>JBBBDQ010001558.1:4140000-4295000 GCA_037127315.1 Ascarosepion bandense | reverse complement strand
AAATTGGATCTTGCAAATTCTGAAAAATTGCCAACCATCAACTGTGCCTACTATTATAAATGACTCAGAGAGGTTATATCCTCCTCAATAGACAAGGCGAACTCAATGCTAGATGACAGAGACCATTCTCTCCCCAACTTCCTATGTCTCACTGAGCACAAGCTCAGCAAGAAGTCTCTAAGCTTATCAAAAATCTTAAACCCCAAAAAGCTACTGGGCTGGATAAAATTCCAATGATTGTCTTTAAGAATATCAGCCAAAAATTGTTTAACTGTTACTTAAAAAAGAAATTTTTCCAAGCATGTGGAAAGAGGCAAGTGTATGTCTAGTCTTCAATACCATGGATAACCAATTTCCCCCCTCCCAGTACAGACACGAGTCTCATAAGGAAACTTTTTGGGGCCATTATCAACAAAGAAGGTTGTTGAACATCTAGATAGGAACAACCTTATGAGTGATGAGCAGTATAGGTTTTGATTGGCCTGATCCACAGCTGACATACTAAGCATCATTACACAAAACATTTGCAAGGCCCTTGACAACACAGACTGCAAGGACCATAGCATTAGATGTTTCAAAGGCCTTTGAAAAGGTATGGCAGAAAAGTTTACTATACAAGCACTTCAGCTATGGAATTGCTGGAAGATTCTCTCTATTATAAATTCCTTCCTAACAGATAGATTCTTGAAGTTAGTTATTAACAGCTAATCCTCCAAGACCCTGGCTGTCAATTCAGGCGTCTCCATGCGGTCACTTCTAGGACCAACCCTTTTTCTGATTTACATAAATGATTTACCTAAAAATATATGCTGATCATTTGTATACATCTATGTTGATGACACAACGACATACAGGCACACCACCAAAACCCATGATGATCAGAGATTGGCAGCTGACCTTTCTTCCAATCTAACACTAACTTCTCAATGAGAGAAAGATTAGCTGGTTACATTCAATGCCTCCAAAATCAAACTGGTTACATTCCATCTCTGCCAATTTGACCATAAACTACCCCATCAGTCACAATGAATGAATGTTCCCTCAAGGAAGCCCATGAGAGGATATTGAGGCCTCAGGCTCATATACAACTTCAAGTGGGGTTCCTATATATGATCCATCCCTAAAGATGCAAGTAAAATGATCAGCTCCCTATACCGCTCCAGTAAGTACCTGACTGCTCAAGCTATCCTCTACATTTATAAGAGCCAGATCAGGCTGAAAATGAAGTACTGTTGACATATCTGAGCAGGAGATGCCGAGACCTCACTTTCCAGGCTTGACAAAAATCATCTCCAAGACCTTGCTGGAGAAAAATTATTTTTCTCACTTGAACACCTCTCTTACAAGCAGGATGTAGTGAGTCTATCACTGCTATCATGGAAAGGGCTCAGACGAATGGTATCACCTGGTTCCACCAGGTTTAACCTATATGGCCAGGACCTGACATGGCATTTACATAATAGCAAGCCACTCACACTCACTGTGTATTCCATCAGCAAGAACAAGTTCCACTTAAAAAGCTTCTTCCTACGAACCCTGGCTCTATGGAACAAACTCCGAAGTGAATGTTTCCCTAATCATTACAATCTTGACCTGTTCAAATCTAGAGTCAACCATTATTGTTATTTTCCCCTCCTATCCATATAAACTACACAGCAAAGTAACCCTCGACCTTGAGTGGGTCCCCAGGCCTTGTACGGAATAAAGCATATTGTTAAAAAAAAGAAGGAAGGAAAGAGAGAAAGGAAAGAGAAAGAGAAAAGGATGGAAGAAAGATAGAAAAGGAGTAAGAAAAAGAGACAGAAGAAGAGATGGGAACAGAGGGGGAGAAATGAGAGAAAGAGTTAGAAGTAGAGAAATAGAAAGGGACAGAGAAAAAAGTGGAAATAGAGGGAGAGAAATAGGAAGATATAAAGACAAAAAGAGAGAGAAAGGGGAAGAGAGAGATCAAAAAGGAGATACAGATAGATAGGAAGGAAAAGAGAGAGAGAGGAGGGAACGAGAAAAGGTAGAGATAAAGAAAGAAAAAAGGACAGATAAAGCAGAAGGAAGAATGAAGAAGAAGGACAAGAGATTGATCTGCCATGCTGTATAACAGAGAGAGAGAGAGAGAGAGCAAGAGAATTCCTGCAGAGGAGTGGGTGGCTGGGCTTCTGAAACCCAGGTCATATACTGCCCTAATCATATTGGAATCATTTATCGGCAAAAGATTATTAAAGTCTGATAGGGCACAGATAGCAAATGTCTAACAAGCTTTTTTATTTATTCACTTTACTTTTCATTTATAACAGCCCCTCTGACAAAATATGTTTTGCTTTTGTTTTTATCTTCATTTAATTTTTTTCTCTCTATCTTATTGCTTTTTCACAACCCCTTCTTTCGGTGCCTTTTTGTTATTACTTTTCATTTGCATCTGTTAGCAATTTTAGATGTTTGTCTTTTTTCTCCTATCATCATCATCATATTATCTACAATTAGAAGAATTAAACGAAACAAAAAACATAACAAATATCTGCATGTGTAAATGTGTGTTTATGTCTGTATTTATTTCCTATCATCTCTATCTACTTTTCACTGAACCTTTTCCACAAAAACACAACCCATACTCACCTCTACAGAAATAAACCGAGAGGAAGAGAGATTGAGAGAAACTGACATAGAAAGTCAGTGGAAAGGGGTGATAGAAGGAAATGGAGAGAGGAAAAAAAAAATGGAGTTGGGAGGTTGCATTTTCATGTTTTATCCTTTTGAGTTGAAATCAGCCATGTTATAGTGGGAAAAGAAATTGCCAACACAAAGGACAAATCAATATGTGCTGAACAATTTATTACTGCAAACTGGTTAGCCATTAGTGATAGTTCTTTTATCTGGCGTCACTGGATGCAAAATGGCCAACAAAAATGCCTCATGTCACGGGCAAGAGATTGATCTGCCATCCTGTATATGCCAAACAATGAAGGGGGGGGGGCAAGAAGAAGAGAGAGAAAGAGAGAGAGAGAGAGAGAGAGAGGACACTGTTCTTTAACCAACTCTCTATTCTATCTCAAACTTTCTCTCCCTAATTCCACCAACCCATAACTTTTATTTCACTTTCCTATTTGGGCATTATTACCTTCTCTGCTAGGGTGTTGCACTGTTTACACACTATCAAACCAGCTGCTTTACCTCTCACGGATTGTTGGTTATCCGATAGCAACATGTTTGCTTCTAATACTCAACACCACACACAAACCAACCCCTCAGTATCCCCTAAGTGAAATGAGTGGCACTCAAGAGATTTAAAAATAAATAAAGTTATAGACACCTTCCTTGATCACTACTTTGGGTATCAATACCTTGTTTTATTTTAGTTATGATTATATATATATATATATATATATATATATAAAATTTACACACACTATTCCAGTGGGGTTGGAAGAGGATTTTGTCAAGTTGTATATTAGTTTCTAACAGTTGAAAAAGAAAAAATTCTTTCTACTGTAATTTTTGTTATCGATTTCTTTTTTCTGAGAGTTGTTAGTGTTCAATTTTATTTGGTTTCCCTAAGAATCTTTATTTTCCATTTTATCTTTGTATGTTTTATTCTTATTGTTGTCATTGTTTGTCTCTTTGAGTTGCTGTTCTTTATTTTTTCTTCTTCTTATCCAAAATGCCCCATTGCATCCAAGACCATCATTTGAAGAGAGCAATATGGATAGCATCACGGGTAGGGGTAAGGCTAAGCTATTGATGCCAATAGAAGAGTGTTAGCTTGAAAAGGCATAAACGGTTTCAAAAACAGGAAATTTTCCAATAACAGTTAAAGAGGAAGGACTGAGGTGAGGAGGGGTACGAAAAGGGCAGGAGGGTAAAATGGATGGTGTGCACTAGAATCAAACGATGCTGGTTCTCCAAGAATCAAATGAAAGGGTTTGTTAAAAGAAACTTAAAGCCAAAACCATAATTACAAAATGCTTAATGGTCTGCAGAGATTCAATGGAGTGGAATTTCGGATCACTAACTATCCCTAACTCTCCACTCCCCACCTTCCTGCTCCAGTTCACATTCAGCCCCTGGTCCATCCTCTTCCCTCTACTCTTTCTCACAGATTGCTAATTAACCTTCAACAATAACCATCATCAGACAAACATCCGCTAGAAGCAAGCCGTATCAATAGAAAGCCAGTTAGCCTTGGATGACATACAGCACCAATTAATAATGTCAAAGAGACAGCAATAAAATCATATGGAGAAATTTCTGTCAAATCTAATATGGCCAATTTTAGCAGAAGACTTCATATCAACATTCAGTCATGTGTATGTGTAAACATGTATGCATTTTTGAAAGGAAGAAAGTATTTGTCAGATTAGAGTTTTAAAAAAATCCATTTTTTATTCTGATAATACAGAATTGATAGGATGAACACATACTTATATAAGTAGAGAAAATGCAGATTTTATAAGAAATATATATCATAAAAGATGTTGCCATTTGATAAAAGACAATTCTGGTGTGAAGCTCAATACTTTAGTGTATACCAATTGCAGGGTAATTAATTGTTAATAGCGTCAGGCTTAATAGAATGACTGTCAAATCCAAAATTTAATATTTTTTCTGTCTTACTTTGGTGGCTGTAGAATGAAAACTAGTAACACAAACTAGATATGCAAAAAAAAGTGTTAAAATATAGTGACACTTAGATTTTCCTTGTAAAGCAAAGGTTTTTATATAGTATCTATCCCTTCTTAGTTTATATATATATATCAAAATAACCCCATCAAATCTAAGCTAGCAATGAGCAATATAGTGTATCAGTTTCACTGCCCAATACAAGACTGTTGTCACAAGTCAATTACCTAATTCAGACACTACCACCTCCTTGAGAAGACACCTCATATGTCACTTATCTGATCAGAGTGCTATAAAAAACATATCTACCCACAATTTATAAGAAACCTTAAGAAAAATCCTAGTCAAAAACAGAAAAATTCTATATAAATTGCATTACCAGAAACACCTTGCTATAAGAGAGGTTTTGTATATTAAATATCTCCTACTAGTATTCAAAACAACATAAATATAAAATACATTTTTGAACAGTCAAAACATGAAGAGAAACTAACATCACCCCCTTTAAAATTGCGAAAGAAGTGGCCAAAAGCACTCAGGACAATAAAGAATTTTTGTAGTCCTTCCACCAAATGAAAAAATGTAAGAACACTGGAAAAAATAAATAAAAAATAAAATTTTCCTTGTTTGTCATATTTAATATTTAACAAAAGATGTTTAGGAGAAAGCTTGCTGTTCATATATATATATATATATATATATATATCCGAGTGAGTATAGAACGAGGAGAGAAAAGAAAATTTTTTTTCCCATCCAAAACATTAATTTAAAACAGTGCTTGATATATGATGTATAGAGCTGTGAATATTTATTATAAATTATGTTTTAGAACATGTACATAATTTTTTCTATATATGTCCTCTTCTCTACAATCATGTTTGTTTCAAAAAGAACTCCCACACAAACACACAAAACTGACCAAGTAGTCAAGCCACTCCACACGCAGATTTCTTAGAAATTCTAACCAAAAGATATACCCAACCAATAAAATGTACATTCCAACAGATAATACCATTAATCAACAATTTCACATCTGCACACCAGGCTCTTCAAAAGTCTAACGGTCAAAACGAAAGACACATTCCCTTAATTATCAATAACCCCAACCAACCCCACAACAACAACAAACCAAATATAAAAAGATGGATGATTCCAAATCCTTACTCTTTCCATTGTCCTGATGAAATGTTGGACTCCCAACATTGAAACAAACATGATTGTAGAGAAGAGGACATATATAGAAAAAATTATGTACATGTTCTAAAACATAATATATATATATATATATATATATATAGAGAGAGAGAGAGAGAGAGAGTGTGTGTGTGTGTGTGTGTGCATATATATGTATTTCAAATTTAAATATGTTTTTACAGTTTTAAAGAAATTCTAATATGGTAAGAAGTTCAAATTTAAAATTTATGATTAGTGTTTGTTCTGAGGCATATAAGACCTCCATGGGAATTTGTGTGAAAGTAAACATAATGTACTTGAACTGAACTTAAATCTAGCTTACCAATTTCTTGTTCTGAGCAGTTAACCATTACACTACCTGCACATCCCCATAGAAGCATAAGAAGGTTAAAAAATACAAAACAATACCAACAATATGTCTTCACCTGCCAAGAAAAATTCAAAGTAATAAAAAAATATTTCAGTTTTGTTTTGTTCAAAGATTATAAATAAAAACATGAAATAGATAAAACATCTAATTATTACATCAACATTTTTTCTTTTGACCAAAGTTAACCAGTATGTTAACTAACAGATTCTGCACACAGAAAATTAAACTTAGTTATGCGTGTATTTTTTTTTATTCAGTGATGTTGAATACTTTTTATTGAATGTATAAGTTTAATTTTCTGTGTGCATCTGTGTCTGTAATTGATAGGCTAAAATCAAATATGACAGAATCTGTTTAAGAGAAAGGGTAAAAAAAATAAATGAAAGAAGAATGATAAATAGATATCCATTAAAATCTACTTTCAAAAAACAAATCTTGTTTTTTCATTCAATATTAAACACTTTTGGAAGTTATTCAATTCAATATTTCATTCAATATAAAGCACTATAGGAAGTTATTCAATTCAATATTTCATCCAATATTAAGCACTATTGAAACTTATTCAATTCAATATTTCATTCAATTTTAAGTACTATTGGAACTTATTCAATTCAATATTTCATTCAATATTAAGCACTATTGGAACTTATTTCATTCAATATTAAGCACTATTGGAACTTATTCAATTCAATATTTCATTCAATATTAAGCACTATTCAAATTAATATTCAAAGTAAACAACTTTATGACATTCAAACAAAATCATAAAAAGAAAAATAGCTTATTTTTAAGAAAACGTTTCAATTATTTCATAACAAATTTTGAAGGGCAGTTTCTGAGCTTTTAATGATTTTGATTATTTCCATCTTAGATAGAATCATGGCTTAAAATATTTTGAGCCTGCAGCACATTATTCTAATCACTTAATAAACTGCATGGATCAATGTCTATTTTCTGGATTAAGCTTTGTCCATTGAGCTCTTCTCAAAATACCAAGAATCAAATAATGAGGCATAAAGTTGAAATAGCCACTGGTCAAATTAACAAAATGACCCACACTCCTGATTTATCCACTAAAATGAAGTAGATGAATCAATTATTAAAATTGATGGGCACAAAAGAAAAACTGTAGAAAGACAAACTCAAAATTGCTTTATAATTCCAGCGATGCAGTGCACTGTCAAATGAACCATCATATTTTTATTTTTTTTATTTTACTCTTTGTTGCTATTATAAGAACAATAATAGTAATAATAATAATAGTGATATAGAGAACAAAGTTATGAATAAGCAAAGTTGTGTCTGTGTGAAACACATGTATTGATTGAAAATTAGTCCATTTAATAGAAAGATGATGAGATGCTGAAAGATGAACAAAGCGGAAAAAAAAACAACAAAAAAACGAAAAAAAAACAACAAACAGAAGAAAACAAGGAAAAGGCTTAATTAAAGTTAGAGTATGTTTTAAAGGATGAAGCCAATTATTTTTTTTGTTTGGAAATTGTGTATATACATGAGAGAGAAGACTATTTGACACGCACGCACAAAGAGTGTTTTACATTTCTATTAAGATAAGATGAAACCTGATAAACTCACACAAACCCACCATCACATAAGTTACTATCTAATAGTCTCTGACTAAAAGCCCAATTGAATAGTAACAACAATATGAAGGCTGTTTTTTTATTGACTTGTGAAGCGTGTGTATCTGTTTTGGGTGTGAAAGAGGAAGATTGGGCAATGGTGGTTGTTGTTATTGGAGGAAATCAACCAAGTATGAAGACTCTGGCAAAAGAGGCCATTGGAAATTAATATTCTACCAGAAATTAGGCATTTCAGCAAATTTCCTTTAAAGTTATTGTTGGCACTGACTTCTTTGAAGAGCGATTAGCCTGTCAGTTGATCAGTATGTCTGCCTGTCAGTTTGTCAATATAAACAGTAACTTTTCTTTATTTTTGTCTTTCATTTTGGTAGTATCTTAATGTGGACCAGTAATGTAGAGTTGAGCCCTCAAAAGAAGAAAACAAGGGAAAAAGAAATCTTTTATTTAGGGCTTATCTTGTCCCTGGCAACTTCTTGGCCTTCATTGAAATGTGCGTGGCAAAAACATACATGCACCGAAATAGAAAATTAAGAAATCATCTCTTGCAGTAGAGAAATGACAAGTGAGTGAGTGAGTGAATGATTGGGACAGAGAGAGAATGAGTAAGTGAGCTGGAGGGACAGAGAAGGAAAGAACGAGTGGATGGAAGGAACAGAAGCAGAATGAATGAGCAAGTAGGAGGGACATTGAAAGAATGAATGAGCAAGCGGGAGGGACAGAGAAGGAATGAACGAGCAAGTGAGACAGAGAAGGAATGAACCAGTGAGTGAGTGGGGGGGTGATAAAAAAGGAACAAATGAGTGAGTGAGCAGGAGGGATGGAGAAGGACCAAACAAGCGAGTGGGAAAGTAAGACAGAGAAGGAACAAGCAAGCAAGCAAAAGGGACAGAAAAGGAATGAATGAGTATGTGAGCAGGAGGGAAAGAGAATGGAGGAATGAACAAATGAATCATTGAGTAGAAGAGACAGAAAAGGAACCAACAAATGATGGAACAAGTGGAAGGGACAAAGAAGGAATGAACAAACAAGCAAGTGGGAGGGACAGAAAAAGAACAAATGAATGAGTTACAGAGAAGGAACAAATGAATGAGTTACAGAGAAGGAACAAATGAATGAGTGAGCAGAAGTAACAGAGAAGTAACAGACCAGTGAGAAAAAATGAGACTGAGGAAGCAAGTGAGTGAGTGAGCAGGCAAGGTTGTAATAGAGTGACTGAGTAAAAGGTGGAGTGAGTGGTTAAAGGTCAAGAGAGTAACTGATTGATTGAAGGAGAAAGAAAATCATTGAATGAAAGAGAGTAAAAGTCTAAGAGAACAAAATAATCACTACTCAATAGGTAAAAAAGAAAAGTCATTAAAAGAGAGAAAGATAGCAAGTAAGAGACAGAGATTGCAAATGAAAGAAAGAGAAAAAAGGAAAAAAGTTTAATTGAAAATTAAAAGAAAAGAGTAAATCAGAGAGAGAGAGAGAGAGAGTAATTCATAAATATAGAACAGCTAGGAAAGAGGGAAGATGGGAGAGAGAGAATGAGGTTGAATGCTGGAAGATCTGTGACAAATGCTAAAAAGGAGACAGAATAGAAATTGGGGCCAGTTGGATAAAGGAAATGGTAGGGTTTGGGTTAAGGCAAAGCCAAGTTTACACTTCAAGCAGATGAGAGAGAATGGGAGAAATGAAAAGGATTAGAAAGATAGCGGCTGACACACACAAAAAAAAGAAACATCCAAGGAATAAAACAGTGGGTCTTGGGTTTTATAATCATTCATATAAGGATGTTAGGAACAAATAGGAAACGGCTGGTTCTATTTCTTCTGCCACTTCCATTCTCCACAACGTCTTGTATCTCTGTTGCTCAGGGTTGAATAAAGAACCACACCCAAAACAAGACCCTCAAAGATGAAAATCTAACACAAAATAAACAATGTGCATCAATACACAAAAAGTATAAATATCATATTCTAAACAGGGACAAAACATATATATATATATATATATAGATGAAAACAAAAACCCTGAAGAGTGAAGAAATCACAATATCTGCACAAAACCTTGGAGTCAGCATGACTGAAAGAACTGCTCAGCTAAGTGACAAACTTATCCATCTATTGATGCACTATCCCTGTTGTACCATTGAGCACTTTATGACAAATAAAAAAAAAATAGCCTGCTTGCCTAAAATGCCTTCCTACCAGTAAAATACTGAAGAAAACAGCAATTTTGGTACTAAGCATCATTACAATAATTTAACACTATAAATATATATATATATAAACATCATTGACATGTTATCTAGATATCTGAATACTATACAAAGCAACAAGATTGTAAAAATGCACACATACCTTAATATTCACATGTAGAAAATAAGTAAGCAATAATATAGGCCTGCACACAAAAATGGGTTGCATGGGTTGCAGCTCATATCTGAGTATGCCTACTAGCTGAGGTGACTAGCTAGTCCCTGTTGCAGACACATTCTCAGACACATTTGTGTAATATATGCTTGCACACAAAAATATAAATGCATGGGTTGCAGCTCATATCTGAGTATGCCTGCCAGCTGAAGTGACTAGCTGGTCCCTGTTACAGACAATATTTTTTTCACAGAGCCAAACTAATATTTATACTGCAACTATGTTGAATGAGTCATAGTTAAAATTTCTGTGAGAGAGTACATAATCTGGTATGATCAACAGTTTGAACAAGCACAGTACACTCAAACCCTCAGTCACGATGACTTGTGACTTCATGCTAGCACAACCATCAACAGCTTCTCAACAGTTTTGTCTACCCAATTTCACAGTTTCTGTTCACTTATGGTATTGTTTTCAAATATGTTCCAACAGTTCCACATACTATCTCCCTAGGCCTATAATATGAAGAAGTCATCTTAACTTGACTGTGGTGAAATTTGAACCAGGTTCTCATGGTTGCAATACTATTGTTCTAACCACTTGGCCATATGCCCACTTACACACAAATAAATATACCAGTAATAAACAGGAGATTCATAAACATTAACATGTTTACTGTAACAAACATGCACACCTATATATTTGTATAATTAGAGAGCCTCATACAACACATACAGATTATATATATATATATATATATATATATATATATATATATATATATATATAGTGATTTTGTTATTCAGTCAATTAAGTGCCATATGTGATACACGCTTGGGCGATCATGTCTCGAAAGAGACATGACTGACTGGGCAGAAGATTATCCGGCAGTAGGTTGCCATTGCTTTCTGCAGTAGGCTGGTTGCCGACCAAGGCTACAGAACCCAATCTGTCCTATTATTTAACCCACAACTGGAGGGAAGAGATGGATTAATACCTTTCCCAAGGATAATTGCGTGCAAGTGAATGCAAGGAATTCAACTGGAATTCGAACTCGGCTTCCCAATTTCTTGTTCCAAGTCGATATCCACTGCACCACAAAAAGCATTATATCACTACACAAAAATTTTCATGTTTCAGATCAATATTGTTCTTCAGGTGATGTTTTGTGGGCATGTATGTTCTTTTATATGCCATGGCCCTTCAAAATGTAGGCGATCATAGCCCTCCACCTCTTCCTGTCCCTTGTTGCTCTTATATTTCTACCAAACTCTGCTCTACCATCCATTTGTTTAAAACCCATCAAATATGTCTTACCCTCTTTCTCCCAGGTAGCAAAAGCAATGAGAAACAAAAACTTACTTCATATCTTTGATGTGATGCAGCTTCAATAGTTGGAGACTCCTTTCCTTTACGGACAGATGGATTTTGCCCAAGCACATTCTACAATAAGATTGTAAAAAAGAAAAGTGAAAACCATTTATCATGGCACAATGAAGTTTAAGAAAGTATTGTTTTCAAAACATCTCTAAAACATTTTAATTATAAAACTGTAGCAGCTACTTTGTTTGTATATAAACTAACGTACCCAATTTCACTGATGCTCTCCGAGTCTGTACTACCACATATACAAATTCTGTCTAAAGGGTTGCTCTCTATGAAATATTAAAGTCAAATCCATATTGTTCATTTACATTTAATACTGCTATCAGTGTGGATAATACTGTGAATACTATTAAAATTTCAGTCATGTCACAAAGTCTAACAAACTTGAGAAAATTAGGAATAATCAATGACCAATTTTTTTTTTTCATAATCATATCACCCCAAGCAAAGCATTTTATTGCCACTGTTTTGCAGTTATATATATATATATATATATATATATATATATATATATATATGTGCTGTTATATATTTTTGTACTTCTAATAATTTATATATATATATATATATATATATATATCTCATTCAATAATAGGAGGAAAGTTAGTTTCTAAAATAATTTTTTTGTTTAAATTATAAGTAAAAACTACAGTTCAAGCATGCTTATATAACTTGAATCATCTCATTTGGGTGGTAAATAGTTGATTGGTTAGGATATAGCATTATTGCTGTAAGGTTCAAGTTCTATCCAAATAATATACAAACCAGTAATAAATATAATATTTCATAAACACTAGCATGTTTACTGGTTGCAATATTAATGACTATCTTGTGTTTTAAAAAGCAAATGAAAAAATGCTAAAAATAAAAAAATAAATAAAACCATTATGAAAAATACATACAAATAAAGCTTCAGAATGAATTGGCTGAAATATTGTGGTAACAAGAAGGTATTCAGTTGCTAGAGCCAAGTTTGCATTGCAAAAACCAAATTTGGGTATTATTTAGGGATCAGAGTTTTAAGAAATCCTTCATGCAGTGTATGAAGAAAAAGTGTATAACGGCTCAAAACAAGGTAAATCTCATACTTACAGGTATATAAATGATGACGAATAAAAAATAATTTATTTCTTATTAGTCATCATTTATATGCCTGTAAGTATGAAATTTACCTTGTTTCGTGCTGTTATATATTTTTGTACTTCCAATAATTTATTTAAATATATATATATATATATATATAATTCAATAATGAATTAAAGCACTCTGGCTATTGGGTGTGTATAATGATAATATATGCGCTAAAAAGTATGCCTTCTTTTACCAAGCGCCCATAGCTCAGAGGTAGAATCGCCGACTGGCGCCAATTTGGTCGGGTTTCAGTCCTGGGTTAAAAGCAATCGGTGTCTAATCGTACTGATGAGCCATGATACAGCGAAACAGATCTGTCTACGGATGACTATATATGTATATATATATATATATATATATATATATATATATAGAGAGAGAGAGAGAGAGAGAGAGAGAGTTAGAGATAGATGCGTTTTGTTCAAGATGACTGACAATGCACTGCAATTAAGCTCTTTATTTAATTTTTCTTGTGTTGGTACAAGTATTTTCTTCTCTGATCACAAAGTGTATGAAATTGTCTCACGTCTCACTTATCTGACCAGAGCTCAATTAGGACTCACCTAAACACACAGAAATCAAATAAACTCTATCTACATCATACTAGTAGAAATTACAAGGATAATAGCCTCATCCACATGTAAAAAAAAACATAAAAAAATAATGGAAGCACTAATAATAAAAAAGAAAAAGCCAACACTCAATAACATTAACTATGAACATGGTGATTTATTTCCCAAACATTAACTATGTTTGGGAAATAAAACATTCCTATTACTTCAGATACAAAATATATTTTAAAAAAAACAAAAAAAACTCACAAATACAATTAAAAAAACTCACATATACAATTAAAAATAAAAATCATCTTTAATAATGGCTAAAATAGCCAAAAGCACTCAGATGTGCAGACAGTTTTTACACACTACATCTAGAAAAGAAAACACTTGTATAAACACAAGAAAAATTTTTAAAAATGTTTAATCACAATACCTTTTCAGTCATCTTTAACAAAACTTGTATAAAAGAGGGATTGTTGCTCAAATATGCAAATATGCAATCATATATAGAATGGGATGGATAAATTGTCGCCATACTATATTTTTAATTTTTCACATGTGTTGTTTTTTTTTTATTTTACCAACAGTAAAGTGAGTTGGGCACAATCTCTAAGAATAAGAGAACTATGATGCAATAAACTCTGCCAGAAATTTGGAAACAACATGCTGTAATACAAACATTTCAGAGTGTTTGGATGTCAATCTGAGGACAGTGCAGTGAAATCAGAAAGAGTTGGGCAAGTCTAATGATAACTATGAAGGCAGCTCAGAAAACTCACTCTGATTGTTCTGATAAGTAAAGAACTTCTGAATTGATGAGGACCTCAGACTTAACATGGAGGCCTACATCAAGTGCCTTAAGAAGGTACTGCTGCCCTCAGTCAAGAGTGTGGCTGCTGGAAGACCCTATGTCTGACAACAGGACCCTGCACCATGCCACACAAGCAGTAGAACCCAGTCATGGCTGTCAGACAATCTCTGTTCTCACATCACTCTTTACCTCTGGCCACCTAGCTCCCCAGACTACAACCCCTGTGATTATTATTTGTGGGACACAGTTGAGCAAGAGACCAACAAAACTCCTTGTACCACCAAAGATGAACTGAAGGCAAAGATTATGGCAGCATTCAATAATTTAAACTAAGTGACTGTCTAGAAGAGTTGCAGGAGATTTCACAGTCGTCTGGAGACTGTGGTTGAAGCCAATTGGCAGTTTTATTGAATAAATTTACTCTTTAGCATTTCAAGTTATTTTTGTGCCATTTTGGTAAATATATCTGTTAAAATGAGAAGTCAGTGTTATTTTCATTTTTTTCATAATTTAGACGACAACTTATTAATCACTGTGGGTGTTTTATGAGAATGTTATTTAAAAACAAGAATTGACTCTATATAATTAAAATTATATAGAATTAAAAAAAATTAATAAAGTATTTTAAAAATTAATAATAACTATCTGAATCTAGAACAAGATAAGCTTGTTATGATACATAATAAAAAAGAAATGTTCTTTTTTTTTTTCACATCTATGATAATAAAAATTATAAACAATGAATGTGCATGTGTGTGGGGAGGGAGGGGTGTCTCTGCATGCAGAAGCTCAAAAGTTTTCTCAAAACTACTCATCAAAACTAACTTTTCTTCTTGACACAATCTGCAGACATCACAATTGTTGTAAGGTTTGGCTTTTTTTGTTTTTTTTACTATACTCCATGTTACATTAGGGTCTTTTCTATTTTTTGCTTTAATTTCCACACATGGTCAGCTAGTTTGGTAGAATTTTTAAGGTTTACCAGCTTGAATATAGATTTGTGGTTATTATATCTGTTTTTAAAATACCTTTTGTAGATCACAAATATATTTTTCTTTGTCCATCTGTATCATTTACTTCTGCTTAGTAAATAATCCCTTCTGTTTTACAAAGTCCATCAAGTGGACATTTGCTTTTGTTCTTACAGTTACGTTCTTTCTTAGTGATATTATGTTGCACATTATTTTTTAAGTTTCTGGCATTTTGTTTCTTTATGTAATTTTCTAAATTACAAGGCTTGGAATCTGTTTATTTCTTAGATCGTAGAAGAGATGTATCGTCTTTCCTTGAATTCTGAACAGCATGAATTATATGAATGTTTAACAAGTTGAATGAATGTGAAACATGATTAACCAATGAGAATTAAACATAAACGTTAAAATAACAGCATTTCTTTCTTTTTTTTTCTATGTATCTCATTATTTGATGAAACATTAATAAAAGTGATACATGTTACATTGCTTAACATCTCTTATTTGTTCTTTATCTTATCACATAAACACACACACACACACACACCATAGCTCAGAGGTAGAATCACCAACTGATGTCAATTCGGTCAGGTTTCAATTCTGGCTAGAAGCAATCAGATATCTAACTGTACTGATGAGCTGTGATACAGCAAAACAGATCTGCCTACGGAAGAATATATATATATATATATATATATATAGATTAAAGATCAACAAAAATTCTTAGATAAGGATTTAAATCATTTTTTCTATATTTCAGACCATTTCCTTGGTACATATTTAAATCTATATTATTCAATGTGTTCTTTCAGATTTCATAAGTCATTGTCAAAAAGTTTTAGTTTTTTGTGCTATGTTAGCTTAATTATTTTTCAATCTCTGCACATCAGGTCTTTTTTTTTTTTTAATCACATTTTTACATGACAGTCTTTATCATCTGTTGTTCCTAAATATAGAAGTTAAGATTTGTTTCTTTTTACTTGTATACGCTCATCAGCTCAGGACTTTTATATGGATATCATGTACGGCACCAAACTTGTTCAAAAATATCTTAACTTTCAGCTGTATGCAACCACTTTATCAGATCAATGACTAAAAATGGCTTCAAACATGGGAAACATGTATGTCCCAGTGAGGACCATACTTTTTAATACTTCATGGACTGGTGTCACAGAAACACAAAGAACTGTATCAAGACTTTCAACAGAAACTAAAATGAATAGCACATTCCTCTTGAAGGGAGAATAATGAAATGATCAAGCTGTCGACATTCCACACTAATTAGAAATGAAGCATCCCATCAGCAATGGAAAGAATTATAACGTTACTGAACTTGAGAAACTTACTTTCATGAAAAATTGTTTTAACAGAAACATTTTACAAATTTCAACCAAAGGAAGCACTGAGTGTTCAGTCAATGAATAAAGGCTAATATTACCATATACCTTTATATATAAAGAAAAAAAAATATCTTGAAATAGCACCTGAGAGCAAAGGTCATAAAGAGAGAATCAAAGTAATGTTATCTTTCATTTTTTTCAAATCAGCATCATTTATTTTGTATATTAAGTATAAAAATCATATTTTACACTCCACTTGGCTTAGAAATATAATTTCTTTCAAAAATGAAAAACAACAAAATAAAAATGCAACAAACGTCAATGTATATGTGCGTGTAAAATGGCTAAGATTTTTTGTGATCCAACAAACAGAACAAACACCGTTGTTCTCTCTGATGGCCAATAACAAACAATATGTCTATTAGCTTAAAAGGCAAAGGGACCCGCAAGAGAAATAGGAGAAATAAATGAAAAAGTGCCGCCCAGGAAGAGGGCTGGATGGTCACCTCCCCATTGCCTGTTGTAGTCAAGTGGAGAAGAAAAGCTGAGCAAAGAGTCTGCACTAATCAAGCAAAAGTCCTGCAACAGTTATTTGTAGGGAAAGGGGGTGGAGCAGAGATCCCCCCCCCCGACCACATTTCTCCTCTATGTCGCCCATTGGTTTCTCCTCAGGTGACTGGAGGTATGTAATTCTTTTTGTGGGGACAGACTCAGGTGTACCTTGTTATCCTCAGCTGAGTGACTAGGGAGGATTCTTTATCTAAATATGATTTACAGCTTGACTGATCACACTCTCAGTATCATTAGTTTTTTTCTAACACACACACTCAAAGGACCAAGTGTAAATTTGAAATTAGTAGGATGAAAGGCAAGTTACATCAAGTAAGCAAAGGAAGTGAAATAGTAAATATTCTAATATCAATGTTTTTTTGATCCAGCTTGAAAATTTAGAAGTATAATGTGGAAAATGACGAAACAATATTTGTGAGAATGATTAGATGATTCACTTAATTGTGATGAGAAGGGGACCATCTTTAACAGAACTAATAGGAGTAACCAGAAAATGAATATAGGGTTGTTAGCAAAAGGGACAACCCAAGATGCAAACTACAAATTGGGGATATCAAAATCAAACAAGTACAGTAATTTAACCATCTGCAAACTAGTGAGTATTATAACAGACAACAGAAATAGATATGAAGCAATATGATATATATATATATATATATCTGCAGACAGATCTGTTTCACTGCACCACAGCTCATCAGTACAGTTAGACTCATATATATATTACTAACAGTATAGCCTGGCGTTGCTTGGGTGTAATGAAAGCTTTAAAACTAATCTATGGTCCTGGAGCTCAGACTCAGCCTAAAGGATATTTGTGTGAAGTTTGGTGAAAATCGGATAAAAACTGTGGATTTGTATAAAGGACATACAGACAGAAGACATCTTGCCTTTTATATATATATATAGATATATATATATCATCAATTTTCTGCACTATTTTAAGAACTGCAACCATGAAACTTCTGCATGTTGTTTCTTATGTCTTTGTCTAGGAGTGTATCAAATTTGATTAAAATCAGACCACTCCTTCTATAACCCGATTTTTTTGATTATCAATTTTTGATATTTATCGGGGGTACCTCGACACAAAACCTAGCTAAGAACACTCACAGACACTTATAGTACAACTGTGTAAATTTTCAAGAAAATCGGTTCAGCCGTTTCGGAGACTATAGGTAACGGATACACACACACACAAACACACACACAAAGTTTCATTTATAAATAAGTTTAGATTTAGATAAATTATATTTTAGATCATGTACAATTTTTTTATCTTAACTCGGATATAAGAGAAACCCGAATATAAGATACATTTTCTCTGGTCCAAATTAGAGCCTGTGGTATAAAATAGACCAAACCCGGATATAAGAGAACTTTATCTGGTCCCGGTAACTCTCTTATATCCGGGTTTTTATAAAAATGTATATGTTCTAAAATGTAATTTATAATAAATATTCACAGCTCTATATTATATATTGAGCACTGTTTTAAATTAATGTTTTGGATGTTGTAAATTTTTTGTCATTCCTTATTCACCCGGATATATATATACATGCAAACTTATCACTATACTTGTTTCGAAAAACTCTCTGTGTATATATGCAGAAGGAAAAAATGGTTGTAAAAAAAGAAAGAGCTAAACGCATGAACATCAGCCAAAGCGATTTGGACTGAGCCAGTACGTAGCCTAAAGAAAAAACCCGAGACGAGTAATCAATAACAAAAAAGCGCTCAATACGTAAGCAGAGCAGAATAACCAACCTTCCCTGAAGATCCGTTTAGGTGAAACCTTGGAAGGTTTGTTGGCTCACTAGGTTAATTCACTTACATTATATATATATATAATGTGGAGAAGTTTATCACTTAGCTTTGCAGTGTTATTTCAGTCATGCTGACTTTGAAGTTTCAGGAAGGCATTATTGCAATGTCTTTACTATACAGGATTTTTTGTTTAAAATAGTTTTCAACCAGTAAAATATTAAAACAAAAAAAAAACAAAACTGCAATTTTTGGACTCAGCATCTTTACCATTCAACACTTTGTGTGTGTGTGTGTGTGTGTGTGTGTGTGTGTGTGATGTTCATATTGCTACACATTTATTTCCATCATATGCTATAACACTTTGCCAATGGTTAAATTTTACTTACTTGATTTTGACACCACCTATTTACAGTTTGCTTCTTGGGTTATCTTTTCTGCTCCTGACCATACATCCTACACAGGACTGTGTTCATTTGTATGAAATTAGTAGGATGAAAGGCAAGTTAAATCCAGTAAGCAAGGAAAGTGAAAAAGTGAATATTCTAATAGCAATGTTTTTTGTTTTTTTTTATATCTGCGAAAATGACTAAGCGATTCAGTTGCTTTGTTTTTAGGTTTTTGTTTTTCAATCATTTCACCCCAAGCAGGCCAGGACTGCCAGTAGTGGTTACAGTAAGAGAAAGATCTGGGTACAGGGGGATCTTGAAGAAAGGATTAAAGATGAATGGGATTCAAGAAGATAGAAAATGGCAACTGATGTTGCATTTAAATTTTTGGAGATTGTAGGGAAATAAGTGAACCAAAGGGAGTACCACAGGTGGGGAGTGCAAGAAAAGAAACTGTTGGAGTAGAAGTGACATTTATATTTAACTATTTCAATGGTAAAAGGGTGGGACCTAGATGCCAATCTAGTCAGTCAGTCAGTGAAGTGCCATACGTGATACACGCTTGGGCGATCATGTCTCGAAAGAGACATGACTGACTGGGCAGAATATTATCCCGCAGTAGGTTGCCATTGCTTTCTGCGGTAGACTGGTTGCCGACCAAGGCTATAGAACCCAATCTGTCCTATTATTTAACCCATAACTGGAGGGAAGAGACAGATTAATACCTTTCCCAAGGGTATTTGTGCCTAAGTGAATGCAAGGAATTCAACTGGAATTCGAACTCTGCTCCCCGATTTCTCGTTCCGAGTCGATATCCAATGCACCACAATGCACATCCGCCAATCTAGTAGCACGCTTAAATTCATGTAGATGGGCACCAGGGAAAAAAGCACATCAAACAGTTGCCATGAAAACATTTGTAGAAAAGACAGAGGGAAGCCACGTCATGATGGTAAGAAAGTAACTGAAGGTCGAGATCCCAATTCAGGATTGATTACATTACAGATCCTTCTTTGGATTTTATTGAGAACATCAAGAGGAATAGCAAGAGCATCCAACTAGATATGGCAACAGTATTCAATGCACAGACGAATGGCAGATTTGTAAATTGTGCTGAAAAAGAGATCATCATTTATTAAGAACACATAAGTAGTTCTTTCATATTTTTCCATGCAAAAGAATTGTGGAACTTAGATACAAATATTAACTCTAATGTTAATTAAAAATCCACAAAATATTTCTTATCTTGGCATTTCTGAATAAGAAAATATCATTTCAATGAAAGTAAAGAAGTGAACAAAATAAATATCAATCATAGTAAGCCAATTAAAAATAAACAACAAAAAAAGCAGGTTAAAATATCAAAGATTTTGTTTTTGCATTGAAATGCTAAGAGGCACATTTTATTATTATCAATTTTGACACATTGACTTTTAGGTTTTTCTCCCCACCCCCCTTGCTTTTCATCACTTGCCTCATCAATTTTACAGCAGTGAGTAAACAGCACATGTTCAAAAGTAATGGATAAACGCTTAGTGAGATTCATACTCACATCCATTTTACTTCAAGTTTTACCTGATTGAAGGCACCAGCTACTTTAACAACAAGAACTTGATAGTTTTGCAGAAGAACAAATCTTATCACTCTCTTCCACAATTGTTATTAGTACCATATCATTTATTTGTTTTTTTTTAACAACACAAAATACACAGATGACACAGTGTTGATGACAAACACAGAAAGAAAATTATGGATTTTCTAAACAAGAAAGTAAAGGAAAACACGAAGAAAGGGACTCATCATCAATTGTAAGAAAACAGAATATATGCTAACAAACAAGAGAAACAGTCCAATATGTGAGCTAAAAAATTGGCTACATCAAAATCAAACATGTACAAAAGTTTAAATGTCTGGGAAATATTTTAATGAAGGATGGGAAATGTTACACCAAAGTCCAAAGGCACACTGGAATAACAAAGATGCTTTCCGAAAGCTAAACAAAGTATTAAGAAACAGGGAAATTTCATTAGAAACAAGCGAAAAAACATTACTGAACTGATTTGTAATATCAGTCCTCCTGCTGGGCAATTCTCTCACAAAAAGTAGCTTGAGACAACAGAAATGAGGTAGCATAGAAAAATGCTGAGAATTCCATGGACGGAGCATGTGAGCAACAAGGAAGTTTTAAGAAAAATGGTCACAAAAAGAGACACTTGCACTAAGGATCAAAAAGAAAATGTAAATTTCTAGGGCACATAATGAGGAAAGAGGACTTGGAGAATTTAACACTTACAAGACACTCAGAACAAGAAAAATAGAAGGAAACAGCAGGTAAACAGGTGTGTAAATGGATAAGAAAACATGAATCGAAAGAAATAGTAAGGTAGTAGACATTGCTTAGAGATGCAAAACATAGGAAGTTGCGGAGAGTCATTATCACATCATGAAGGGACACAGTACATAAAAGTAGTGTCAGAATTATGCTTTTTGATTAGAAGAATGATAATAATAGTTGATAATTCTTCATCTAATAACAAATAAATAAAAATAAAGTTTTATGTAGACGTAACCATCCCCCCAACCTGCAATTGACCAAGTGTGATAAGTATGGCTACAGTCCTGAATACATGGTTAGACAGGCAGGGGTTTCTCCAAAAGAAGGGAGAAGGTCCTGGATTTCGATTTAAGACAGATAACCCTTAACTCTAAAGTCAGTCATTCCTATCCAACTCAAGTTTGCTGAATTCCTTTTATCCTGTTTGAAACTTATTTCAATACTGCTTGCTTAATACTTATACCATAAGAATATAAAACAATTTGCAGACTACAATAAAAAGCAGCAAAAATAAAATGAAATATAAATTAGGCAAATTGCATAAAAGCTTTTTCATGTTATTTGTTGTCAACAAGAAAATTATCAGTGCTGCTTAATTTTGAACAAATCGGCTGAGTGCTTGTGTCTTTATGGCATTATATTTTCAAGCTGTTGAAAGCTCCTCACCCCATTATCTTCAAATTAATAAAGCAGAAATCAGATTCATTTTTTATTAAAAAGAGCAGGAGCAGAAAGGATGACTTATTTGTGCTGTGGAGGATCAAGATAAAGAGCAAAGCATCAAAATCTACTGTTGTATCCTATGCAAATTAGCTGAGTTGTATTTAAGTGTCGAGGCTTCATTACATCACATGTAACAGTGTACTATATACCGAGTACTGAAATTGCAAGATATACCAGACACAATATCTATTTCAGAAAACTTCCTAAACCTCATCTCAATGATGCAAAAAAAAAAAAAAAAAAAACTACTAGTTTATGATCATACTTAATAAATAGATATGACCATTCTCTCTTGATGCAGCATGTAACCAAGCAACAAGCTTCAGCTTTATAATGATTAAAGTTCAGTTGTGGTGCTTTGGGCAAAGAAGAAATTTAATTTTATACTTGTTCATGTAGAGTTTATAAATAAAAAAAGGTTGGGTATGAGTTTTGAGTCTTTGTATAACATGTGAGCATTACGGCTATATCGTGTTGAATACACCAGTTCCTGTCCAATCACCGAAGTTAAGCAACATCAAGCCTGGTCAGTACTTAAATGGGTGACCATTTGGGAATACCAGGTGCTGTAAATGTAAGGACCTAGAATGGTCCACTGGTCCTCCAGGTTTGGGGGTTGGGTGCAGGGCTAACAACCCTGCCCTGTAAAAAACAGTGTGTTACAGAAACAGCAACAAAAAGTTGCTGCCCTATGCAGCATCTGGGTGTGATGGATAAATGATGATGATAACATGTGAGCAATGACAAGGTTTTGGAGAGGACAGAAATGAAAAGAAAACTTATACTTAACTTTGAGAAGAGACAGTTGATGTTTTTGGGGCACATAATAAGGAAGAAACTAATGTTTGGAGAAACTAATGCTCAGAGGACAGATAGAGACAAAGAGAGATGGAGGAAAGTGATGCAAGACATACTTGATGGGCTTGAGCAAATAGATGGCAAAGCAGTGTTTGGGAGAGATACCAAGAGAAAAAGTATTAAGTGTGACAAGGAATAGGGGTAAGTGGAAGTCGATGATCACCTTTGTCCTGAACACAGCACATAAAAGAAGACTCTTTACATCATATTCTAAATATATTAAAAATAACTATTATTTAGAAGATTACAGCTTCAACAATTTCATATTTATCATGCCAATTGACTGTATCGAAAAAAAAAAAAAAGGAAAAATAGAGGAGATGTACTGAACTTTGCTGTCAGATGGACAAGAAACATTAACAATGATCCAGAGACACTCAAAGAACTGACATCAATATATCTAAAATATATTTAAATAGGTAGATAAATAAATAAACCTTCATTGTCTTGATGAATTGAATTAGACATTTGAATTATGATTTTGAATAAAGATTAATAAAAATAGATAACTGAGGAGCAGTTATCCTATGAATAAGAGTTTATTATTAACTATTTTTATCACCAAGTCTTTTTGCATCAAGAATATGCTTATATCTATATCAATACAGAGTTTATTAGTAAAAAAAATGTCCTGTTATTTCAATTAATGAATCTGTTTTGATTTAATCAGAGTATTCCATATTTAGTTTGGAAAGACATGATGATTAATGAAGAATATTATAAAGGATATTTTAGCCTTTTTATTTGAAATGTTTTTTGAAGAGATTTTTCTATTAAAAGAAAACAGTCATAAAAGATTCAGTTAAAATTCATGGAATAGACGGCAATTCAAAAGCAAGAGCAAAAAGACGCTTTGATATTTCAAGCTGAAAAAAGCATGTTGAATAATAAAGTCACTTAACAAGTTTGAAGAATATCAATTTTTTTTCAATAAAGCAAATCTTCAAAAACTATTTTGATACAGAAAAAAAAAAGTTGTGTTCCTCCAGACCATAAAATAATTATACAAAGAAATAAGGAAAAGAAATTATTTGCAAAAAAAACATCAAAGTTTATATGAAGTATTAAGAAATTACTAGGTTTTAATATTAAAAAATAAAAATAAATGACTAAAAATAAAAAGTGATTATCTTGCACATTTTATTGATAAAATGTGCAAGAGAATCATTTTGCCCTTAACTTTCAACAGGCAACTTGAATTTGTGGAGCAGTGAAGTCACAAGAATGGAAATATTGTTGATATTCAACTGAAATTTATTACATAGATTGTTTTATAAAAAAAATGATTAAGTTTACCAAAAGCTAAACATTATTAAAGTATTAAAAAATAAAATTTTGTTGGAAGAAAAGGAAAAGTCAACTGAACTTCTGTATAGCAGTGAATGCTGGACAATTTCCTCACAAATGAAAAGAAGAATTGAGGCAATGAAGATGTGGTTCTACAGAAGAACGATAAGAATAACATAGACAGAGCCTGGGGGACAATGAAAAAGTTTTAAAGGAAAATGAGAAAAACGGATTCTTGTGCTTAGAATCAGAAATAGACATTTGGAATTTCTGGAATATAAAATGAGAAAAAAAGGATTTGAAGAATTTAATGCTCACAGGATATAATGAAGGCAAGAGTTGCAGAGGGAAACAGTAAGTTACCTAATGAGCTTGTGTGAATGGATAGCAGAACAAAAATTGGGAATGATAATAACGGTCAGATATTGGTTAGAGTGATAAAGGACAGGGAGCTGAGGGGAGTTATGATCCCCTAAATCCAGGAGGGGACATGACATGTAAAGAAGGTACAAGAAAGAGAGAGAATTCCACAAAGATATCAAAGTCAGTTCACGAAAATAGTAAATTCACTTTGCACAAAAAAAAGGACTTAACTAAGGTAGAAAAAGAATTAAAAACTTTAAGTTAAATAATTAGATTTATTAATAAATTAAATAAATTCAGTTTTATCAGCTAGTTTAAATAATATCCCAATACTACTTATTTATCAAAAATTATTTCAAAACTTATTCTTATAAAATAAGTGTGTATATGTCTGTCTCGTAACACTTTAGTCAGTCAGTTAAAAGCCATATGTGATATACGCTTGGGCGATCATGTCTCGAAAGAGACATGACTGACTGGGCAGAAGATTATCCCGCAGTAGGTTGCCATTGCTTTCTGGCTATAGAACCCAATCTGTCCTGTTATTTGACCCATAATTGGAAAAAATAGACGGATTAATACCTGTCCCAAGGGTATTTGCGCATAAGTGAATATAATGAATTCGGCTGGAATTCGAACTCGGCTTCCCGATTTCTCATTCCGAGCCGATATCCAATACACCACAACACACATTCGCATCTTTAGAGGCCCCTCATTTACTTCAGCCATAGCCGCAGTCATGATAAAATAATTACTTCTTGTTATTTAGTGTTATTCTTAGAAATTAGCAATGAGTTTTACATGAACTCAAAAATTTGAAGGTATAATTTTCATAAATAATACTATGTCAACTGGGTATGAATCCACCTCTTCTTCCGCAAACTAGGGGTTAATAGCAACATAGATTGACAACTAACCTAGGAGAAGGCCAACTCTGGATCCCAAACCAGCTAAGTATGAGGTAAGTAACTCTAACACCTATAAAAAAAAACATTTTTTAAAAACCAACAAATCTATTTGTTATGGAAACCATAACAGCAATAATTGATGTGATATGGTTGTGGCTCTATACACCACAGGAGAGTTTACAAGGTTAAAGGAGAAGAGTATCACCTATCCAGCATTAACTGACAGCCATGTAGTTCTCATGTTCAAATGGATTTCAAGAGATCCAGACATAATACAATGGAGTAGAGGAATATCTGGCACAAAAAACTGAATGTAATAGCCAATGAGCTTTCATTCTATTCTAAGTGTGAGGTTAATGAAATGCATTGTCACAAAATCCATTCACCAAATAGTATTAATTAAATCTTAGTTAACATTTATATTTCATATTATTGGCTATGCTAAGTACAAGTGTAGGTCGGATATTAAGGGGAATTGAGGATGGAAAAGGTCTGTTTAACCAAAAATATCACCAATTACAGTAACAGCTTTAACCTGGGTCTAAACAACAGGCGTAATAGGAAATATATTTTTAATCAATGTATGCATACATTTACTAAATACACACACAAGCCTTTGTGTGCATGCGTATATATATATATATAATAAACAGAAACTCAAAATCCTGGAAGCTATCTACATCAAACAACTTAAACCTGGCTTGAATACGATAAATTTTGATATCACAACTAACATACTCAAATGCCTGTAATCAGATCAAGAACCACACCACCATTTTATCACTGTCTGCAGCCATCCACCACGGTAAGAATGGACTTGTCTCTTTTATTTCATTCTCTTTATTTAATTCCACTTTATTAATAGCTTAAATGTTCTATGTTCAATATATGTTAATGTTTATTCTTTGATAATGGCTTATGTAAGCCAAAAGCTTACACCTGATAAAAAAATTAACAATTACTGTGGTTTCTTGTTGTCTTTCAATGATAGTACCATCAAGCTTATCAGACGATACGAATGAATCCTGCACAAAATAAATAGACAAAACTTGTCTATATTATTTAATGAAACCTATATATATATATATATATATATATATATATATTAGTTAAGTGATATACATGATACATGCTTGGCTGATCATGTTTCTTTCAAGACATGACTAATGAGGTAAAAGGTTTTCCTGCAGTAGGTTGTCATTACTTTCTGCAGTAGGCTGGTTGCCAATCAAGGCTATAGAACCCAGTCTGTCCTGTTATTTAACAGGTGGAGGGAAAAGTGATGGATTAATACCTTTCCTAAGTATATTTGTGCATAAGTAAATGCAGTGAATACAAATGAATACACATGGAATTTGAACTCATCTCTCTGATTTCCTGCTGTGCACCACAATGCATATATCAATAAACACTGAAGATACAGGAACACTTACTTTTTAATTTCAATTTTTTATTTTTAAAATGCTTGTATCTAGCTACATGGAATTCAATTTTTTTCTTTTCTTCATTTAATTACCTACTATTAGTCTGATATACAAATTTATATATATATATATATATATATATATATAATGTTTCATTAATCTGATTACACCTTTCTAGGCTTCATCAGATCAATATATATGTGTACACACATACACAATGTGGTTATAAGAATCAATGGTGCCTGGTGAAACATGATCTTCCAACCAAGAAGATTGCAGCCACCCTGCAGTGTTGATTCCAATATTCATTTTGTCTATTCCTATAAACACTATCTCCAATAATAATCTTTCTTCCTGTGTAAATATAGAAAATTGTGTGTGCGTGCATAGCAATTATAAACTCACTCAATATATACTATAATGACAACAAAAGTAAAATAAGTTGCAACATGGAAAGAAGACATAAAAGATGATACTTCCTAATCAAATGTGGTCTCAGTATGATCCACACAGAATTGTTCTTAATGATCTTAATAATAGCTATGCAAATAGACAACTCAACTAGTGCATTTGGTTTGGCTCAGTGTTTATAGCAATGGACTGAAAACACAGAGGTTTATAATTTGATTCCATACTTAAGATGGAGAGATTTTTAATCTATTAACTTAGAAGGAAAACTTTTTATTTTTTATTACTTTGCACATTTATCTTTGTTGCCAAAAGTCTATTCTATATCCTCGGCTGGTAAAGCAAACCAGAATCAAGCTTACTTTCTTTCAATCTGTTCTTAGACAAACCTTTTATAAAACTTGTGATATCCATGTGGTAAGAGTTGTACAAGTCAACAATATTTTGGAATTCAAGAATTCAGTGATCAACACCATTTGTCAAAAACATGTCACCAAAACATTTGATACAGGCTCATGGTCAGGGGAGTTGACTGAATGGACAGTTACAAGGCTACAACCATAAAACTGCCAACTTTTCTTATGCCTTGTGTATTGTATTACATGCAACAATGTTAACCAATTGGAGTAAAAACAGAGACAAAAGCAACAGGTTGTGGATAGGAATGGCACCCAAAGATGGGTTTAACCATTTTCTTTTTCCCTTTTTTAGAGGGAGTGGGGCTTTGGCATTTATTGTTAAATGTTTTATTATCTAATAAAAATGTTTTGATATTGAAATAAGAAGAATGTTCAGTTAATGATTACTATTCAATTTAACATATCAGAGTCATTTTATTACTGATTTTTTTTTTTTTACAGATAAGTTTCAAGAAAAACAATGTCTCTAAGTTGGTCTGCATATAAGTTTACCTGAAAACATTTATTTGACACATACTATTCTATAACTTCAAATATAACATTTTTAACTTAAAATATTTGATTTCATCTACTAGCTAGATATTTTTCTTTCTTTGCTTCAATTAGTCTTAATCCATTTTATCTACAAAGCATTTTAAAGCTCAGCTCAAATGTAACATTATCTGATAATTAGGTCATCTTATTTATTTTACACAGGATTTAAGGGATCAAACACTCAATTCTATTGTAAATGCTTTCATAAGAAAGTTTTCTTTGTTCTGATTAAAGACACTGAAGTACAAAAATATTTTTATCACAACACATGAAAAATGAATTGACTTTCTCAAAGAAAAGATGCTACAGAATCACAATCTAAAACCAATACTTTAAAAATACAGTTATAAAACAAAAAGAAATAACTATTTTCTTTTCCAATAAAATAATTAAACATAAGCAAAAAATAAAAATAAAATGTACTTACCTTCTTGCCCTGTGGTGTGTTATCTCTGGATTTACGTCCACCCCTAAAATAAATGAAAATCTGTCAATTTGTTATAAATAATATAAGCACTAAACATTTTATTTATAGGAAGAATGATGCCTTCGTTCCCAAAGAGAGAATCTTTTAGTATTAACCTACTGTACTCAAGAGGCAAAACAGTAGAATGTCTCAATTTTACATATTACTAAAAATCATGATTATTTACCTTTTATCTGCCTTACTTCCAAGAATTTAACCAACTGATTTCAGTTTGGATTAAATAAAAAAAAACTATTGTATTTTAGATCAGAAAAAAAAGAGCATGGTTTATTGAAAATATTAAAAGCTAACTTACCTAATACTTATAAAATACTAAATGTTTTTACACCCATTCACCCC
This sequence comes from Ascarosepion bandense, assembly GCA_037127315.1. Lineage (NCBI taxonomy): Eukaryota > Metazoa > Mollusca > Cephalopoda > Sepiida > Sepiidae > Ascarosepion > Ascarosepion bandense. Next base: position 4,265,863 of record JBBBDQ010001558.1, on the reverse strand, counting down.
CAACCCAAGAAAATTTTTATAATTTTTGCAAAAAATTATTTAGATTTGCATTTATTTAATATGTGATTGAAACTCATGAAAAAAATAATAATTATATTCAAATCTGAACAAGTTAAACAAATGGTAATGGTTGAATTTGCTGCTTCTAATCAGGGATTCTTTGGCATTCAGTGACCAAACAGTTTGCAGTACTTTTCTTTTTTATTTTCTTAAAACAGTTTTTCAGGAAGATAGGCTTCTCAAGTTCACTGTTATTGCTCTTTCTAGTATTGACAGAAGTTTTCTTCTGAATCATTTGTTCTTGGTAGCATGGAAAATCAACATGTCATTATAAATAGCAATAATCACTTTTTGAACTTTGTCTTTGCTGTTTTGAAGGCCATGTGTACCTTTACAGATATATGAAGGGGTACTGAAAAGTTCTTAGCCCTCCCCATTTCCAAAAATCTGACCAATCATCAAATTCTTTTTTCTTTTTTAAATGATTTTTTGGTAAGGCAAGAACTTTTTAACATGTCTTTGTAGTTCTCAAATGGAAAAACAAATTTGCCTCGAAATACTTCCTGTATTAATATTATGGATATTTTATCAATATATCTATTTAGGTATCTTCATTAATTTGGTATATGTAAAGTTGAAAATTAATTTTAAAAATGAATAAGCTTTCTTGAACCTTTCATTTTAGCTTTAAACAAATTTTCTTTTTTGATTCAGATCAGATTTATCCCATTTTTCAAAAAATATGTGGTGATTTAAATTCAAAAAATTCTACTTTTAACTAATATAGTCACTAATAATTATCCCATTAAATTTCTGAAGTTTTCATAAAATTAAGTAAAAGGGTGAAACACATGTGTATATATATATATATATATATATATAGCCAAGATTTTCTATTAAAAAAATTTCAAAAATAATTTCATAAGAATCCAACAATTATTTTCTTTTTGTGAGAATTTCCAAATTAATGTGTCTGTCCCTGCAAAAAAAAAAAAAAAAAAAAGGCTTAAATTTATTATGCTAAAACTGCTGATGCAAGAAAAACAAGTTTTTTTTAAACTCAAAATTACAAATGTTCTAAAAAGGAGTAAAAAAATTTGCTACTTTAATCCTTCCTTTTAATAATAACAAAGATTTTAACAATAAAACTATTTTCATTATAGTATGCTGATTTTTTTAGGGATTTCATGAACGTACCTATAGCTATCCAATTATTTATTGTAAACATGTGATTGCAGGTTTGGCAGCTCATTTGATCCAAAAGAAAAAAAAAACAAAACTATTGCTCATTTTAGCAATCAGCCAGTTTCATGTAAATTCATAAAGCTGCTTCTATGTGCTGTGCCCCTTCAGGATGTTGGCAGTTATGGTTCTCCACAATTTCCTGTCCTTTGTACCTCTTAATAACTTTTGCCTTTTTGTCATTTCTTCTAAACTGTTCCACTATCCAGTCACTCAAGCAAACCAGGTAGGTTGTGCATTGCATTTGACCATCTCTCTTACATTCAATCTGTCCTATGAGTATCAAATTTTCCAAGTCTTCCTTCTTCATTATGTACCCCAGAAATTTCAGCTAAGTGTCCTTTTTATTGTCATTTTCTCCAGTAAGTCACCAAAATAGCTACAATTATTAGTAAAATGACACTAAATTATCAGTGAATAATAATAATTAAATAGACTTTTCTCTTTGTGATAAATAAAAAAAAAAGCTTGTTAGAGCAGTTGCCATGAAAATATTTGTAAAAAAGACAGAGGGAAGCCACATCACATTGGGAAGAAAGTGATTGAAATGTCAAGTATTACATTGCAGATATTTTTTTGGATTTTGTCGAGAAATAATACTTTTCCCTTTTGAATGATTTCTAAACTAACATATGAGTCTAAACTCAAAGAAATCCAGATAAAGTAGAGGACTTAAAGAAACATTCTGAAATATGTATTTCCCTATGTTGCAATATACTATTAGATAGATATTATTTCTCCAGTACTCATCCCTTGTTCCCTGTTTAGGATGTGGTTTCCAATCTTTTCACTTTTTCTTTTTTGTTTCTTTTTTTTTCAATTAGAGTAGATAGACTGAACTATCACCCAGTTCACACTCCACCCATGTCTATTGAACAGGTGTAGAGGCTCATCCCTTATTCCCTGTTTAGGATGTGGTTTCCGGCTTTCTCTTTTCCAATCTTTTCACTTTTTCTTTTTTGTTTCTTTTTTTTTCATTTGGAGTAGATAGACTGAACTATCGCCCGGTTTACACTCCACCCACGTCTATTGAACAGGTGTAGAGGTTCATCCCTTGTTCCCTGTTTAGGATGTGGTTTCCAGCTTTCTCTTTTCCAATCTATTCACTCTTACGTAGCCCCCTGCACACCAGTGGCCTTACCGCCTTGCTCGGGGTGATATGATTAAAAAAATAAAAAAATAAAAAAAAACAAATAAATCTAATTTGACCTGATTTTGTCTGTTTTAGTCATAAAAAAAAAAAAAAAAAAAACAGGATTGTGTTCTAAAATTTTTGGAAATGATTTTGGATGAAAAAAACCTGCATCTTATACACGCAAGATTATGGTATATTTTATGATTACATTTGGCATAGTGTAGTTTTCTTTTTGTTACTTAAGAAAAATTACAAAGAAAATAACATTTGCATTTAAAAAAACAAAACAAAACAAATTGAAACAAAAAAGTTTTGCTCTGTTTATTTTGAGATACAAACAAATTTCACATTAGAAGAGACAACAGACAATCCAAGCTAGCACCCGAGCAACCCAATTAAAGGACAAAAAATAAAAGCCAAATGGACTTAGGGAATCTGTTAAGGCATTTAATATCACTGTTTGTTAAAACAAAAACTTAAAAGAAGATTCAAAAGGAAGTAATTGAACAAACTTATCAATGAAAATAAAAATCAGATACCGACAACATCCTATTAAAAAACATAAAAGAGTTATATAGTCTAAAAAGAAGGGAGATCTGATGAAACAAAAACCGAAATAAAGGAGAAGACCCCCCCTCCGTCGCCAACATCAAACTGCCCATCTTTTAGCAATCCTTAACACCAAAGACCTTCGAAAAAAGATAACTGAGGGGGAAAAAAAAAAAATGACATTAAACAATATATAAGCATTAAACTGAGGGATGTTAAATGAGGCAGAGTAAGAAGTGGATGTGTATGATGGAGGTCAATGACGCAAGACCAAAAGGGGAAGAGATATTTAGTGTTAATTACAAACTCTAATGCTCCCATCGAATATGAGGGGAGAGAGAAAGAGCTGCAGGAGCACCAAAAAACCCTAGACCAACATCTTCACCCAATCCACCTCTAAATTGCCCTCTCATGTTTACCATCTTTTTTTAAATACATGAAATTAAAAAAAAAAAAACAAGAAGAAAAAAAAAGCTTATATGTTTATGTCACCCTACCAAAAATGTTTAAGTATTCAATGAACTTCTTTTCTTTTTTTATAACTACTGAATAATAAAGGAATGAATTGCGATAGTGATCATGATTTTATTCATGAAAACAGTTGAAGTCAGATTGTTTTTTTTTCTGTTTTTAGTTCTCTGGGATGTTTGTTGTTGTTGTTGTTTGAAATAAATTTTGGCATTATGAATAGTTAAATCTGGCAGAAAGAAAATGGATAAAGATCTTTTCAATTCACAGCTTGAATCAATAGTTGACATGTAAATGAGTTCCTTTGCCATCCCCTAATCCTCACTCCCATTATATGAAGATATGGAGGAAAGATGATGAGCTTTTAAAAGAAAAGGGCATGCAAAAACAGAGAAAGAGAGATTATATGATAAAAATGGAGTGGAAAGAGAGAAAGAGAACATGCAACAGAGAAAGAGAGGCTTGAATGTCAAAGAAGTAAGATGGAAAAAAGGAAAAAAAAATAAGAAATAGGAAAGAAAAGTAAAATGACTGCAGATTGGGTAAAAAGAGAAAGGTGAGATAAGATGGTGAAAGAAAGAAAACAGATAACAAAAAAGGGATGAGGAAAAAATGAGGGAAGAGAAACACACACACAAAAACAGAGAAAATAAAAAAGAAAACCAAAATATAAAAAGACACTAACAGAGATAAAACAAAAAGAAAAAAAATGCAAGCTGGGGAGAGAGGTTTAAAAAAAGAAAGTAACAATAAGAGAGGACGAAGCACAAGACAAAACAAAAAATGAGAGTGAGAAAAATGGCAAAAAGTAGGAAAAGAAGAGAAGGGAGGAGTTTATAAATCTGTGTTCTCCATTCAATTAAATGAAAATTATGAAGAAGATTCTGAATGAATCCCAAATTACCAAAACTATCAACGTGTAAATCAGATTGGGAACAAATATGAAAACAAGAACACAAGTAAAGAGTCTGCTACTTTGTGCTGTTCATTACTATTTTTTTTTCTTTTTTAATTGTTTTAATGCTACCCTTTTAAAAGACTCAGCTTTTATGCTTTCTTGCACAATATGCAAACATCTCATTTTAAACCCACTTCTTTATTGCCTCTCTTTGCAGTTATTTTTTTTTTATTTTGTTTCTTTTTAATTCCAAGCTAATAAAAAAAAAATATTTATATTAATCATATCCCATACCTCCTACCAACAACAAAAAAAAAAAAAAAAGAAAGAAAAAATGCACATATGCACATGGACAAAGAAATAAAAATTAATCCCTGGCCACTAACACAGAGCAAAGAGCAAATGCATACATACACAGATAGACATTATACAAGTATTCATCATAAATTCATTTTCAACCTCCTTACAACATATTAAGCATTTTTCTATATCTTTTTTTTTCTTTTTATCCAACATTTATTTCTTACAAATATTAAGATGCTTAATTTCTATCAAGATCAAAGATTTTGGAAATATCTCTCTAAAAAAAAAAAAAAAAAAAAAAAAAAAGAGGAGGGGGTGGCTGTAATTTTGTCTGGCATTAAAAAAAGGAGCTTACATATGTAAAAAATAATGTTATAAGTGTAATGTTAGATAAAGAAACCTAGCAACCATTAATCTGTCACTAAAATGCATACTTGGCTTCAATACCTACTGAATATAGGGCTTGTAAACAGCTGCACCTCTCACTGGCTGATGGCTTTAGACCATGGTGAAGCCAGCAAACATCAAGGCATTTACTAACAAAAGCACAGTTATTAAAACAACCAATTATGTACAGCCCACGTCTCTTAAATGTTCAGAAACATCAAGCAATGGCTCAATGGTTAAAGCAAAGCCATAAGTTTAGTGGTTCAAAAGCAGTTCAATAACTGAACTTTCCAAGAAAGTTTAGTGCAGTAGTCAGAATATAGGATTCTTTTTCCTTCATGTACCATGTCCTTTCAAGATGTTGGTGATCATGGCTTTCCACGGGGAAATATACAACAGCTCTAAGCAATGTCGGTTCCCATGCTATCTCTACAACTCTGTTCTGCCATTCATTTACACAAACTCATTAAGCAGATTACTCGCTATTTTTCTATATCCCTCTTGCCTTCAATGTTTGTGTCAAATTTCAAAAACTTTTTCATCAGTCAGTCAGTTAAAGTGTCATACGTGATACACTCTTGGGCTAGCATGTCTCGAAAGAGACATGACTGACTGGGCAGAAGATTATCCCGCAGTAGGTTGCCATTGCTTTCTGCGGTAGACTGGTTGCCGACCAAGGCTATAGAACCCAATCTGTCCTGCTGTTTAACCCATAACTGGAAGGAAGAGACGGATTAATACCTTTCCCAAGGGTATTTGCACGTAAGTGAATACAATGGATTCAACTGGAATTCAAACTCGGCTCCCCAGTAGGTGTCCTAAAAGTTTCAACTGTCTTTTTCTGATACTAGGCACACAGGTTCTTTTTGTTTCTATTTTTCCCTATATCTTTCTCATTGCTCACAGGTTTTCTCCATAGAATTCTCAATATCTACATATCTATTGCCTTAAGTTTCCTCTTCATCTGTGAGGAAATTGTGCAGCATTCACTGCCATAAAGGAAGGTTTTTATTTTTAATCATTTTACCCCAAGCACTGTGGTACAGTGGAGCGGATGTGCGTTGTGGTACAGTGGATATCGGCACGGAACGAGAAACCGGAGAACCAGTTGAATCCATTGTATTCACTTACGTGCAAATACCCTTGGGAAAGGTATTAATCCGTCTCTTCCTTCCAGTTATGGGTCAAATAGCAGGACAGACTGGGTTCTATAGCCTTGGTCAGCAACCAGTCTAACACAAAAAGCAATGGCAACCTACTGCGGGATAATCTTCTGCCCAGTCAGTCATGTCTCTTTCGAGACATGATCGCCCAAGCGTGTATCACGTATGGCACTTAACTGACCCCAAGTAAGATAATAATACCACTAGGATGCAAGGGTTTCTTATGAAATATTTCTGTTTCTTAATATTTTGTATAGTTTTTAAAAATTTTTAATGCACTTTTGGATTTCAGTGTTACATATTCCATCATCTGCTATAACACATTCCAGAAAGGTTGCAAAATTTGAGGTTCTATTACCAGTACAATTATATTAAATGCTCAACTGTAATTCAAAACAAAAAGAAATTTTCTTTCTAACATACGTATCGTGTAAAATCATGTTATTATTTGATGAAGTCTCAAATTATTTTACAAAAATTAATAAACAATCTTACCAATATTTATAAAGCAAATACATGTCATGAAACTATACTGTTCATTATTGCAAAAAAGTGTGTGTGCTTAAATGTCCATTAATATAATTTGCTTTCAAAGTATAAATTCCATAATGGAATGATATGTAAATGATGTGGTTCTGGGGTTTCAAATTGTTGCTGGTCCGTCTATTATTTACAATAACCATAAAATTAGTACCCCTTAAAGTATAATTTGAAATTCATGTCGACTGTAAACCATGATTTCAAACTACTAACAAAATAGAAAATAAAAATTTCTCACCACCACATGAGAGTTTTAAATTAGAAAAATTAAAGTAAATCAAACAAGAAAAAGCTGTTACCACATCAATATTTTGTGTGTGTGTGTGTGTGTGTGTGTGTGTGTGTGTGTGTGTGTGTGTGTGTGTGTGTGAAATTCATCACACCTGAATTAAGTAAATATTAACTGTAAAAATATTAAATGTTACAAGCATGACCTCAATTTTCTTTAGGAGTGAATACTCTTTGTTTGCATAAAGAACTAGATTATATAAAAGGAGAATTTTTCTTCAAATCCTATAGTAGCATGTTTTTTTTAACTAATGTTCACCCAATATAAGGCCCAAGAGCCACTCAAATAGAGTGTTACTGTGAGATGGTTTTTAGCATAAAAAAAAAGTATAAGAAGTGAAGTGCTTTGAGCTATGCAGGAAAGATAACAACTCAAAGACCTAAAAGATCGAGATTAAATTAGTAAATAAGATTTCAAAGTTCAATCAAAGATATTAAAAGTATAGTGTGAAAGTAGACTACTTCTAGAAACTAGAAAACCAAAACTCTATTCAAAGATATTAGAAGTATAGTGTGGAAGTAGACTACTTCTAGAAACTAGAAACCCAATCCTAAACAAGAAACAAGGGATAAATATCTACTCCTGTTAAAAAGAAAGGGGAGCAGTGTGAACAGGTGTAATGAAGAGTAGATTTATAAATGAGGTTTATTTGGGTAAAAATAAGAATCTGGAAGAAAAGTATAAAAAGGAAGGGTGGGTTTATAGCATTAAAAGCATTACCATACAAAGAACAAGTAAAAAGAATCCAAAACATTTTGTTACTCTTCATCATTGAAGTCCTCTTTATTAAATCAAACAGCACTTCTAAATTGCAATGATCTTTAATTCAAGCCAAAAGCCATAAGCTTGTTACTAATACTATGATATATAAAACTAATAAAATGCATAGCAAAAAAACTTGTTTTGTTGTTTTGACAACATAAATATCAGTAATATATGAAGGGATATATATATATATATATATATATATATATATATATATATATATTTTAATTCAGATACTTCAATCCAAGGGAAAAAAGCAGGAAGGTAAATTCCAAAAAACCTGATCTAAATTAATATTAAAAATTTATTTTAATATTAAAAAATGATACAGGAAGAGAGCTCCATGTAATAAAATATTACAGAGCAAATATATATTAAAAAAGGATTAATTCAAAGATGTTGAATGGCCATTTCGATATGAAGATCCCCACGGGGGACGACACATCACCTCAGCAACAGAAAAAACCTTTCAGAAAATGGAGAAAAATTAGTCTACTTTTCCTTTTTAAATAGATTGCAAAGAAATTAAAAAATAAATAATAAAATAAAATAAAATAAAAATAAAAATAAAGGGAAAGAAAAAGAAAAAGAAAACGAAAAAGAAAAAGAAAAAGATAGAATAAAATCAAATAAATAAGAAAAGAAAAAAAAAATTGACATCGTCTGGGTTCGCAAAAAAAAGGGAGAATGTAACTAAAAATTAACAGACAGCCGCGTTAAATCGACGTAAGTTAAAGCAACACGGAAAAAAGGTGGTAAGAGAGATAAAAGAAGGAAGGGAGGGAAAAAGAAAGAAACTAAAGAAAAAAATTTTTTTAAATATTACAGACGCTGTACAAATTCAAAAACCTAATTTCCCCAAATCATTGAAGTATTAGAAAAAGGCCTTTACTTAAAAAGGCATAATTATTAATAAAAGGGAATAAAAAGATATAGGATTTAAAATAAAATTATTTTTTAAAAAATTAGGTCAATTGAAATTAAACTAAATAAAGACAACACTAGGTATAAAAAAAAAAAAAAAAAATTAATTACAATTATTATATGCATACCTATAGAAGTACACACATACATACATATATATACACACACAATTCTACGAATAAGAATACATATATACATACACATACACCCACATACATTCAATTTATTACACACTTATATACATATACATGCGCATACACACACATATATATGTGTGTACACACCTATATACAAAAAATACATACATATATATATATATATATATATATATATATATATATATATATATATATATACATATTCCATATGCACTCACACACATACATATTAATGAATATTATGAAAAGGAGCATTTAAATAGCTAAAAAATTTTTTTCAAAATTACATATAGCCCACATACATAAATACATATATACATATATATACATATATATACAAATATGCACATCCACACACAAACATACACATATACATAAAAAAAAAAAAAAATTAAAATTAAAATTAAAATTTTTTTTTAAAATATTTAAAAAATTATAAAAAAATTTAGAATTTAAAAATTAAAAATTAGAAGTTAAATTTTAAAATCCGCCCTATGGCGGCACTTGTTTATAAATTCCCTCCTAAAGTTCAAAAGTAAGTCCTGATGAAGATACTTCAAAATCAGAATCTTCTCCAATAAACACAGACGACACCTATCACGAAAACTTTTAGGAGTACAAGCTGAGCCTATTAATTTCCAGCTGATTATAGGGTCCTGCCCTTCCTCCTTCATTTCCCAGAACCTACGTGATAGTGCCATCTGGAATCTCTGTTTAGGGTTTGAAAACGAGTACCTGTGATTATAAAGCCTCTGTTTGAAAGAGCCCGCGGACATGCCAATATAGGTCCGGTAATTGTCCTTGTTATTAGATAGAGAAATGCGGGCTTCATAAATTACATGGGTGGATTTACATTTGCCTTGCACCGGGCAGGCATCCACAGAATAACAATTGCATTTGTCGACAATTCCGGATTTAGCTTCCGTATTATTTAGGTTCATTAAAATTTGTTTATTGTGGGAATTCATTATATTATCTATATTTGAGGTGCAAGAATAACTAATTTTTAGGGTGAATCTATTAAAAATTTTATTTAAGGGATTGTTATTATTATTAAAATGTTTATCGATTAATCTGAGAAAATACTTACCAATATTTATATTAGTTAGCTTACAATAAGGAGGGTTAAACCAAATTATCTTCCTTTTTCTACATTTTCGGGTGTTTTTAGTTTTTGATGATTCTGGGTTTATAGCAGGCTTATCATACTTTAACTTATTAACAAAACCACTTTTCTGAAGGGCCTTATCGTAAATTTCTTTGCTTGCGTTGAAAATTTTTATATTGGAAGATAATTGGTTAACCCTATTATTTACTATCTTGGGTATTTGTCTTATAATATTCTTGGGGTGGTTGGATAAACTATTTATATAGGTGGGAGAACTATTTTCTTTGAGAAAGGGTTGGTAGGAACCATCATTTAAGTTAAGGGTGATATCTAGATAGTTTACAATTTTGAGATTGGAAGTAACCTCAACCTTAAAACCAAGAAAATTTAGGGCTCTGATAATTTTCTTATGTATTCTATTAGTGTAAGGCCCATTGGAATTGGGAATACATATCAGTCCATCATCCCGATATAGGCCTATTAGTTTAGGGTCTAAAAATCTACCTAAAATATCTAAAATATAAATGCCTATTAGATCTGCTACCTGGGCAGAATCATAGGCTCCCATAGGGACATCAAAACTATCTTCAGGCCCTTTAGTCCAAGTAGAACTATCAAAGGTGAGAATAAATTTTCTAGCTCCCAGTATAATTCTATAGTCACAATCCGAAATATTAACATAACCCCTAGCAAAGTTTAAACAATCCACAAGAAGTTTTTTTGATATAGAGGAATAGAAATCCACAATATCAAATTTAAGGAAAGTGGATTTAGATTTGTCATTGATATTATCAAACCATTTTATGGTATCTAAGGAACTCTTCCAAAGATTCAGTTGTAAATTAGATTGTAACTTCTCTATTAAGTTCTTCAGAACCACCCTAGAAACTATGCCTAATTCACTCTTAGTGGGATTAATTAGTCTAGTTTGTAATTTATTTTGGAAATTAGGCTTGTGGTCCTTAAATAAAATGTAAGCTTCTTTGGTAGAAATTTTTCCAATTCTATCACTAATATTTAGTTCATTTGCAAATTTAGCCATATCGGAGTTAATTTCCGATAAAATTAGGTTACCTCTGTCTATTTTGTAATGACTAGTTATATTATTTTTAAGGATATTTAGGTAATTGGTGGTATTACACTTGTAAATGTTATTTGATTTGTCCGATTTAATCCATAGGTCTTTGGAATTCTTTAAGGTATTAATGTTCGACTTTAATAAATCCTGGAATTCATTTGAAGTACCCCGGAACTTGATTTTGGGGATCAAATTAAAAAGGTCTTTTTCAAACGAGTTTAAAAATTTGCATACCGGTGGAGTTCTTAGAGTTTTTATATATCCGAGTGAAAACAGAACGAAGAAAGAATTTTTACAATGTCCAAAACAGTAATTTAAAATAGTGCTTGATATATAATATATAGAGCTGTAAATATTTATTATAAATTATATTTTAGAACATGTACATAATTTTATTTATATATATATCCACTACAAATGGTACATTTGTTTTGACATTGAAACTTCAATGTCTCATCAAGCGGTATGTATTTTTTTAGCATGATTGTAAGGTTATACTACAAAAGCCAGAGCTAGGAACCCTAGAAATTTTTCTAAAAAATTAAAAATTTATAGAAAAAAAATCGAATTACTAAATTCTAAAGTAAGGTTTAATATTCATAATTAGATTAGAAATTTTTCTAAAAAATTAAAAATTCTATAGAAAAAATCGATTTACTAAATTCTAAAGTAAGGTTTAATATCCATAATTAGATTAATTATAAAAACTGTCTTTAATACACACATTAAACTTCAACTATTACCTTAAATACAAACATACCTATTACCTATTCACCTATTACCTTAAATACAAACATTTAATCTTTCCTCCTACATAAAATTCTACTTATTACACACTTATAAAAACTTACATTCTAACTCCTAATGTTAAATCTGTCTAGAAATCAAAGACTCTCATTAATCAACCATTTTAACTACCCACACCACTTTCTTCAAAATTCTAAATTCCACGAGACTTGTTCCCTTATCACTAACCCCCACCAACATCCCAAACACAACTGAGCAAATATAAGAAAAGAGGCTTTCCATTCCTATACATACTGCCTGATAAGACATTGAAGTTTCAATGTCAAAACAAATGTACCATTTGTAATGGATATATATATTAAAAAAATTATGTACATGTTCTAAAATATAATTTATAATAAATAAATATATATATAATTTAGAACATGTGCAAATTATAATTTACTGCAAAAGTGTACATTTTGTTTTGACATCGAAAAAATAATACCTACTGAGACATTGTTTCTTTGATGTCAAAACAAAATGTACACTTTTGTAGTAAATTATAATTTGCACATATTCTAAACTATAACTTATAATAAATATTCATTGTGCTATTTCTATATTGAGCCCTGTTTTAAATTAATGTTTTGAACCCTGTTAATACTTTTTTGTTCTTTATTCACTTGGAGATATATATATATATATATATATATATATATATAGGATTGTCAGTTCATGTCTATTTTTAAGGAAAATTAAAATACAAATCAAAATTATTCCATAAAATATTTATTCAGCTATGAACTATTTTGTTGAACAACTGTTCTCCATTTTTCCTTCAACTTAAAGATTCTCTCTTTCCAAATGTCATTCAAAGAATTATAATCTTTACCATTAAGATTATTTTGCAAAGAACTGAATCAATGAAAATTTGAAGGAACAATGCCTGGTGAGTATGGCAGGTGGGGTAACAAATACCAGCCAAGCTGCAGCAATTTTTCCTGGGTTACCAAAGAAACATGACATCTGGCATTATCCTGATTAAAAACAGCACCTTTCCTGTTCACCAACACTGAGTGCATTTCTTTTAACTGCTGCCTTTAATTCATCCAGTTGTAAGGAGCACTTTTTAGAATCAATTAACTGGTTAGTTGGCAGAAGCTCATAGTACTTTCTCATAGTTGAGGATGTGTGATGTGGTGCAGTGGATATTGGCTTGGAACAAAAAAATCAGAGAGCCAAGTTCGAATTCCAGTTGAATTTGTTGCATTCACTTATGTGCAAATACCCTTGGGAAAGGTATTAATCCGTTTCTTCCCTCCAGTTATGGGTTAAATAACAGGACAGATTGGGTTCTATAGCCTTAGCTGGCAACCAGTCTACCACAGAAAGTAATGGCAACCTACTGCGGGATAATCTTCTGCCCAGTCAGTGATGTCTCTTTCGAGACATGATCGCCCAAGTGTGTAACGTATGGCACTTAACTGACTGAAAGTTGCCTCATGTCATTTTACCCCAGGAGATTTTTCACTGAACATTGCTGTAAATGATCCATTGATCATCACCTGTTGCAATTTGTTTTAAAAAGGGTGCATTTTCATTCTGATTATACAGAAAATCATAGATAGAAATGACATCCAAAAGATTCTTTTTACTCAAATCATGAGGTACCCAAACATTGTAGTGATTTGAGTACCCAAGTGTCACTAAGTACCCATGGATGGTGGATTTTGATAAATTTAGTGTTTCTGACAATTCCTGCATTGTGTAATACAGGTTATTCTGAATCAATGTCTTGTTTTGGTCGTTATCTATAATGGTGGGGGGGAGGGACAGCCTGAGCGTTCTTCATCAGTTAAGGCTACAATCACCAACTCTAAACTTAGAAAACTACTTCATACAGTTATGTCAGTTAAAGTACCTTTACTGTACACAGCCCATATCTTTTTCATTGCTTGCAAGTCACTTTTGCCTTTACAGTAATAAAAAAAAGCATCAAGTGTCTAAAATGCACCTTGTAATCTTCCATTTTCCAAGAGATGAAAAATTGGCATGAATTAAGTAATTTTAAACTTTCTTACTCAAGAGACAGTTTGAAGTTTGCACTAATCAGAAATGTAAGCATATTTGTCTATAAATTTGACATGTTTTAATATGTTGGAACATGAACGACTAAAAATTGGTATAAACTTTCCAGACAACACAATATATGACTTTTTGATTTTTGTAAAATTATTAATTTCCTGTATCATAATTCAATGAATTTTTGTTAATAAATAATGACAGATTTAATTCAGTTTTTTTTAACCCTCTAGGGCCATTCGTATCATATTTGATACAGTATTTCCCTATAAGGAAACATTTGGTATTTCCCTATAAGGAAACATTTGGTATTCATTGACTGAGCAGTCAGTACTGCTTTCATTTGAAATTTATAAAATATTTCTCTTAAAAAATTTTTCAGGAAAATATTTCTTTCAAGGCTTGTTTTCATACTATATCAAATATGATACGAATGGCCCTAGAGGGTTAATGTCACACCCAACACAAAATTTCTAAAATTGTATATAAGTATAGTAGTACTATGACTTGTTCATTTGTATATTATGCTATAAACCATTAAATTTTTTAAAAATGCATACTATCCAATTATATCATTAGTAAATTGAGAAATAAAATTATTAAATTTTTTTGATTTTGTACCCTTATTGCATACATAGTAAAATTGAGTTCTCTGTTTGGTGTGTGTGGGGGGGACCTTTTTTAAGAAGTAAAACAAATTGATGCTTTTTTTTATTACTTTTGAACAAGCGATTTATGTCATGATTTATGTTTATCGATTTATGGCACAGGAACATAGGGTTACAATAAAAGTTATAACCCTAATATATATATATATATATATATATATATAAGTTCAATATTATTTCACTATAGCAAAAATATATGAATTTTAAATATTACACAGTAATGAGGTAGGTCTTATGTTTCTTGAACAGCAGTAACTGTAATGAGAAAATGCAGAAGACATGCACTTGCCTGAATCTTAATGTTAACAGCACAGAATTTTTCTTAGTCTTCTGTCGTCTAGTGTCCAACATTAAAACAAAGTTGTTGTCCTACAATCTTATCAGCAATATTCAACATTTAATATGTTCAAATATTAGAAGCAAATTCACTTGTTTCAAATAAAATATTTTTAAATCAACATGCATAATTTAATTAAAACTATCCCAGAAATTTTGTTTTCTATTTGAAGCACACAGACTTTTAGTCACATGCACAGATGTCATTTATGTATTAAGAAATGTCTGCCTCAGTGATACATTCAAAGACATAACAAAAATTAAATAAAATAGAAAACTTATATAATTTTCCGTAATCTATGTGTTATAGATGTGAATTTATTCCATTGTATATAAAAACTGTAATAGCTAAATAGTAAACATTTTTATTAATTTGAAAGTAATAAAACCTGAAGTAGAGTCTAAAAAATTGTGAAATTAATCTTATTCATTTATATTTATACAGATTTGGTGCAATTTTAAATTTTAAAACTAAAATTAATGCCTGTAAAATTCCCAGTAATGACAGTGGGTTAATATCAATATCACAGCCACACATGAGTAACAGATTTTATCAGAATTTCTATTCAGATACTTTAAGTATTTTCATTACTAATTTTTGACTAGATTTCTTTTCATCTTATTGTTTTTTTAAGTTTTTTTATCCTATGTTCTGGTCATTAAATGCAATGAATGGGATTTCAAGTCCCATTCAAGTTTGAATAGCAAGCTTATAGCTTGAATTTAAGATCATTACAATTAACAAGTTTCATTCTTTATTTTCAATTCATGTTGCTTACTCTAACCATCACAGACTGTATCAACCTTGGTAATGGGATAAAAAGTAACACTGAAATAAAATTAAAAAAAAAACAGTCAAAAATTAATAATTACTAACTACTATTCATTTTTCTTTTTAAGAAAGAAGGATAAAAAGGAATGGGAAGAGAAAACAGAATAAAAAAAACAAAGAGACAATGAGGAGGAAAGGTAAGAAAAGTATTAAGAGAGAAAGATAATGGCAAAGAAGAAAGGTGAAAAGCAAAAAAGTAGAAGAGAGAAGAGAAGTAGAGATAATAAAGGGAAGAAAAAAAAGAAGACGCAAAGGAGAAAGAAAGAACAAGGTACAGTGTATGATTTTAATTTATCCAGCCTGTCAGAATCAAAACTTGATTATAGGTTAATATATCCAAATTGTTGTAACACTTGATTTACATTAGTATCAAATTATCTTTCTTTCCTGTTCCATTTCTTTGAACAATTACAAATAAATAAATACAAAAAGGAGCAAACAAAAAGCCATTTTGGTCATTCAATGACTGCAATAATAAAAACAATAGATGTTCTTCGGTCTGATAAGGATGAGGAGGGGGGAACAGTATTGGTCACAAGTAGCACTAAACAGAAAAGTGAGTGAAAAATTGTCAAAGCAGATCTTTATCCTATACATCACAGTTAATCTGAATCTGTGTCTATAATGGACACATGTGCCGGATGGATAAAGGGAAATGCAGAAAAAAAGGAAGAACTGACCACAGGTTCCGGGGAGTGGGGACATAAGGAGGAGGTGATAATCAACTCATCCAACAATATCCTCCCCTTATTTTCACTCTGTCAGATAATCAGTACAGAAAATATACAACACACACACAACAAGAAACAAAAAAGGCAAACAGATAAGGTAATATGTGTGACATTGTTAATGAAAGAAAAATTGCTATTTTCTCAATTTGGAAGCACTTAAAACTTATTTGTCTGATTGGATTCTGCTATGAGTGCCAATGCCATCTCACTAATGGCACTAGCAGAATGGAGTAGAAGCAAGCCTAAATCTGATTGGGATGGTGGGGCTGCAAGTGCCATTGGTCATGTGTGCCACTTATGCTGACATTAGAGTAGAGACAAAAAATAAATAAATAAAAAGGTAGTGGGTAGGTAGTAGTATCAAGCCGGCTGTAGCAGAGGCAACAGCCAGGCACCCTAAATAACCCCACACACACCCTGATTGGTCCAGGCAGAGCTTTATCCCAGATTCAGGAAAGTGACAAGCAAACCTGGTGACAAATGACAATTTGACGAGTGTTAATTGAGTTATGCATGCAACTCCTATGCCCCAAGTCCATTTGAACACAAGTCAGTTGAGGTGGGGGCCAGAATTGATTGGGGGCAGCAGGGAGCAGTTTGTGGTAAGGGTGATAGTTTAGGGTATAGGAGGAGGCTTCCACAACCACTCACTAAACAAGGATTTCATTTCGAAGAAAATTTATGGAAGATGTAGGAGACTTAACATCAGCATTTAGAAGTAATCACTGACAGTCCAGTATGAAAAAAGGATTTGGTGCTTGCACTAAAGAGATTTGCTCAATTAATCTTGGTTATGAAACTCAATTTCAGATAGAGATTTCATAAACTTTGACAAGATGGATAGATGAACAACCAGACGGGCAGTAAGTCGGCTTTTTACATTAGCAATGTAAAAGACAATATGGAAGACAGTGGTTGAATGCAAAAGCAATTCTTTGCAATAACAGACAGGACAAGGATTTATCAGAAAAAAAGGGCAATTGTAATAAAGTTCTGTTGAAAAGAACCAGATTCTTTTTCATTCTTTTATGGCCATCTGCAGATTTAGGATTTAATGTTCTTGATGGAAAAGGTGCTAAGATTTCATTAACAAAACCAAAGTCTCATGGCACGAATTTGTATTAGTAACTTTCATAATATCCAAGAGGTTGTACTGTTGGAATGTATTTAATTTTATAATGAAATGTTCTAGACAGTAAGTGAAAGCCATAATTAAATTAAGTGGACAGATGGGTATCCATCAGCAGACAGATGGGAATAAGTAGAAACTATATATAAAAACTTTGGTGAATAAATAGAAATTAGATGATAAGGAAGACAACTGCATTTGTCTATATTTCTGAGATGAGGTATTATTTACACTATTTACATTATTCAAACTATTGTCCTCATCTTTGTTGGCATTTGTATGACAGTTTAGCCGTTGTATGCTCCGGAATTTTGAACTGAACCCTTTATTACAATCACTGAGGTATATCATTCTCATTCCTTGTGTAAAACTATCTTTTGATAGTCATGAGTTATCTAACCTGGCTTTCTCAGTTACTTGTTCATCACTGCTGTAGCCTGGTATTGAACTCACAATTCTTTAGGTCAAGTCACTGGCACTAACCAACATCTCAGGGTGAGAGGGAGATAACTCATGACTACCAAACGAGGCTTTGCACAAAGAATGGAAATTATATACCCCAGTGATCATAATAAACGGTTTGATTCAAAATACCTAGCACCTGAAGAAGGCTGGAGCGTACAACGGCCAAAACATTGTACAAATTACAATCAAGATAATGCAAATAGTGTAGTGTGAAGACAACTACATTAAACAAATGTACAGCATACACTTATGATATACAACAGTAACTTAATTCAGGAAGTAGAGGATTGAGTTAATCAAAATTTAATATTCCAAAATTATAATGGATTTTCAAAGCTCATTACAATTTTAGTTTTTATATTGCTGCAAAAGTTCATTAAAATATTAATGTAATAACTACTACAAAAGATGCCTATGTTGCCAAAGCTGCACAAGTGAATGTAAGACTCTTCTTTATGTGCCATGTTCCTTCAGAAATAGACAATCACAGACTTTCACTAGGCTCTGTCTCTTGTCGCTCTCAATATTTTTCCTCTTGGTATCTCTTCCAAACCCAACTCCGCCATCCATTTGCTCAAGCTTATCAAGTATGGCTTATACTGCTTTCCCTTGTCTCTCTTTCCTTCTATCCATCCTGTGAGTATTAAATTCTCCAGACCTTCCTCCATCATTACATGTCCCAGAAACCTCATCTGTCTTTTCCTGATGCTAAGTATGAGTTTTCTTGTTTACATCCACTCC
This sequence comes from Ascarosepion bandense, assembly GCA_037127315.1. Lineage (NCBI taxonomy): Eukaryota > Metazoa > Mollusca > Cephalopoda > Sepiida > Sepiidae > Ascarosepion > Ascarosepion bandense. Next base: position 4,247,143 of record JBBBDQ010001558.1, on the reverse strand, counting down.
AACACCTCATTGCTGCTCATGTGCTCAGTCCATGATATCCTCTGCATCCTTCTGTAAAACCACATTTCTGCTGCCTCAAGTCTCTTCTTCATCCTTGATGAGATCATCTCACATTCGCTTCTATACTAAAGGACAGATCACATAGCAATCCAGCACTCTTTTCTTTGTTTCCAATAAGATTTTCCTGTCTCTCAGTACTCTGGTTAGCTTTTGAAATGTGTCGTTGGCAATGCTAATGCATCTTTGGATCTCAATGTTGCACTTTCTATCCTCTGTCAGAACAATTCCCAAGTATTTACATTTCTTTACTTATTTTATTTTAGTTTCTCCAACCTGTAGTTGACATTTTGGGGTCTTTTTGCTGATGACTATACATCCAGTTTTCTTGAAGTTTAAGCTCAGTCCTTTCTTCTTGCTTTCTTTTACTACCTTTTGTAGAAGGTCCTGCATTTTCCTTTCCATGTCTGATATTAACACCATGTCATCTGTGTATCTTACATTGTTGAGATTGTGGCTGCCAATGACAAATCCTGGCAAGGATTTTATTTCTCTCACAATTGTTTTGCTGTATAAGTTAAATAGATCTGGTGACAAAAGATATTGTTGTCTTGAGCCCCTTTATATTTTTATATACCTGCTGAATTCACTTCCTATCTGTACGTAAGCGGTTTGCTGCTAATATAAATTCTTGATTATCCTAACATCTTTTCTGAAAGTGTTGAAGTTGTTTAGCATCTCTATCATTTCTTTGTGGCATACTTTGTCAAATGCCTTTGCATAATCTATAAAGCACAGATAAAGGTTCTTCTGAATTTGTATTGCTCTTTCAAATAGTTTTCTGAGCATGAATATCACATTTCTTGTTTCAGTATCTTTAATGAAGCTACACTGTTCTCGACCTATCTCTGGGCCAATTCTGATGGGAACTCTGTTCGTCAGAATCCAGATGATTTTTTTTTTTTTTGCAAAACTAAAAAGCCATATTTTTGTCTGTTACTTCTTTTTGCTTAAAGGGAGATAACAAAAGCATTAGCACAATACTAGTTTGGTAGCTATTTTACTGTTGAAATTGCTAGATGTAGCTATAAATTGTATGGTAAGTTTTTTCACTCTACTGGCTTCTTTCTTTCCTACTATCTTAATGCAATATCAATTGTCATCTTCTATCTCCTTGAATCATGTTCTTTTATTGTCTTCTGTCCTCATTGTCTCAGTTTCTTTCAGTAGCATCAATCATAGACAACTATTCCAAATTTACTAAATAGACTAAACTCTCAGAAGTTCAATCATACCCTAGAATTATCAAAAATGTTTCTATGAGCCCATTAGAACCTGATAGTACCCATTTCCTTTACAGCATGTTAATTTTTCTTTCTCCTTGGTAGTCCCGAGTATGACAAACTACATCCAGCAGAAAGGTCTCTAATCAGAAGATTAGAGGTTTCGAGAAGCATTGAACCACCTCGAAATTGCTGCTGGTCCCAGGTTCAGCCTGACTTGAAGTTGTAGCACCTGTTAAAGGTCCTGCTATGGGCAAATAGTGACCCCCCCACCCCCAACCAAAAAAAAACAAAAAACAATTAAACAAAAAGCAAAACACTATGAAAATATAAAAATACAAGTTTATAGTAAAAATACGAGCAATACTCAGGTGTAGGGATAGGAGAGTTTTGTAATTTGCTTGAAGCATTGTGTATATTAGGTGCATGGGTAGATTTTGAAGGCTATCACAATGCATTTAAAAAAATAAATGAAGGCAATGAAGGTATTGGGTATTACCTATTTATTAATCATTAATATTTCGAGATCAAAGTCTCATCTTCAGAATGATAGGAGAGCTTAATTTCATGTCAGCTCATGGTCTATGCCTTTCATCAAATGGTCATACTGCTGCCGGTAATTGTCGTGTGTGTGTGGTTTATATATAGTTGACCGATATCAGGATTTTAAAGTGATAGTGGACGTTTTATGATCTGATGTTAGATCTGTCTGCTTTAATTGGAGGAGTGTTTATTGCTATATATACATATAATTTTTTTTTTTAATTGTCATTCGGTATTCATTCATGTATGTGTGTGTATCATGTGCATTTAGGGTGTATGTGTGTGTGTTTGTGTGCATATACTTCTTGTATGTTTTTCAGACACACACACACACTCACACATGCATACACACTACAATCAACAACAGCAGTCGCAGAAAAAGATGACTATTCGATGAAAGGCACTGACCATGTGCGAACATGAAATTAAGCTCTCCTATCATTCTGAAGATTTAACACAGTGTTGAACCATCCTCATTCCCTTCATATTCTATTGGTAAGATGTAAGTTCTACTAAGATTTTTTTTTCCCCAGGAACTGAAATTTTGTGAAACAGAAACCAGAGAGGATGTTTCTCCAATCATTACAATATTAATCTCTTCAAGTTTAGTGTTGACTGTTATCTATTCTATATATCCTCATAATCTGTGTTTAATTCCTCCTCTTACAACCATACAAGAAATTCAGTCAATTAACCTCTACCTTGTGTGGCTCTTGGCCCTTGTACTGGGGGAATATGAAAGAGCTTGTGGTTAGAATCTGGCAGCACACATCTCCTTTACATGTTATTACTGTAAACTTTCTGAAACAGTTACATTTTTTTAAACAGTTTTCCTATTCAGTATGTGCAAATATCTGTTCATACGGTTCAAGCTTCAGGGTACATGCCTTTTCCAAGAATGTTTGTGCTAAATAACTCAAGTGAAAATTTATCAGATGTGATCAAGAGAATTACCAATTCCTGTTACAATGAGCAGAAATAAGCAGATGGAAGGATGAATCAAAAGGCAGAAAAGAGACAACCTTTCCTACTACCACAACCGATCTTGAAAACTACAAAAGACTTGTGTAAACAAAAAACTGTACATTTTGATGTAGAAGGCTCAAACAGATAAGTATAAAAGCAACATGTGAACTTTGGCCTTGCAACAACTAACAATAAAGAACCCTAAAAATAAAAGTAAATGCTTATTAATTTTTACCAAAAACACTAACCCAAACCTCAAACCCTTTGACTTATTGTATGAAGCCTGTGATGAATGATGAAAGTCAATTGGTGAACTTTATGGTTGTATTGTAGTCATTCCTTCATATGACCCTTCTCTTTAATTTTCTCTTTTAACCCTTATGTTCACCTCCCCAACTGCCAACCATTTGCCTTTGAAGGACCTGCTGACAATGTTAGTGCTGTAGCGTTGAGTGATCTTTCAAAAAACAAAGTTCCAGAATCAATATGCAAGTGTTGTAGATAAAATGTAGATAATAGAGTTAAAAATAAACAAAAAGCTTATTCCCCACAGCATGACGATAACTGGAGTTGTGTTTGATTTTTGGAGTTGCAAAATGCAAAGAGAAAATAAGTTCATTGATCTGTGTATATCAACTCCCCAGTGACAAGTATTTGCACAGGAATGACAAAGACTGGATAAGAGAAGGAAGGTGGATGAGGTGAAAGGCATTGGAAAGAGGGAGGGAAGGAAGAGGAGGAAAAAATCAAGCATTTGATATCTTCAAAACGGGTAGGAGTGGACATCACTTAAAGGCAACAAAAAATAGTTTCCGCGGTTGCTTCAGGCAGAAAATAAAACAAAAAAAAATTGTGAATATATTTATAAAATACAGTGCTTTAGTGAGAGACAGAGAGAGGGAAAGAGAAATAAAGAAGAGGAGAAAGGCAGAAAAGATTTGAGAAAAAGAGAAAGGAAAGAGAGAGAAAGGAAAGGAAAGGAAGAGAAAGAGAAAGAGAAAGGAAGAGAAAGAGTTTGAGAAAAAAGAGAAAAGAAAGGAAGACAAAAACAAGAAAGGAAAGGAAGAGAACAACGAGAAAGGAAAGGGAGAAAGATAAAGAAAGTATTATAGGAAATGAGAGAGTATGAAAATGAAGAAAAAGAAAGAAAGAAGGAAAGGAAAGGATAAAGTAGTAGACATAAAAGAAAATAAAGAAAAAAGATGGAGAAAAATGAAAGAGTAAAGAGAAAGGGTACAAAAATGTATGTGACAGAGTGAAAGAAAAATGTAAAAAAAATAATCAAATTAACACAACACTAATGAAACATTCAAATAGATAATGTAGAATGAATGGCTGGGAAAACATTTTGCTCTGCATTCAAAGCAAGAGTACATAATATTAACACACACACACACTCACAAAATACCTCTTATGCACATGTACATACATGTATACAAACATATATATACATACATACATATATGAGAGAGGTGTATATGTATGTATTTACACAGATCAGTAGACATACACACAACTAAAGTAGACCAATGTAACAATTTTAACTTATATAAAAGTGGCACAAGTTAGAAGTTTTATGACATGTAAATAAAAAATTGATTTATGTTATCTAAATTATTTTATAATTCTTTTTAGTTCAGATTTCAAGTATTGGCATTCGTCTGATTTTCGACATTGTTACATAAACAGCCAAACTATTTTTACTAGCACAAAAGAATGATAAAATAAAGAATGATAAAATAAAGAAATTTTATTTTCATACAAATAGGGAAAGACAATAAGTTTTATATGTGTCAAGAATTAAAGTAAAACGAAATAAGATAAAAAACAGAATGTCTGCAAGTGGGATTTGAAGCCGGTACCTAAAGAATGAATGTGCAAGTGACATAATGTTAAATGACTTGGAAACAAGAATTTTGCAGGCTGAATGAATTCCATTAAAATTCATTACATTCACTTTCACACAAATACCCTTGGTAAAGGTATGAATAAATCTCTTCACCCTGCTAGCTATGGGTTAAATAGCAGGCAAACTAGGCTTTCTAACCATGTATTTATTGACTCATACCTAATTTGAAAACCATCACCATCATGAACTCTTGCATATTAAAGTTAAATATCCAGAGAGGATTTTACAGAAGATTTCAAGTATATATATATTTATTTAGAGATTTAGATTTTTTACTGAATTTTTATATGAAATATGGACATCTTCAAATCTGAGTACTTAGCAATCTTTTATGGAATCATCATGTTGTATTCAAGACTTCTGGATAGACATCTTTTTATATACAAGTTTCCTTTTACTTCAAATAAAAATTTGTTTTATAAACATTCAATATTTATCCATTCCTCCTTTTATTACAGCAATGAAACAGGTAACACTGAATTTCTGTTAATAAACATCCCTGAGTGGTTAACATATTTGATTAATTCATTTGTTTTTACAGCTTATGAACCTTTTGCAGGTTAATTTAAAGCCAGAAAATAATGTTTATTAGATTGTCAGAAGATTTTGGAGATAATGATTTATTGATACAAGTTGTACTTATTAACCCATAGGTGGGGACACAAGGTGGATTCATAATTTTCCCATGGGTTTTGCATGTAAGTGAATATAAACAATCCAACTAAAATCTCCAATTACATCACTGGCACATCCAAGCTTACAGTACCTGATATTCTAAGTACTGACCAGGCTCAATGTTGCTTATCTTTGGTGATCGTTTGAGAACCAGTAACATTTATAAACTCTGGTGGTTACTGCTTATACTAAGTAGGTAAACATAACAGTTCTGATTTTCCAGTCACCAAAAGAAATGTTGGCAAAATGGTTATAACTTTGCTGGTTAAGAAATTTCAGCTAGATATCTTCTTTATATGCTTAAACAGAAAATAGAGATTCAGTTTAGCTAACCTTATTCACACAAAGTAAGAACTTAGTTTAGTATTATACTCATGGCCATATCTGACTACGGGGCATGGGTTCGGGCCAATCCATGCAATCATAGTGAAAATCCGGGCAAGGAAAAATGTCTTCGTCAGAAATCAAACTAAACAATTCACAAAGAAAGAAAGAAAGAAAGAAAGAAAGAAAAACGAAGAAAACATCAGAATGAATGCAGTAAAATCTGTTTATTTATTAATTTTGAGAGAAAAGACTGGTTATACTCAAAAAGTCCAAACCTGATTTCCTGCTTTCGCTCACATTCTGTGCCTAATTTCCATTAGAATAACTGAAAGAATCTGCAAAAATCATAGTTTCTGGAAACGGATGACACTGATGACATCATCACATTGTCAACTAATAAATCTGGGCAATTTTCTGTGCCTGGTGTTTTTTATAGCATCATCCTGATTATACTTATAAATTGAATTTCTCACTAAGTATATAGAAGTTTAGGAAGTTTAAAAAAACTAATCACAGGCTATACTGTCCAATTTGGAACCACAGAAAATTTCTTGACCATAGCTCTAGCTGTCTGAGTCATGCAATGACAAATGAAAAAATAAACACTTAGTGAATTATAGAATGATAAATAAATATCAAGAGATAAGCAAATTTTGTAACATTGAATTGCTGCACACAAAATGTGAAAATGTTAAAAAACAAAATCAATAAAATATCAAAAAATTTAATTCAGAAAATATTTGCTATAAGCAGAGTTACAGAAGCTAAATAGGTGGTTTCACACTATCTTGAAAATATTTAAAACCTAAAACAGCTCCAGTTCACCAGAAGCCATAAATCTCTTCTCTAATTCTTTATTGACAGTTTTTTGTCTAACTGATGTTTATCTACAACAGCCTAAATAAAACAGAACGCACATACATTTAAGGTTTTGTCAATTTTTTTCTTTCTAACTATTGTTGTTTCATGAAACAAACTGCAGTTCTGGTCAATTTGCAACAGCATCTACTTTTACAGCTGCACTTTTGCCAGATCTTGACTAAAAAGTTTCACTAAAGTTCATATGACACAATATCAAATAAAGCATCTAGTTAGAGCAATGAATTTCGTAATATATATTTTGACTACAATGTGGTACTTCATATGGTTGTCACATTATCATCACTGAAATTTTTTCTTTCACTCACACACATCAATTGAAATCATATTTGGGTAGCATTTAATAAGGATTGAACCCATTATCACTGCTTTGCAAATGCAACTTGACAGTCACAGTAATAAATAAACTGCTTATGTCATATAAAAAAAAACTGAATACCATCTTTTTTTTTTCTTTTTCTTAGTCCTGGTAAATTGACATGAATATATTGATTTGTTATTTTATTAAACAAAACCTTCTTTAAACATTACCTTTGGTAAATACATCATAAAAACTTATTATTGATTTAAGTATCATTGAGGATTTGTTGCCATTTTAGACCAGCTGACAACAGTGAAAAGTTTATGTTTGAAGTAAAGTTACAGCAGAACAAACAGAGTGAAACATAAGCCTGAACTTTGTTTTTTATTTGGCAAAAAGGGAAAGAAACTATCATAGCAAGACATGAAACTTTGTTGGTGCTATGTACTAAAATCTTGTAACAGAATTGAATATTCTCCTGTCTGAAATACTGGGATCTAGACCAATCATTATTTGCATTATTTAGCCCAGCTAAAGTCCTCACCTTTGTTGTTATTATCACAACATTTCTGCTGCTATGCTTTTCAGGTTTTCACATATCTATCAATCTAGGTAACCACCAGAGAACTTCAAACTAAAGTAGTTATTTAGTCTATGGGTGTAGCTTATCTTAATTCCACTGAATTTAACCCTTTATTCAATCTACGAAGATGAAGACATTAGTCCGAATGTAAATAATGATAACTTAGCCTAGAAACTCAGTCAACAGAATGAGAACAATCTACACCCATAAATTAAATAAAAGTTCAATTTAAAGTGCCATGGATTAACAGATATATGAAGAAGGACCAAAGCTGTTTGATAATAACAAGGATGGCAACATCATTTATAAGATAATAACAACAAAGATGGTGATATTAGTTATTAGGTAATAACAAAGATGGTAACTAGTTCATTTATTTTATCATTAATAATAAAAAAGTAACCAAAATAATTTTTCAAACTTTTCATTTCAGTACTGAAATCTGAATTGATCTAATTTGATTTACATTATGTGTTTGTTGGTTGATAAAAACAATCTTAGAATCTTAGTCCATCCATCTCAATATTATCTTTGAATAATATTGAGATGGATGGACAACTTTAGTTATTCCATAATGTCAGAAGTCTTTCATTGCATCACATGTAAATAATATGAGCACAAAAGCAAAGTCAGATTTCTGCTTTATTTGCAAGACTTATATGCCTTTAAATTAGCTAACATAACCTAACAAAATTATTTGTATTAATACAAAACTAGGAAAAGAAAAAGTATCATTTAATCTAAGAAAAAATTTATATATTTTTTTATCCATCACAAATGTCCTTCAGGAAATGCTGTACAAATTTCTTGTTGATATAAAAATATCATCACCTCTTGCAAGCTGCAATTTGGAAGAAAATGAGAGCTGATTCTTCATGATGTCATACAGAGAGATACTTTTTATCACCTAATACAAAGCCCAAGAGCCACTCAAAGTATAGGGTTACTGAATGAGGTTGTTTTATGGATATAAAAGGAAAAGTTACAAAGTGCAGGATATATACTAGTTAACTCTAGGCTTGAAGATGTTAAGATTGTAGTGATCAGGGAAGCATCCTTCAAGGAGTCTGTTCTACAAAACAGCAGTTCCAGAGAAGAAGTTGTCCAAATGGAACTTCTTTCTAAACAATTGAATATAAAGGGAATGAGGATGACTTTAACCTGCGTTTATGGCATGCGAGTTCTAGCTGTAGAGGCTAGAGTGGTGGAGTAAAGGAATGTAGTTTATCTAAACATCTAACATGAAGATAATTACAGAGTAGCAAGAGGCTAGCAATGTTTAATCTGTGCTAAAGGAGCTGTAAGGTGGAAAATAATTCAACAATCGCAAGGCTTTTTACATGCTTCTGAACTCTCAAGATTGGAAAGTGAGGATTAGGCATCTCCAGCACAAACATGGCAGCAATACACCATTTTTGATCTGATCTGACTCTTGTAAAGGTAGGGTAGGGCATAAAGAGCCAGGTACTTTTAAAGTGATACAAGATAGAAAGTGAGGATTGGGAAGCTCCAGCCCAGATATGGCAGCAATACACCATTTTTGATCTGATCTGACTCTTGTAAAGGTAGGGTAGGGCATAAAGAGCCAGGTACTTTTAAAGTGATACAAGATAGAAAGTGAGGATTGGGAAGCTCCAGCCCAGATATGGCAGCAATACACCATTTTTTATCTGATCTGACTCTTGTAAAGATAGAGCAGGGCATAAGGAGTCAGGTACTTTTCTGGAAAGGGAAGATTGGGCAGCTCCAGCCCAGATATGGCAGCAATGTACCATTTTTGCACTGATCTGAGTCTTGTAAAGAATAATTCAGGTACTTTTTGGACAGCCAGACGTATGTTATTTTCACTTATACACAATTACTCTTGGTTAATTTATGAATCCATCTCTCCCACCCATCTAATAGCAGGGTAGACTGGGTTCTTTAGCCTTGGTTAGCAACCAGTCTACCACGTATGATCACCCAAGTGTGTATCATATATGGCACTTAAATGACTGACAAAAAAAAAATGACCATTTACCCAGCATCTTTACTGATGGATTGTAGATAAGAGTTCCACTTGAGGTCTGGAGTGAATGAGAACCAGCAGATTCTTTGAAAACCTTTCATCATGACTGGAAAGAATTCTGAGTTTGTTTGGTGAAAAGTCAAGAGAAGTTTTAATTTTTATCATCATCCCTGAAAAACTAAGGCAGACCAGTCTTTATTTCCAATGCTATACTCACCAAACTACAAACATTACAATTGTCTGTGAAGGTATATCAAGCTTGAGATCAATTCCTCATGCTTCATTCATGGTATTTCTAAATACAATAAAACTTCGTTTTGAGAAAGGCTTTTTCACCCATCAAATAAAAAGAAAAAAAAAGTAAAAAGGAAATGCAAATTATCCCTCAGGAAATTTTATAGTGACTTAAGTGTAATATAAAGAAAATGCTGCTATGGTTTTTGCAAAGGAGAATGCAGGAAGTACAAATAACAATAGGAAACTACTAATACCAGACACCAACAAGTCAAGCATAGAAAACAATCCTATATGCAGAACAAAACTAAAATGGATTATATATTAACAGATGACAACTTAAAAGGAGAAAGATATAATTAATAGAAACATGATGCAAAAAATAAGGCACCTGGACTCAACAGATGGCAGAAGAATAAAGTTACATAATACTTTAGAGAAATCTAACAACCAATGGCTCTGAGACTTAAACGTATTTTTCAAAAAATATCAAAGTGAATATGGAGAAAAAAAATAATTATGAATTCATCCAAGATATCAAAATTTATTTAAACTACTAATCCAAGCAAAAGAGGACAGTGAATAATTTTCCAAAAGTGGCAGATCATATTTAAGAACTTGAATAAATAACCTGAATGGGTGTTGTGGTGCAGTAGATATCGGCTCAGAATGAGAAATCAGAAAACAAGAGTTCGAATTCCTGTTGAATTCGTTGCATTCACTTATGCACAAATATCATTAGGAAAAGTATTAATCTGTTGCTTCTTCCTCTAGCTATGGGTTAAATAGCAGGACAGATTGGGTTCTATAGCCTTGGTTGACAACCAGTCTACCACAGAAAGTAATGGTAACCTCCTGCAGGAAAATCTTCAAGACATGATCAGCCAAGTGTCTATCATGTATAGCACTTAACTGACTGATTCATAACTCTTGATATCACAGTCAAAATTTTATTAGATAAATACATCAAGACATTAATTCATTCTAATGAGTGTGTGTGGGTGTACGCATGCACACACACACACACAATAATATTAGGTAGGATCTATTAAATAAAAAAAAACATAAAAACTTTAAAGATTACACAGTATAACAATAAAGAGAAAAAATGAAATAGCCATCATGGTTTTATTTTAGCTCTGACTTAACTCAAACCTTCATGTGTGTGTGTGTGTTTTACGCATGCTCTCCAGGACTATTAAGCTTTCAATACCATCTGGAATTATCATTCAGGGGACGGAATGAAGTCACAATTCATTACCTTTTAGTCTGTTGATTCAATATTCTACGCATGTTCATTTAGTTACTCAATATCATTAACATTTCTGATGTAATGCTTCATACTTGTTTTTAGAATAAAGTAAAAATGATTTTATTCTATCACAATGAAAAGAACTTCATTAAATAATTTATTTTATGTTATCTTTTATTCATATCCTGTTCATAAAATACCAAAACATTCTAATAATAATGGAATCATTCTTCCTTTTTTTTTAAAAAAAAAACAATCCAGAGCTTTGTAAACTGTTCTTGATTTACATTTTTTTTTTTACTAAAATTCACCCAACACAAGGCTCAAAAAACTACTCAAAGTCGATGGTTGCTGAAGGAGTTGTGCGATATGAATATAAGAGTAGGTAGATAGACTAAACTATCGCCCGGTTCACACTCCACCCACGTCTATTGTACAGGTGTAGAGGCTCATCCCTTGTTCCCTGTTTAGGATGTGGTTTCTGGCTTTCTCTTTTCCAATCTTTTCACTTTCCTTTTTCTTTTTTCTTTTTCTTTTTTTTTCAATTGGAGTAGAAAGACTAAACTATCACCCGGTTAACACTTCACCCATGTCTATTGTACAGGTGTAGAGGCTCATCCCTTGTTTCCTGTTTAGGATATGGTTTCCGTCTTTCTCTTTACCAAATCTTTTCACTCTTGTGTAGCCCCCTGCACATCAGTGGCGTTACCGCCTTGCTTGGGGTGATATGATTAAAAAAAAAAAAAAAAAAGTGAAGATTATGAAGATATGGAGGACAGGTTACAATTGACATTTGACTTGAAAAGATTCAGATTGCACTGTACAGGGAAGCATCCACACAAGAATTTCTTCCACAAAACAGCGGTTCTTAGGGAAAAGCTAATTTCCTCTCTACAGTTGGAATACAGAGGAAATGAAGATGGTTTAACTCAGTATGGCAGGTCTTAGTTAAACTAGTGGAACTAAAGAATAGAGTTCATCCAAACAAGTACCATGGGAACAACAAAAGACAAGGTATGACATTACAGTTGTGGAAGAAAGGATGCAGGATGAAAAATATATCACCCCTCCCCACAAGGCTGTGTAAATGGCTTTGAACTTTATCGAAGTTGGAAAGTGACGACTGGGTAGCTCCAGCCTAGATATCACAGCAATACTCCATTTTTGGTCTGATATGAATCTTGTGGAGGTAAAACAGGGTATAAGGAATCAAGTACTTTCTAGAGCAGTAGAATGAGTCAACCCTTTTTCCATATGCACAAAAAACAATTAATTTCTATTTTTGAGTTTTTGACATATCCTAACCCCCGGGTTTTGGCAGGAGATAAATGTTGCAGACCCACTAAAACAAAATTTACCGAATCAGTTTAGAAATGTTCCAGCCATGTTGTAAAACTTGAATACCATGCTACAATTGCTACTTCCTTTCCTACTATTCTCACTTTTCTCTACTTTTGACAAGCGTTAAACACACTGTCAAGAAACTTCCTAGCTTACTTACGTATTAAATATCACAATTCTATCACAACAAAGATGATGCTTGAGTACACCTAATTACATGCAAAGACATAACATTAACGTCTTAGTTCTTTTAAACATTTTTTAAAATCATTGTTGTTTTATAGGTTTTTTTTACACCTACTGTGTGGGCCTCACACAAGCTTTCTAACAGAAAAACTTTCACCCCTCCCACTGAATGTAAAAATAACAGTCATCATTTACTTTCTTGTGCTAATAAAAAAGGAACTATTGACTAAATATTATATATTCTTACATAAATACAAGCATTTTTGCATCACAACTTTTAAATGTTAAAAAGATGCTTTTTTTAAAAGTATTAAGTGCAAGAGTGAGATTTTAAGAAAGCATTTCAAAACTAATTTTGAAAATTATATCATACTTTTTGACAGCCAAAAACAAAGACACATGGCCAAGTGGTTAAAAACATTAGTTGGATCCAGTAACTTTACCCAAAGAGTTGTGAGTTCAATACCTGGTGACAGTAGTGACAAAAAAAACACTTAGTTGATTTAAATGGAGATAACTAAGACATCTGGAAGTAGCATGACTCATGGAATGACAACGATCTACCCCAGTGATTGAAATAAAGGGTTTGGTTCAAAATTCTAGTCACCTGAAAAGGTCAGAGCATACAATGGCCAAGACATAGTAAATATGACAATAAAGATGACAACAACAGTCCAAACAATGCAAAAAAAAACAAACAAACAAACAAAGACATAAATGATTTAAAAGTGAGGGGATAATAAAATATTGCCCAATATAATCCTAACTTAGTAAAAATAGAATAAAAGCAAAGTTTCATTTTCTACAATCAATCTATTTTACAAAGTTAGTGCTAATGAGTTAATTTATTTTTTCATTATTTGTTTATACTTCTAAGATGAGGCAGTATTTACACTATTTACATTATTCGGACTATTGCCCCCACCTTTGTTGCCATGTTTACAACATTTCAGTTATTGTACGCTCCAGCCTTCTTCAGGTGCTAAGAATTTTGAACCAAACGCTTTATTATGATCACTGGGGTAGATTGTTCACATTCCATGAGTCATACTACTTCTAGATGTCTTAGTTTGCACATGGAATGAGAATGATATACCCCAGTGATCATACAGGGTACAGTTCAAAATTCCTAGCACCTGAAGAAGGCCAAAGCATACAACAGCCCAAACACCGTAAACATAGCATGGAAGATGAGGACAATAGTCCAAATAATGTAAATAATGTTATTTTTTCATCATCATCACTGGATGGATCTGGAGGATTGTTAAACAGCTGAACACCTGACCAGACCTTATATATCACAGTTGCACGCAATGTCTGAGTCTCTGAAGGATCTTCCAGTCCACTCAATAATATAACTGATTTATGAAGGTGAGTAATTCTTTAATTTGTAAGAAATGAAAGACTGTGACATAGCTGATACAGGCTAGAACTTAATTTGAATAAATGAGCTTAGTAAATCAAATCTAGAAAAAAAAAACTAAAATAAGATAAAATAAAATCTTATTTTATGAATAATAAATTCTAGAAATGTTTTATTTTCAAGAAAAAAAAATTTGATTGCTAAATTGATTTAGTTCTTAAAGTTTACATTTTCAAAACATTTTTTTTATTTTCAATTCAGAAAATATACAGGAAATACACAAATTCACATAAGTTAATTCAGACAAAAAACCTCAAGTATATACACATATCGCTTTCCTCGATATGAGAGGTGCTGAAAAATTCTCATCCTGACCCATTTTGCAAAATCCAACCAAAAGGATCAAACAATAGAATTTAGAATGGGGAATGCTCTTTTGGTCAGTCTGAGAACTTTTCAGCACTATCTCACAGTAACTATTGTGTTCACTAGTAGAAACTTCATCCAGAATTAACCATTTCATGTTAGTTTATGCTAAATGAAAACATGTAAAATGATATTGTACTGCACTTACTTGTTGAGCTTTTCAATCTTCTCTACTTCAAGGGCAAGGTGGGCCTCAAATTCCCCTGATCTCAGAGTGAGACCACAAATTGGACAACATGGATTCTGACCATCAAGGATATTGCGCTTTCGTTGTTCTGAAGAAAGTTAAAAATAATATAAGGTAAATAAAAATGTATGAAAACAATTTTAACAAATTCAAGACCCCCCCCCACACACACAGTATTCAATTTAAACCAAGTTCTCAAAGTTGTAAGAGAGAGAAAAACAAATTAAAAAAATGAAAAGACAATGATTTAGATAATTGAGAAGTATGCATTGGAAATTTTCTCCTCAGATACTTTTTATAAATATTGAACAATATTTGTAACTCTCAAGCCATATTAATTGCTAAACAGTGTTTCTATCTTTTATCAATACAAAGCATTGTTTTAATTTTGTAATCTGCCGTTGTTAAAATAACAATAATTTTAAGAAAATGTTAGATTGAAAACTGAACTACAATCTCCTCCTTACCAAATTGTCATAAAATTGTCTCAATACCATTTTTTGATCAGGGGTTTTCAATTACTGTGTTGCCAGCATCTCATCTCCCTAACATCACTTCATAATAACTTTGCTTTTACCATTGGGGAGACAAAATAAAGGGTTTTATGAGTACTTATATTTTCTTAGATAAACCCTAGCTTTAAAGTTACACAATAGAAGCTGTGTTTTCTTGGCCAGCTTATTATGTTAGCTTTGGTTTTGTATCCAGTTACATGAGCATCAGATGGTTTGTTTGCAGGGCTTGGGCCACAGGGTAACAAAACATGACAGCTTTTGCTTTGGGAAGGAAGGGAGAGGTTTTTCTAACTCGTCACACTTGGCTTTTCACCTGAAGATTTAAACATATATGAAGCGTAAGAAAGATTAGACATGTGTAAATGAGTAAAAGGAGAAAAACATGTGCTTGTTTCTAAAGAAGGTGATATATAAATCTTATTTACTGTGGGAGTTATTCTGTACTTCTTTTTAATGCAATCTCCCTTTAGGATGTACAAAACTACAGCTCTCTCCAGTTTCCTTTAATATATGTGAATTGAAATGACTTTTTGATAAAGTTTCTCATTGCCTTATCTACAATTCTGCATTCATTATAGTCCTCCTAGATTGGTTGCCATCCAAGCCACCTTGCTTTTGAACCCATAGTATGAAAAGAGTTAGATAAATGCCTTTTCGAAGTGCATTAGTGTAAGGTGAACATAACAGCCAAGGCCAAAATTTTAACTTGCTGAACTGACTTCTTGTGTCTATAACAGTTACACTACCTGCACTACCTCTACTATTAAATTAATAAATAACTTCTTTTCTTTTTAAATTTATCTATTTAATTTTCTTTGTACAAGTACTGAATCTTTTTTATAATTAATATGAATATGATAATGGCACTTAATTCTTTGTGACTTTTAGAGACAGATAATAAAATTACCTTGAAAGGAAAAAGCTTTTGAGATCAGTTAGAATTATTAAGATTCTCAGAGTTTCTTATTGAAGTTATTCTTTTATTAATTCATGGAGATAAAATAACATAGTTGTAATTGTTCATGTCAGATATTTTAAATCAGATAACATAGGATAAAGTTACTGACATTGAGAATTTCGAACAATTGAATGAATGGCTTTATTATATTACGTAAAATAAGTTAACATCTTTTAATCAAAAACCTTATAAAAACTGTTATACCTTCAATAAATGAAAGATTTTTAAAACTTATAAAACTTTAAAAAATTTGGAAGCTTCATTTTAAGTGAAATAATATGTCTGATATTTTTTGCTTTTTTACTAAATTACATTCAATAAATAGCATAAGAGCCACTCAAGGTAAAGGGATAGTGAATAAAGTGTGTGATGGAAGTAGGAAGTGAGGAATAAGTAGATATAGAGAATCTAAATCTAAACTTATTTATAAATGGAACTTTGTGTGTGTGTGTGTGTGTGTGTGTGTGTGTGTGTGTGTGTGTGTGTGTCCGTTACCTATAGACTCCGAAATGGCTGAACCGATTTTCTTGAAAACTTACACAGTTGTACTATAAGCGTCTGTAAGTGTTCTTAGATAGGTTTTGTGTTGAGATACTCCTGATAAATATCGAAAATCGATAATCGAAAAAATCGGGTTATAGAAGGAGTGGTCCTATTTTAATCAAATTTGATACACTCAAAGAAAAAGACATAAGAAACGATATTCAGAAGTTTCAAGGTTGCAGTTCTTACAATAGTGCAGAAAATCGATAATATATATATATATATATATATATATAAAAAAGGCAATATGTTTGTGTGTGTGTCTGTTTATCTGCCTGTATGTATGTTTTTTTTTTCAGCCCTTTTATTTTAGTTTTTGCTTCGGGTTTGGCTCTAAGTAGGTATAATTGTAGTTCAGTCTCAGCCATGATACCATTTACTCAGAGGACTTATTTAGCCTTCAAAATTCAGCTTACGACGAAAAAACTTATTTGATATCGATACCAGGAAATCAAAATTTGACTTACATCCATTCATTTTTCTTTCAGTCTACAGTTTCACTTTAACTGGAAACGACTATTGCTTTTTAGTCTTTCGTGTCAACATTCAAAGAGTCTGAGCTCCAGGACCATGGATTAGTTTTAAAGCTTTCATTACACCCGAGCAGGGCTGGGCTATACTGCTAGTAGGTAGTAGCTGACATTTGACTTGAAGAGATTAAAAGTCTAGGATTTCAGGGAAACATCCATACAGGAGTCTGTTCCACATTTACAGGTTCCACAGAAACAAGTATGAGTGTGTATATATGCGATTTATGCATAACTCTTCAGCAATGAAGTGAGTTCTCTTGGTGACTGGCATGTGTATACACCACTTATATATAACACACTAAAATTTCCCTTCTCTAATTCCATGAGCCTATGGCTTAGGGGTTAGTGACTGACTGACACCAAATCGGTTGAGTTTCGATCACGACCAGAAGCAAGTGGATGTCTAGCCACACTGATGAGCTGTGATACAGCGAAACAGGCTTGTATGTAGATGACGAATATATATATATTTATAGTGAGGTAGAGTATTACAGAGTAAAGGGCACAGTTTATGTGGATAGGCGGGAAAGGTGACAGTTAACCATAGACTTGAACAGGTTAAGATTGTAGTGATCAGGAAAACATTCTTTTGGAGGTTGGTTCCAAAAAGCAGTAGTTTGTGGGAAGAAGCTGCTTGAGAGGAACTTACTTCTCACCAATGGAATATGGAAGAAATAAGGCTAGTTTACTACAATATGAGTGGCATTGTGGACCCTAAACATGAAGGTTAGAACTGGTGGAACCAAGGATTGCAGTTTGTCCAAGCACTTTTTTTTTTAAATCATATCACCCCAGGCAAGGCGATAAGGCCACTGGTGTGCAGGAGGCTACGTAAGAGTGAAAAGATTGGAAAGGAGAAACCCGGAAACCACATCCTAAACAGGGAATAAGGGATTAGCCTCTATACCTGTTCAATAGACGTGGGTGGAGTGTGAACCGGGCGATAGTTCAGTCTATCTACTCCAATTGAAAAAAAAAATAAGGAAAAGTGTAAAAATTGGAAAAGAGAAAGCCGGAAACCACATCCTAAACAGGGAACAAGGGATGAGCCTCTACACCTGTACAATAGACGTGGGTGGAGTGTGAACTGGGTGATAGTTCAGTCTATCTACTCCAATTGAAAAAAAAATAAGGAAAAGTGAAAAGATTCTTACAAAGTTTTAACAATTTTGATTTTTCTTTAAGTTTACAATTGTTCCCTACATTTATAACAAAAATAGTACTGGATTTTTTAATAAATATAATTCAACTCAAAACCCACAGATCCCTGAATGGACTAGTAAAAATAAAAATAATGAGATCAATGCTCTGAAGAACTTTTAGACATGAAAGAGCTTTACCTTCAGGTTTCCATTGGCAATGATCCGTAAACGATTACAAGTACCACAGAAATGGTCAGTCATTGATGTGATAAAACCAATTTGTCCTTGGAAGCCAGGAACTTTGAAAGTCTTTGAAGTATCACTTTCCATGGAAGTAGTGATAAAGCAGTGAGAGGGTTGCTACATCTCATTTGTGCAAGAGTGGCTAGAGGGAGGAAAATAATTTGTCACCAACAAGGACACAGAGACGTTTTTGGACTCTATTGAGACTTTAAAGTGAGGACTGAGCAGCTCCTGCTCAAATATGACAACAGTACTCCATTTTAGGCCTGATCTGACTCTTGCCAGTTGAGATCTGGCTTGAGTTAGAGGCTTAATAGTTGCTCAAGGCACAGGCTCTCCCTGAAGGAACATCCATTCATTGTAGTTCAGTGGTAGTTCAGGGTCTGATCAACAATGATGGTATGTTACTAGTTTGTTTTCGAGGTATTGAATGCAACCATCCAATTTTTTCCCTACTGAGATGTTAGAGGAGAGATCAGTTGCCAATCTCTGGTCATTTTTAGTTTTAGCGGCATACCCATATACCATTGTATCATCAGCAGAGATATTCACAAATGATTGGCATATACTTTTAGGCAGATACTTATATAAAGTAAAAGGAGGGTTGGTCCAAGAAGTAACCCATGGGGAATGCCTGTGTTGATTCATAGGGCCCCAGAGGACAAACTGTTAATAACTATCTTCAGAAACCTACCCATTAGGAAGGACTTTATTATTAAGAAGACTCCATAAGACTCAGTAATTCCATATTTAGAGAGCTTGAGCAGCAATCCTTTGTGCCACACCATGTCAAAAGCCTTTGAAATAGCTCATTCTATGGTCCTTGAGATGTATTTGTTGTCTAGTGCCTCACTAATTCTTTAAGTAATAATAGGACATCAGCAGTGGATCAGGATGATCAAAACCTGTATTGCTTGTCACACAAGAGGTTGTTCTTATTTAAATGCTCAACAAATTTGTTGATTATAGCCTCAAAAAGTTTGCTAGACAAAGGAGACATGAGTCTATACTGTGAGGTGCATGAGCACTCATCCACATTGAGAATGATTTTGGATTGATATTCTTAAGGACAACCACTGGGATTTTGTCTGGGCAAGTGGGTTTCTTAAGGTCAAAAATTTTGATATATTTTGTGACTTCCTAGGTTGTGATGAAAATACTACTGAAATTGGGCTCTGTGAGATGGATGAAGTCAGAAAGGAGATGTCCAATGTCTTCTAATGTTGAGTTGGAGACAAAAATTGAGGCTAAGAGCTTCACATTATCTGAGAATCTTAGGGCTATTTATAATAGTGGGAACAGCAGCTTTGCCTCAATTAATAATTTGGTTGGTGATCTTCCAGAACTTTTGGGATCCAATTTGTTTGTTTTCAACCTTGGCCAGGATCACTTGTGTATAGCTACACCATGCATTTTCTAGAACTTTCTTGCAGTTATTGCAAGCAGTTCTGAATGCAGTAAGAGTTAAACTACACTGTTCCTTGTGAGATATACAGCCTAAAGTTTGCATTCAATGTTTTACAGTTGCCACTGAGTTGACCATTTTTATGCTTATATGATCTTTCCCTGATATTGATTACTTTTACTTAAATATAGTATATCTTGAAACTATATTTTATGATATTGTGTGTGTGTGTGTGTGTGTTAGTAGTAGGCAATCACATACACATACATATATTAATCTATTTATTTGAACATTATTTTAATCAATACTCATATTTGAGTAGATATTCTGTTTTTGATTAAAAATAATGTTCAAACAAATAAATTAAATATATTGGTTAATTCCATTTTGTTAATCTCCAGAACTTTGCAATAACATACATATATGTATATAACTGAATCTGTGTGTGTGCGTATGTGTGTGTGTGTGTGCACATATACACACTTGTATACATGAATTTGTCCATGAATTGAATATTGCTGTTATATCTGGCCTGGTGCTTCTGCTATGTATTCAGAAATTTTACATAAAATACAAAAAAGATTCTGCAAGTTTATTTGGCTCAGACGGCCTCTCGTCTTCAGTCATTTTCTTACCACCATAATATAGCTTCCCTGTGCTTTACTATAAATATTTTCATAGTAATTGTTCTGAAGATCTTTCCTCTATGGTACCTGGACTTTATGAACTTAAGCACAGGCAGCAGAGTCTTATCATTTTACAGTCAAAATAGATAGATGTTACCATAAATTCTAATTCTAACAGTTTCTTCTCTTATGAAATTCTTCTAGTTTCTTGATTTCCAGTCAACTTTGATCTTCAAAAATTTAAATGGAATTTTAATTATTATTTTCTGTCTTCTTAATTCCTGTTCTTTTATTGTTCCCTCTCCTTAATAATATTTTTTCTTTTTCTGATATTTTCTCACATTCAGAAACCCCTTAGTGGCTTTATTGTCTTTTTTAGGGTGAAATCGTTAAACCTAACTCAGGAAATATAATGTGAGAATGGCCACCCAAATTTGAAATTTTTCAATCTTGTAGTTTATATATATATATATATATATATATATATATATATATATATAAACTCTTATTTTTTAGTGTCATTAAATTTCATTTGTCATCTTAAATATAAGGATGCTTTAAAGAATTCATAATAATTCTGGAATATTGTTCATATTGTAAATTTGTAAAAGAATATAAACAGACTTCAATAAATCACGAGAAATAAAAGATTTAGATACCAGCCGATAAGTCGACCATATTTATACTAATATAATTTACCAAAGTCTTTGGAAAAAGATCTACAACATCAGTGCTTTACACACAAAAAGAAAAAAATAAACTATTGCATAGGCAATACAATGAAAGTACATAAATTAAAAAATGGTTGTAAAAGAATAAATAGTGTGTGTGTGTGTGTGTGTGTGTGTGTGTGTGTGTGTGTGTGTGTGTGATGGGGGCATAAGTCATGTTGGTGTGTGTTGCACTGTGACAATAGCAACCAGAAGTAGGAATTTTTATCGACACTGAAGAACTTCCTTCTGTTGATTGATGTCAACATGGTGACAGGCTAATGTTCATGTTAGACGCAACAATCACATCTACTGGGCCTTCCCTTTCATAGGTGGGCTCACCTGACCAGCTAACACCTTTCTCCCTCTCTCTCAAGGTGGGTGCTCCAGACTGACAGCACCAGAGGAGGTGACAAACAAAAGCAGATGGAAAAGGAGTAGGGCATCTAACTTTCAGCAAGGTTAGCAGGGTTGTTCAGAGAAAGACTTATGGTCGACCACTGAACTTAGAGGCCAATTTGAAACCTACTCCTGCCACTTCTTTGCTATCTGACTTGCTCATAATGGAATCACTCCATACTAAAGATAAGTGAGAGACTGGGTTTCAGTGAGACATGGGTAAGTAGGGGACAAAGTAGTTAAAGAATAACATGTGCAGGGTTACCAGTTGTCACCAGGGAAAGAGTAGGGTTAGGATTTTTGTTTGGTTTAATGCTGGTGCTCTTTGTTTAAGAGCCACACACATGCATAATTTTCTGCCACAGAAACAAATAAAAACCCTGCAGCATTTCTTCTGTTACAAAATTTTCAGGAAAACCTTGACTCCTGGAATTTGACTAAAACATAATTTAGAATGAAGTATGAAAAACACTTGAAATGGGGAAAAAAGTTTTAAGAATGGAATGAAGAACAAAGACACATTTGTGTAGTTTAGGTTTTAGAAAAAAAATAGTGTTTCAATCCATCTCACACTTTCAGCGGACCTCAAGTGGAATGACTATATCGAATCCATTGCTAAATCTGCTGCTATGAAAGTCGGTTCTCTGTGCAGGGCCCGGAGGTTTTTTCCATCTGAATCTATCCTGCACATTTATAAATCTACCATCCGCCCATGCATTGAATACTGTTGCCATATCTGGTCAGGTGCCCATGCTATTCTCCTTGGGCTTCTAGACAAGGTACAGCGGAGGGTCTGTAATGTGATCGATACCAACTTAGCAGACCGCCTGCAGTCTCTCTCTCACCGGCACGGCATGGCTT
Organism: Ascarosepion bandense; assembly: GCA_037127315.1. Taxonomy (NCBI): domain Eukaryota; kingdom Metazoa; phylum Mollusca; class Cephalopoda; order Sepiida; family Sepiidae; genus Ascarosepion; species Ascarosepion bandense. The sequence goes on along the minus strand of JBBBDQ010001558.1, from coordinate 4,224,751 downwards.
CCCTGTGTCTCTTCTATAAATACTTTCACGGCTTCTGCTCTGATGAACTTAGATCACTGGTGCCCTCTAGGTTCGAATTTGCACGAGATACTAGATTAGCAACTAGATCCCACCCTTTTACAGTGAAACCGATAAAATGCAACTGCAACTTCTACTCCAACAGTTTCTTTTCTCACACTTCCCGACTGTGAAATTCTCTTCCACATGACTGCTTCCCCGACAGCTACAATCTCCAGGAGTTTAAATGTAAGGTCAATAGACACCTCCTAACAAACTAACTTCCATTCTTTCAAACACTCTTCCCACCCACCCAACTATCTATTACCCCCCTTCTGACATTTCCTATATCTAACCACTCTTTTTATTTACCTTCCCCTATGTAGCCCCAAGCACAATAGTGGCAGTGGAATGCCTTGCTTGGGCTGAAATGATTAAAAAAAAAAAAAAATTGAAATATAGAATTAAAAACAATTGTTTAATCAATGAGGCTAAATAGTTAAAAGTTTTAAATGAATTCTCACAATATATATATATGATTTCTATTTACACTACATTTCACATTTTCCACTTCATATGGAATAAAAACTTATTGTTTCTGAAGTTATACTGGTTTATGGCCATGTCATATTGAAATACCAGTTCTAGTCTGATTACCAAAGTTAAGTAGTGTCAAGCCTGGTTAGTAACTAGATGGGTAACTACTTGGGAATATCAGGTACTGTAAGCTTGTACATCTGGGTGGTGTCATGGATAATAATTCAGAATTGGAACTTGAAAAGCCAAGTTCCAATTCCATTCAGGTTTGTTATATTCACTTGAGCACAAATACCTTTGGGAAATGTATGAATTAACTTTTTCTCTCTCAGTTATAGGTTAAATAGTATTAGTAAATTATTATCTCAAACAAATTCTTTGTTGAATAACAGCATTTGCATAGTTAAAATGAAAATGTAAACAAACAGAAACTATTTGCACAAAATAGTTTGAATTTCAAAGCATCAAGTAAGTAGCTATGAAACCAGTTTGAAACTTTAAATCAGGCTTTGTAAATTTTTGTGCACATTCTGGAATTATAATTTTTTTAATTACAAAATATTAGTTTTTAGGGTTTCAGTAACATGACTAATAATGTAATTGGTCTGATAATTGCATTTAAGCAGGAAAAAAACCTGTCACCATTAAGTGTTGGTAACTATGTCTACACTGCTTATATATATATATATATATATATATATATCCTTATAGTAGTTCAAAGGTGAGTTGATATAAAGAAATTTTATACATTTACATAGGGTAGTGAAATGTAAGGAAAGTAAAAACACAGTGGAAAGAGATAATTAAGTTAATTAAGAATATTGGACAAAAAAAATTTGGAAACATTTATAAAAACTGAAAAATATGAACTGATACTAATTATGACACTAAAGTTGTAACTCCTTAGTCATGATTTGAATTTAAACAAATTCGAATACATTGAGAATATATGTAGAGACAACAGATAGAAAGGTTATGAATATATCTGGCACTTTTCTATAACTGTATACAAAGTTTTCTTTTGTAGACATTAAAATGAAACTACATTTAGCAATAGAAAAATAGACAAGCAAGTTAGAAATAAAACATTTCAGTTTAAATTGAGAAAAGTTTCAGATCAATATTATTCCTTTTTTTTTTTTTTTTTTTTATTCAGACAAAATCCTAAAGTTTATTTTCTTAACCTAACAAATCTACTTGGCAAATCTCTCAAATCCTTTGCTGAACTGTATAACCATTTAATTTTAGTCAACCAAGAGGGAAAAAGTAAAAAAAGCAAATAAGTGGTGGTTGAACTCGAATGACAAACAGAAATACATTTTTTAAAATCTAAAACTTAAATTATATTTGTATATATTGGACAGAAATTCATATAGAATTATATTCAGTGAATCAGAAGATAAACAGTGAAGAAAAAAAATCAATAGGTAGAACTTTTAGGTTTTTGTTATTCAGAAGCTGATTTTATTCTCTTTGTTTTTATATACAAAGGATAAAATGACAGAATCAAAATTCAACATTACCAATTGACTATGCTATTGATTTTTATCATTTTGCATGACTGCAAGAGAGAATTAAACCACATATCCTCATTTCTGTTGAGCTGACACCTTTCAGTAAGTGAGCTTTCTACTCATCTTCAAATATCAAATTCAAAAAATAAATACTAAATTTAATACTTTGTTTATAATTGGATATATGAAAACATGCATTAGTAAGTTACATGACATGCAAACACTAGCAGCATAATTCTATTTTTTTATTCCTGCTTATAAATTCTACTTTTGTGTCAAAGGTTATTTAAATAAGGCTACTTGATAACCATTAGTCTATTATTGGAACAACCCAAGATATATTGGTTCAGAAAAATGAACCTTAAAGCAAATTTATTATTTCTAGATAACATGTTGTGCAGAGATTTTTTTAGAACTGAAAATTGATGACATATTAAGGAGTGGGAATGTTTGAAAATCCATTGTTCAAGTGAAATGATGCTGCAAGATGAGAAAGATTTAGCAGTAAACCAGTTATGGTCCACTGGAGAAGTCATTTTTCAATAGTGTCATCATTAGTAGATGATACTCTATAGTTACACTAGTGTAAGACTTTTCATTTCTGTATGCTGGGTTTTTGTTTGTTTGTTTGTTTTTGTTTCAGGAGGCACAGCTAAGAAATATGGGAAGGAAAATGGTCAATAAAACTAAGAAGACATAAAAATGCTGTAGACTGCAATCTAATATACATAGACCTATCTCACTTTCAAGACAGACACAAAACAGTCACCTGATCTATTACTTGGCAGGTACTAGATACTGTCCACCAAGTCTCACCACCACCCACAACACAGAAGTTGGCTGATAAATTATCAGGTGAGGTGAGGTGTTGGATCCCTCATCCCAAATTATGGCCTCAGACATAACATGCTGAGGCCCACCAACAGAAGTGAATGGCAAATAGAGTTTGAGAAAGCTGGAGTGAAATCTCAGATCTTAAATCAAGAAAATGTCAGAAGGTATACCTGTCATGCTACCATTTTTGCCACCCACCATGAACACCTCATATTACCTATTTGGGCTTTTAAAAAAAATAATTCATCAGAATTTTGTTTTGAAGAATTTATGAATTAGATAGAGAGTGACATAACAATCATGAGGAATTTTCTAATATAAGTACAGGTTTGTTTCAGCATAATTCTTTAATAAACATTCAGCAAGGACTTCATTGTTTTCAGGATGTATTTTTCTCAAGTGTATTTTTCTCTGTGTTTCTTTGAAACTAGCAATAATTTCTTCTATTGTAACTTACATAATTTTGTTTATCTCAAAGTGTGCCTATTGTAAATTTAAATTTATGTATGTTACATTAACTTACATATTATAAGGGCTGTTAGGAATTTTAGAAAAGAATAACATGATTTTACATGAATTTTCAATGTCAATTTTCAAAATTTTCCTTGAAGTTAGGTTATCATTTTTCAAATTAACTTAACCTAAAATTCTAACAAATTACTTTACTGTCATTTACTTTTTCTTCTCAGCTTGCCATATCAAGTTTTTGAAACATCATTTCCATTTCTCCAAGGACAATTTTTCTAATATAAAATATTGTGGTATTTTTCTCTTCAATGCTGAATTAGTATTGGTTTATTAATTATTAGTTTTTGTTAAAAATGTGATTGATGATTTAGCTCAAAGGGGGGATCATAATCATAACTGACTGAATAAAAAATGTTCACTCAATACACGGCCCAGGTGCCACTCATGGTAGAGGGTTACTGACTGAGGTTATTGTAGCTACAGATTATGAGAATATGAAGGATATATAATGATTGATCCTAGACTTAAAGCAGTCCTGGATATGACAAACTGCATCTGGCAGCAAGGCCTCTCATTGGAAGGTTATGAGGAGCATGGAACCACCTCTTAATTGCTGTTGTTCCCAGGTCCACCCTGACCCAGGGTGGTAGCACCTTTTAGGGTCCCAGCTATGGGCAAATAGTTTATCCCCAAAGTGGGGTTAAAACACTATGAAAGTATAAAAATAGACTTTTAAAGAAAAATAAACATTTTTGAAGGAAAAATATTACCAACAATACATTTTGGAAAGAAAAAAAAATTACCATAACAGATTTTGAAGGGAAAAAAAACAGGAATTATTGCCATAATACATTTTTGAAGGAAGAAAATTATTACCAGCAATACATTTTTGAATACAAAACTAGAAGACCTCTTCAGTTTTCTAAAATAAAAAAAAATTTTTTTTCATCAAAATCTGACTCAATCAACCTTTTTACTATAACTGAATATTAAAACAATACCTTAAGATCCTACTTTTTTGGCATTAAATAACCCACAGAGATTGATATGCAGTTAAACAAAACTCAACCCAAACCTAGACTTAAAGAAGTTAAGATTGTAGTAAATGAAAAAGCATCCTTTTGCAATTCATTTTCACAAAGTAGAAGTTCACTGGAAGAAGCTGTCTGAGTGGAATTTCCTTCTTCCCAATAGAATACAAAGAGAATGAGGAAGATTCAACTCTGTGTACATGGTATGGCTGGTTCTAGCTGTAAAGGTCAGAACTGGTGAAATTATTGAATGTAGCAAATCTGGATATTTGCCATGGAAATATTGACAGGGTTGAGACATTTCAGTGAAAAAAAAGCTGTAGGGCTGAAAAAATTAATTGCCTGTCAGGTCACATAAACAGTTTTGGAACTCCAAGGCTAGAAAGTAAAGATTGAGCAACTCTGGCACAGAAATGGCAGGAATACTCCAAGAACATAACAGGGGGGATCAAATACTTTTCTGGAGCAGCACAAAGAACTTAGCATTTTCAAATTTAGTTAAAAATTAGATTGTCTTTAGTTGATTGTTCAGGTCACTTTTATAAGCTAGTTGTTTAACAGTTTTTTTTAGGTGTTTGTTTTTAGTTTTTGCTACAAGCCAACCAAAAGGGACAATTTATTTAAAATAGTGTTAACAAAATAGACATATAATCAGCTATATAAGACTCACATAAAAATTGTTTTCTCCTATCTTAAAACCTTCAATAAAAACCAAAGTTTCATGGTTAGACACGACATTCTTAAATGATGTACCACTGAATTACAGACCAAACACTATTTTATTGAAACTTCTATTTCTTAGGTGATGCAGAAATCACTATTTGTGATTAATAGGTTTGCATTAATATGAGAGGCTTGTCCTTTTATATATATATATATATATATATATATATATATATATATATAAACAAAAATTTAGGTTGTTTTAAATGTCGGTAATTTTATTTCCTGCTTCTATTTCAAGCCTTTAAACTGACACAAATGTCCAAAAAGAGACAGCGAATGTTTCTACTAAGAATGAGCAATAAAACGAGCATAATGAAACCCACGGTTGTTGGCCTTGATGTGTGAGTAGGTAAATATGTACAAAAGCTTTGTCAGGGCAAGAGAATGAAAGCATAAAGACAAGGTTACGAAGCAAATAAAATAAAATGGCTGTTATAAAGGCAAGCCTGGGGTTGGAGGTGTGGCTAGGATAAGTGTGGCTGAGTGCAAAACATTAAGTAATCGTAGAAGCTGTGAACACATTGTGAGGCAAGCCAGGTGTAGATAGGGAAGGATACAGGTAAAAACACTTACAAAAGACAATAAATTAACAAAGATGGTAACAATGCCAGTTAGGGTAATTTCATACATAGAGAAACAGAGAAACCTCATGACACAGAGGTGCAACTATAAACACGCAGATATAAAATGAACCATGTTTAGAAACCCATACAAACAGGTGCACAACTAAATAAAAAAAGAAAGGAATATATAAATCTAATCATACTTGCAAACACAAACTCTTTGAGAACTGGAATCAAATTCGGACTATACAAGAAAGGTGGTTGAAAAACAAATTAACATACCGAGTCTGGTATATCTATATCTAGATGACTATATCATGAATTTTCAACTGACTACAAAGAGAAAACTCAAAATAAAATGTAAAAAAGCTAACAAATAGAAACAGTTTAAAATATACAAAGGTGAATCAATAAGTAAATAGCATGACACAGTTATCAGCTAAATTATGATCTGAAATGTTCATTGTATAATGTTTGATTTACATGATTAATAAAAAAAATGTTGGGATAAGTATATAGATAATGGAGATTATGTTGAAAAATAAATATTTATTGTATACAATAAATGCTTTTTTTATCAGTAAGCTTCAGACATTGATTGGCATACATCTAAAAAGCCCAATATATCCTTTGCTAGTCAGCATTTCCAAAGATCACATTGTAGTAAATATATATCAAAGATGCATACCAGTGTAGTAGTTATTTTTTTTTTTATCATTTCACCCCAAGCAAGGCAATAATGCCACTAAGACACAGGATGTTAGAGGGAGCAAAAGAGAAGATTTTCATGGAAAGTGAAGAAGAGATAAAGAAACAGGATTTCGGATGACAGAAAATGACAATGTTACATTTAAATTTTTGAAGATTGTAGGTAGCAGGGAAATAAGAAACCAATAAAGAATTCCACAGGTGAGTTTGAGTTTTGTTTAATGGCATATCAACCTGTGTGGGTTATTTAATGCCAAAAAAGTAGGGTTTTAAGGTATTTTTTTAATGTTTGGTTATATTAAAAAGGTTGATTTACTCAGATTTTAATGCAAATTTTTTGTTTTTATTCTTTTTTATTTTAGAAAACTGAAAATGTCTTCTAGTTTTGTATTCAAAAATGTTTTGCTGAGAATAATTTTTTTCCTTCAAAAATGTGTTATGGTAATAATTTTTTCTTCAAAAATGTATTGTTGATAATATTTTTCCTTCAAAAATATATAGTTTTCTAGAAAAGTCTATTTTATGTATATATTTCTAGAAAAGTGTATTTTTATATTTTCATAGTGTTTTGACCTGTTTGCGGGGTTAACTATTTGCCCATAGCTGGGACTCTAACAGGTGCTACCACTCAGGGTGGACCTGGGAACAACAGCAATTAAGAGGTGGTTCCATGCTCCTCACAACTTCCCAATTGGAGGCCTTGTTGCCGGATGCAGTTTACCATCATGCCCAGAATCCCAATGGTGAGAAAAGAAACTATTAGAATAGTAAAACAGTGAGATCTATTTTCTAATTCAGTAGCATGCTTATATTCATGTAGTTGAGGCACTAAGGGAAATGGCTCATCAGAATAACTACCATTTGTAGAAAAGACAGAGGGAAGTCATATCACAATGTTTGCGCAGAAATTAGGATTAAGTTCAATACCCTTGGAAAGATATGAATCCATCACTTCTCCCCCAGTTATAGGTTAATAAGCAGGATAGACTGGGCTCCCAAGCCATTGTTAACAACCAATCTAGAAGGTCAATTCAAAACCTGTTGCGTATATAGGCCTAACAACAACATCCTGTAAAAACGTATTTGCTACAGAAACTACAGCCACAACACCTAGCAAGTTTATTTGAGTACTGATTTTCTAAGCACCACCTAGATGTGGCACAAGGCCAAAAGTACTCAGTTGTAATAGGTTCTAGTGAGACAAGCTTGCTAACCATTATACCACATCAAGGTGTCCTTACCTGAGTAACAAACACACACACACATGAGTATATATACAATGGAACCTGTTGCATGTGACCACCCCTACTGCCATCAAAAATGGTCGCATACGACAGGTGGTCGCTCACTAAAGGCTTATAGTCATGACCTATTTACGCCAGGAACATATATTCCACTCATCAGAATGTACATATTAGAACTTTACCCTATAATCTAGTCATAAATAAATGAGAACATAAGAAAATGGCCTAACTTTAAAGAAATGTATTCAGCATAATTCATTTTAAAATTTAAAAAAAAAACATTTACAACAAGAGACTAAATATCTATTCACAAAAAATATTTATTAAGTGGACTTGAAAAAAAAGTATAGTTTCAGTTTTTTCCTTAGAAGCAACTGATAGCATAAAAGAATCTTGGATAATACATGGGGGAAAAAAACATACAAAAAACTGACAGTGTGGGTGGGGGTAGAGAAACAGACAGATAGAGATAGATAAACCCAGATAGAAATAGATAGATTTACAAAAAAATAAAGGAACAAAAGAGATAGACATTTGAGGAAGGGACATAATTGTGATTTTCCCAATCCCAGAATTTATCCAAGTCAGTACAGAGACTGCAATAAATCCCTTGAACAAGTCAAAAGCAATACATGTTGCAAACTCAGGCAATGTACATTTCGACAAGAAATAACAATTTGATACAACAATACAATAACAAAACAATGAGGAAGTGTTGCTGACTTAGATCAAAATCAAAATGAAATAGATTACTCATTTAATTTCTCTTAATTTAGAAGTTTGTAGTGTACACCAAAATGGATTTTTTAAGCGGTTGCTTGATCAGTGATTTTCACTCTTGATGTTAGTCACTGCTCACTTACATTCTGGAGGTGGTGGCTCACTAAAGGTCCATTAACATTAGCAAACCGGCAATACAGTCCTTAACAACAGGTGGTCCCTGACAAAGAGGATGCATACAGCAGGTTCCAATATATATATATATATATATATATATATATATATATTTTTTTTTTCTTTTATTCATATCATCCCAAGCAAGGTGGTAACACCATTGATGTGCAGGGGGCTATATAAGAGTAAAAAGATTAGATAGGAGGGAAGTAAAGAGAAAGATGAACCAGTTAAGGATGAGAATACAGTTGTGATGACAGTTGCAAAGGTGGAGAGAAAGGAAAAGATATACAGGGTGATGTAGAAAGAACTAGAGTCAAGTGGTTAAGAGATGGGTATTGACATTGCATTTAAATTCCTGGAGGCTGTAGCCATCAGGAAAGCAAGAATATGGAAGTGAGTTCCACAGGGGGGAGTGCGAGAAAAGAAGCTGCAGGAGTAGAATTGTTGCCTGCATTTGGTTGATCTAACTGTGAATGGGTGAGATCCAGTTGCCAGTCTGGTTGCACGAGTAAACACCTGTTGTAGAGGCACCAGTGACTTAATTCATGAAGTTAGTGTTTGTATATACAAAATGAAAAAGTACATTTATGAGTTTCTTTGATTTGAGATACAAACTATATCTGGAAAAAATGTAAGTGATGCTAAAATATCACTTCACTGACTGATTTAAGAACAAGTGTATATCAATTCCTAGCACATGGGTCAAAACTATTATAAATTGTACACTCTAAAATTGTAACTTTAAGTATGTGACAAGCTATTGGAAGGAATATGGTATCGAGAGAAAGGAATCAATGTAAGAATAAGAATGTGGAAAAGAGCAAGTGAATATCAAAATATAAATTGAGGTTAAAATCTACCCCAGGTGATCTATGCAAATAGTATACACACAAATTTATTTATCTAACCTATGTCTACAGTTAAGTGCTAACCAGTAGTCATCACTAGCTGGAGTCTCTCACATTTTGCACATAGCTGGGAAAGACTGTATGGATTTAAAGACATATTTATGAGTTAGGATTTTATACGAATTACATTGGCCTGATAAAAGACCCTCAGACAAATAACACTATCAACAACTTGTGATGTTTTAGGGTTATCCATTTCCTTGATACAAACAATAAAAGAGATTGAGACCTTATCAAATCTGAGGCATTTGATCTGCAAGGATTAGTTGATGCTGAAAAGATTTCAAATGTGTAAGAAGCCAATTTCAACCAGTGTTTGGAGAAAAGATATCATGTTACCAAGGTGGCAAAGAGATTCAACACACAAAAAAAATTTTGATAATACATCTGATCAATAAAATTGAAATTTCAATTTGCATATTAATATTAAATTCAATGAGATTTTGTATTAACAATTCAAATTTCAAATTAGCTATTCATATATTTCAATGTACCACCTCAGTACTAAATTTATATTGGATATTATTTTAAGAATAAAAGAATGAACACTATAAACAAATTTAACAAGATACATTACACTACCTACCAACTTATTCACAAATAAATTGAAAAGAACTTATCTAAGCTTAACAATAAAATTTGTTACGGCTACTAAAACAATTAGATAATTAGTACAAAACAAAATAAACTGAAACCTGAAGCAGTACTTTTCCCTATAACTTGTAATGACTGCCATGAGGAATACATTGGAGGAATTTAAATAAAATATTACATAAATACAAAGCAACACACTCAATGCATTAGTCAAAACTCTCAAAAGCAACACACTCAATGCATTAGTCAAAACTCTTGGTGTATAATTATAACTGATGTTTACATTTATATCTTCCTGCTCCTTCTTACACTAATATAAGTCTACTAATAAGAACATTACCCTAGTCCAATGAAGTCCTTTTAGAGGACAGTATGTGTTACACAGAATTTTTCCTTTCTCATTCAAAGGTCTATCATGGTTCTGAGATATATATATATATATATATATATATATATATATATATCTCAGAACAGTGTTAGACCATTGAATTTACACACACACACACACACACAGCATATCAGATCTAACAACAGTTTCTCAGTGGTGAACAAGTAATTTACATGGTTAGAGGGAGATAACTCATGACTACCAAAAGAGGCTTTATGCAAGGAATGAGAATGCTATACCCCAGTGATTGTAATAAAGGCTTAATTTCAAAATTCCTAGCACCTGAAAAAGGTCAGAGCGTACAACAGCTGAAACGTTGTACAAATGCCAATAAAGATGAGGACAATAGTCCAAATAATGTAAATAGTGTATATACTACCTCATTTTAGAATTATAGACAAATGCAATAGTAGCAGTTAAAAAAAAATGACTGGAATTTATTTGCTTTCCAATAAGATAAGAATTTCTCTGATCACAAATAAAGCTTTATAATCTTACTGCTGATTTTGATTAAAGCTTCTCATTTATCCTTCTACAAAAAAAGTGCACTATAATTGAACTTTCCCCCACTATAGGTTAAATAGTAGGGTAGAGTGGTAACTAGCTTTGGTTTGCAACAAGTTCAGAGGAAGGATAACTGATTTCAAAACTAGTTGGACAAGGGGTTGGCAACTCAACCCTGTAAAACCTACTTGAAATTACAGCAGCAACACTAGTATGGTGACGCCATGGTCCTTTATTCTGCATGGAGTGAGAAGGACTTGTTCTCATTTTATTGTTTTAGTTTTAAATGTGTAAAAATTTCTCAGTATACTTTTTTGAAAACTACACACTGGATGCACATCTAATAATGACATACTTATTTTATTGTCTAAAAAAGGTGCATAATTATTGATGTTAATCCAAAAAGAGTTATTTTTACTGAAAGAAAGTATTTCAGTGATCAAAGTTAAAATGTCACCCAATGATTTACTATTTGTACCACATTTCATTATACATCACTATATTTATATTAAGTGCTATATTTCCCTTATCTATTCCAAAAAGTGTAAAATATTAGAAAATAAAAATCTTTAATCTTTTAATTATAGTACAGGATACGATGGAGGAATTGTCATCTAAATTATGCAAAAACGAAAATAAAACCAACATCTCACTTTAACAGATATATTTACCCCAATTACACAAAAATATATTGAAATACTAAAGAGTAAATTTAATCAATAAACTGCCATTGTCATCAACCAATGACTCCAGAGGAATTCAAAATCTTCTGCAACTCTTCTGAATGGTCTCTTTGTTTAGGTAGATGAATGTTGCCATAATCTTTGCCTTCAGATCATTTTTGGTATTACAAGGTGTTTTCTTGTTCTCTCACACAACTGCACCCCCACACATAATAATCAGGGGGTTGCAGTCTGAGGAAATAGATGGCCTGATGTAAGAGGGCGATGTTGCAAAAATTGTCTGACAGCCATCACTGGGTTCTCCAGCTTGTGTGGCATGATGCAAATTCCTTTTGCCAGACAGAGTTTTCCAGCAATCACTCTCTTGACCCAGGGCAGCACTACCTCCTCAAGACACTGTGTTGAGTCTGAGTTCCTGTGGGAAAACAAATAGAGGCATAACATAGCCATCACTAGTTATCACTCCAAACCCCCCTCATAATCAACATTAGACTCATCCAACTCTTTCTGAATCCTCTGGGTATAAATCTGTAGACAGTGCAAACACTCTGAAATGTTCAAATTGGCAAATGCAAAGCAGTACAGCATACCATTTCCAAATTTCTTGCAGACTGAATTGCTTCATGATGCTCTTTTTCTTTTTTAAGAGATGGTGCTCAACTGACCCTACTATACTGTGCAGTTGACAAAAATCAAAAACAAACAACATACATGCACAAAATTAAAAATATAAAATGGTAGCAATTTATGCATCGCACCATGTATAAACATTTGTGATTGTTAAACCATTATCCCATAATAGAGGAGGTTTGTATTGAGTCACTAATACTGTCCTAGTGTGTCAATATTTGCAAGTATAGTTAGTACAGAACAATTGCAAAAACAGCCAAAGATTTACGCAAACTTTATTACCAAATGTTGTATTCATATGCAAATCTCAACCATATAAATAGCAGTTGGTACAGCTGGTGATTAAACTAGTTCTTACATTGAAGACTAAACTAAACGAGAAATAGTAAGAATACTTTTAGCTAATTATAGCTTACCGCATTCTATTCACTACTATTTTTGTTTTTGCTTTGGATATCAATATGGACAGGGTACTAAAACTTAAAATTCTGGATCTATATATAAGATCTCCAGTATCAAATCACTGGTACCAAACATTTGAAAACTTACTCAAGCATATTGAGGGTGAAGAGTTGGATATTCTCATAAACTATGTATCATCTGATGTATACAAAATGTTCAGTAAATGATAAACTTTAAAGAAGCTATTAGCATTCTAAAGAGAGCTTTTGTCCAAGAAAAAAGGTGAGATATACACCAGGCATGTACTTGCAACCAGAATTCAACAGGCTAAAGAAATCTTTGATCAATATTTTTAAACACTGCACATTCTGACAAAAGACAGTAAATTCAAAGATGTTACTGCTCTTTTTTATAAAAAGGAAGTTATTAGAGATGCCTTTATTTCTGAGTTATCCCCACCTCCTGTTTCACAGAGGCTTCTTGAAAATAAAACACTCACCCTAACAGAAGTTGGAAATCAAGCATGAAGTGTAAAAATGGCTATCCAAATTTTTGAAGTTTATTCTACTGATAACCAAACAAGTTATCAAGCAACATCAGTATCGGAAAACCAGACAAACACCTTAACTTCTCAGAGGAAAATCAAAAGGAGGAACACTGCTGGCAAATCCCTTTTAAAAGAAAGGTGCTTTTTCTGAGGAGGCACTAGGCCCCTTAGAAAAAAAGTGCCCAGCTCAAGAAATAAATTGCTACAATTGCAAGAAAGAAGATCATTTCATTAAAATCTGTTGCTTGAAAGCTAATAAATTTTCTGCTGCATTACCCATCATAGCCATGGTAACTGCTGCACTACAGGGAGTTTTGAAAACCACAGTAAAATGCCTTGTGGACAAAAACAAAAAAAACAAAAAAAAACAAAAAAAACTTAACGCACTAGTAGATTTGGGAAGTAGTTATAGTTTTATTAACACCAAGATAGCTCAGTCTATGGGTTTGGACATTAGACCTACTAAATCTACCATCAGTGTGGCTTCATCTGACTTGCTATTAAAAACTGTAGGTCTAACAGAAATTTTCAAAAAATTTAATTTATCCTTAATGGATAATTTATGTGCTAATATCATCCTTGAACAAGACTTTCGGTGTCTGCAAAAAAATAGAAATTTTATAGGAGGGCAACAAACTACCTTTAAAATTGTGTGGGCTAGCTAAGAAAATTTCACCTCCAGCTCTGTTTGAAATTCTGACTATAGACCTATATCTGAAATCCCAAAGATATTCTAAAGAAGAGGAGGCAAGCCTGTTGGATTCAGATATCATCGAGTCCAGTAGAATTCCGTGGAGAGTAGTAATTAAGGATGAGAAGGCGAAAAAGTTTAGTCATAGATTACTCAAAAATGATAACTAGTTTTACCTTAAAAGTTTCCTATCCTCTAAGACAATAACAATGGTTTCAGAAATAGCAAAGTACAGTCTGTACTCTAAACTAGACCTAAAAAGTGCATATTATCAAGTTCCTCTATGTAAAGCCAGTAGTAAATTGAATAATCTCAAAAAGATGTCATTTGAGATCACAAATGGAGTGGCTGGGTTTCAAAGAATTTGGGATAAAATAATTGAAAAGGAAAACCTAAAGGGAACATTTGTGGTATTAATGAAAGAACATGACAGTAACTTGGCAAGATTCAAAGAACTTATTGAAAAGTATGGTCTCACCTTAAATGAAAATAAAACTTCTGGGTGTTGTGGATTCTTGTTTAGAAAATCACACAATATAAGAATAACACAAAACAAATATGAGAGGAAAAATGTAAGTGTATTGTACAAAAGATATACAACCTGTACACGATTAGTAGATTCAGGAATACTTGTTAGTAGGAGTCAAATATATACAAAGAAGTAAGTCCGGGTAATAAGTCTATATTCTTGCTGACTAATGAGTGGTGGTTCAACTTCTCTGACAAGCACTACAACAACAACAACAACAACAACCCTCTAACACACTACAGACACACTTGTTCTTTGTAGGCAGGATTATAAGCATACCTTAGACAAGTCTACTGAGTGTGTAAAAAGGGGCTCTCCCTAGCTTCTTTTTGGGAGGAGCTGGCATTTTTTTCGGTTTGAGATTTAATATTCTCAGTGGCTTCCAAAGTATTTTTTCCCAACTTTTTTGAAAATGATGAACTTGGCTCTTTGTTCTTTCTTTGGTTTTTGTGTCACTAGTTCACCTGGTGTGCAAGTTTTTCCTGTAACTATCGATGTAATAAATACGAGTTTCTTTTGCACGATTTCTGTTGTGACTTTTTTATTTCTTGAAAATACAGCTTTCGTCACGCTTTTTATTTTTTTGTAACAAGCATTAATGGGTAAATCCCATATTTTAATTTCTGCATCCAATCCGTTCCTATCAGGTTGTGTATGTTTTTTGTTATGTAGATTTTTAGTTTTCTGATTTTTCCTTTGAATTTTACACTTACAATAATTTCTCCTTCCAGTTTAATTCTTTTTCCTGTTATTGATTTTGCGATTTTTTGAGTGTGTAGCACGGTCGGCCTATTTAACTTCTGCCATGTTTTTAAGTTTATAATCATCAAATCAGATCCCAAATCCAGCTGCAATTTAATTTTTTTATTCAGAATTTCCATTTCAACATATTTTCTCATATTTTCCTTGTTATTATTATTTTCCACAATAGCAGATCTTACTCTACTAGGTTTATTTTTATTTCTGCATACCGTAGCTTTGTAGCCAATCTTACCACACTCTCGGCAATTTTTGTATTTAAAAAAGCAATCTTTACACCAATGCCATCCACCACATCTGTCTGTAACATGCAGAAGGGGGCGGGGGGGGGGGGGGCTTGTTTTTTACTGGATTCTTGTCAAACGTAGTTCTGTATTTTTTCTCTTTGGCATTATAATTTTGTTTGTCTGTGGGGAGGGTACAAAGCATAAATTTCTTTTTACCTTTTGAATGTGTGCGACTCTTGACTCTTCAATGTCCTTGCTATCTATTTTCATGCTGAGGCATTTCTGGCAATCCTCTGACAATTTTTGTGATGTTAGACCTGGCTCATTTTGCAGTTTGGTCAGCATGTGTTTTCTCATTTCACTGTCTTTAGCTGCAACTAGTCCTTGGACAAATATGAGACACTTGAAATTGTCTGGAGTAAGATCCGACAATTTAAAATCGTCACAGTGTTTATTGACGATGGCTGCAAAAGTAGAATAGTCCTCATTTTCATCTTTTCTGAGATTAAAGCATTTCTACCTTTTATGGAACAACAAGATTTTGGGGCTAAATAGCTCTGTGAGGCCTGTCACTGCCTCATCGAATATTAGATCATTTGTTTTTTTTTTTTGGGAGAATATAGTCTACGAAATTAGTGTGTTAGTCTGTGCCTAATTTCCTGAATAGAAGTTTTAATTTTTTTCTTTTCACTCCAATGCTGACAGTCGATATTAAAAATATCCTCGTATCGCCTGTAATACTCTCCAAAATTTTTATCTTCCTCAACTGAGTATTTAAAAATTTCAATCACGTTCCACACTGCATCTTGTGAAAATGTCTCCTTTTCCATGCTCCTATTTAGGGCTGTGCTTGTTAATTTCAATAACAGTTCTTGCAATTGTGTTTGTCTTTCCTCATTTGCTTTTTGCATTTCAATTTGTCTTTCTTCAATTTGCTTTTGCATTTTCATTTGTCTCTTAACGATTTCCAGCATTCCCTTTTGAAAATCCTCCATTTTTCTGCTGTTTTGATTCCGTATGGGATTTGATTTTTTGGGTTGGGGGAGGCAAAAAAAATTTGTCATGATTTTGTTGTGCGACTTGTGCGTGAATCTGTTTCACCAATTTGATGTTGTCGACTCCTCATATGTGATTTTCGAGGTCCTCGACGCTAAGTTTTTTTTTTCCTTGGTGTTATGCGTGAGTTCTTTTTTGTCGCCAATTTGCTCTTTACGACTGATGTGACAACATCTTTTTTCCTCTGTGTGCACTTGTTTGAAATTGTATTATGCCAAATTTTTTGTTTGGAGATTGACTTTAGAATGTGTTTTCCTCTCCCCATGTACTTGTTAGAATCCTCGTCACCAAATTGTTGTTTGGTGAGAATGTATTTTTTTCTCCGCGTGAACTTCTTTAAATCCTTTGTCGCCAAATTGTTGTGGTGACTGACTTGAATTTTTTCTCTCCGCGTGAACTTGTACGAATCTTTCGTCACCAAATTGTTGTGGATTCTTGTTTAGAAAACCACACAATATAATAACACAAAACAGATATGAGAGGAAAAATGTAAGTATAGTAAACAAAAGATATACAAACTGTACACGGTTAGTAGATTCGGGAATACTTGTTAGTAGGAGTCAAATATATACAAAGAAGTAAGTCCGGGTAATAAGTCTATATTCTTGCTGACCAATGAGTGGTGGTTCAACTGCTCTGACAAGCACTACAACTCTAACAACAACAACCCTCTAACACACTATAGACACACTTGTTCTCTTTAAGGCAGGATTATAAGTATACCTTAGACGAGTCCATTGAATATGTAAAAAGAGGCAATCCCCAACACTGGGTTATAAAGTAAGGAAAGGCACCATTAGACCAGACTCTAAAAGGATATGACTGCTACAAGAACTTCCTCCGCCAGGAAATATACAAGTTCAGAAGAGAATTGTCAAAATATTCACTTACTAGACGTTGAAACCCAAATTACTCACTAAAAATTCACACACTAACTAGACGTTGAAACCCAAATTACTCACTAAAAATTCACACACTAAATAACATTATATTTCGCTTACCTGCTTAAATAAAAGATTCTAATTCCATTTTCAAATATTCAAATGAAAGAACTGTAGTAAATACTATAGATGAGGAAAAACCTCTTGAAATTGGAACTGATGCCAGCTATTGAGTTTAGCTGCAATGCTAAATCAAGGAGGCAGGCCTGTTGCATTCTTATTCAGAACTCTAAACCCCTCTGAATGAAACCACTCTCCAGTAGAGAAAGAAGCTAACACAATCATTAAAACAATCAGGCAATAGAGTTGTTACTTAAAAGGTAAATATTTTATTCTTGTTAAAGACTAAAAAGTTCTATCCTACATTTTCAATAAGCATAAAGCGTCAAAGACTAAAAACAACAAAATTTATCATTGGCAAATTGAACATTCCACTTAGAAATATGCTATCAGATATTGACTGGGCATCAAAAATGCATGCCCAGATACATTAACAAGAGTAAATTGTACTTCTGTTGTAAATATCGATCTTAAGGAATTACATAATAATCTATATCATCCTGGAGTGTCAAGAATGATGCACTTTTATCTTCTCAAGAAATTTTCCCCACTCAACAGAGGAAGCAAAGAGAATGACTGAAAAATGTAGTGTGTGTGTTATAAAAAAGCCACCTTCAACCTTTTGAAAGACTGAATATAGATTTCAAGCTATCACTTCCTTCAGGAAACAAATATTTATTGATTATCATCGATAAATATGGTCATTTCCCTTTTGCTTTTGCATGTAAGAACATGCCCACTACAACTGTATTGACTTGTTTGGAGAACTTATTTTGCATATTTGGTATACTAAGTTATATACACTCTGATAGAGGATCTGGTTTTATGTCAGAGGAGTTGAGATTTTTTTTTTAAAAAATGGAATAGCTACTAGTAGATCTACTGCGTACAATCCAGAAGAAAATGGTAACATGGAGAGACTGAACGTAACTGTGCAGAGAACAATCAACTTAGCCTTAAAATCAAGAGGTTTAATTGTGCATTAATGGGAAACTGTTTTATTTGATGCTCATAACTTGATTTGTTCATCACTATGTACAGCTATGATTTGTACTCCTCATGAATGGATGATTTTTTTTATCTGAGAAAATCCACCTCCGGAAGATTGTTGACAATTTCTGGGAAAGTGCTCATGAGAAACTACATTCCAAATAACAAGTACGAATCTACTGCTGAGAAGTTGAGCTGATTCAGGTGAATCCTGATTATGCTCTTGTTAGATTACCAAATGAAAAAGAAAGTACTGTTTCCCTACATCAACTCACTCTTGCTAGGAAGGGAACAACAATCTCAGAACCTGAAGCAGTTACAATAGTCTCAAATAGCCCTATACCAGATTCAGATTGAAATAACATACCAAAATTAGAAGATACTGTGCCACAAACAGTAACCAGTAATTCAACTGAAGGGACTGAACCAGAAACCTGTAATTTTCTGTTATGGTGCCCTCCTATGAGGAATACACTCTTCCTCTTACTATATATAATTAACTGTGTGACTTCCGGAAGACAGTCAAGACAGCAGTTAAGAAGGCAGTTAAAAATGACAGCTAGTACACAGTTAAAGCCAGCTACAATTCAGGAAATAAGCAGCGTTACACTACTGTTCAGACTTATTTCTATTTACTGATTACTAACACTTACCTTGTACATATAATCTTGTTATACTAATACACTGTTTTGAACCTACCTTTTGTGTTCCATGTCTTACTTCCAGCCAAACTGGTCACTACAACTTTGTGGCAAAGTTTCACTACAACCACTCCTCAACAAATTGGTGATGAAGATCCACAACACTTTCCTAGCTCAAACACTTTAAAAATGTCCCCCCAAATCCTCTAAAGCACTCTAAGTGTATCACCAAAAAACCTAAATGACTTGGTATTGAAGACAAAAGATTTAATTAATTTGGTTTAGTTGTTTTGAAAATGCATTCCTTTTCTTTTACCATAATAAAATATTCCAAAGTTACAAAGTGGGGGAAAATGTTGAATTTATATGCAAATCTCCACTATATAAATAGCAGTCAATACAGTTAGTAGTTAAACTATTCCTGAAATTGAAGATTAAACTACTAGGGAAAGACTTGTGAATGATTCTAGCTAATTATAACTTACCACACCAAGTGTGCAATCTTAGATACTCATTGTAACCACAGTGACAAGAGTCAACACAGAGGCTAGCAGAAAAGATCATGCTCTTAGCTCATGACTATCAGGGTCCTTGGAATAACAGTGGGAATCCAACAGATGCAAGCACTGAGAAATAACAAAATAAATGGAGTAAATTGGCCGAGTAGTTCAAAGATTTATTCAGACAGTTACTTGAAGTGAACGGTGGACAGTCCACAGTTTTACTTAGTGAATGATTTTGCAATGGCTGAAAGGAATCGGGTTTAAAGCACTAACTACATCATTTGAAAATTTGATCAGGTTCCCTGGGTCAGTCAATAGATTATCGTTATTGGCGTCCATCAACAATGCATCTAGTTGGTGATTATTCACACAAGAGAAATTTGAGCACTAAGTAGTGGCGGGTGGAGGGGGTAATAAAGAGAGATTTTTATAGAAGGATAAAAGAATGGAGAAAGGAGGTGGTGGTGAAATGGACATTTGCAAACAGGGGGTGGATAAAAGAAGGAGCTAGGGATAGAAAAATAAATGCAAATTTAGTCACAACTTAGAAAAGACCTCTTTCAACACAGCTTCTCTCCAAATTAAAATTTCTTTAAATCTTTAAATGAATTGCTAAATATCTAATGACAGAGGTGCATTAATGTTACTAAGAAGCTTTTATCAAGAAAACATAAAGAGCGAGAGAAAGAGAGAGAAAAAAAGCTATATGTAAATAACTGCAGGATCAGTTATACATCCACTGGGTAGTGTAGACTACAATATCAATAATAAATATCAATAATATCAATAATAATAATAATAATAATATCAATAATAATAAAAAGAATAATCCACTGATGACCAACAAGTTGGCTACAAGTAATAAATAAGTTTTCTTTTAGGTTTTAATATTTTCAGCACCAACAGATTTTTTTTTTTTTTTTTTAATCATCTCACCCCAAGCAAGGCATTCCACTGCCACTATTGCGCATGGGGCTACACAGGGGAAGGTAAAGAGAAGGAGTGGTTAGACATAGGGAATGTCAGGAGGAAGCTGACAGATGAGTAAGGATAGCGAGGATGAGGGTTGGGCAGATGGGAAGAGTGTTTGATAGAATGGGAGCAGGTTAGTGTGTTAGGAGGTGTCTATTGACCTTACATTTAAACTCCTGGAGACTGTAGCCATCGGGAAGCAATCATTTGGAAGAGAATTCCACAGTCGGGAAGTGCGAGGAAAGAAACTGTTGGAGTAGAAGTTACGGCTGCATTTTATCGGTTTCACTGTTAAAAGGGTGGGATCTAGTTGCTAATCTAGTATCTCGTTCAAATACGTATTTAGGGGGCACTAGTGATCTAAGTTCATCAGAGCAGAAGCCGTGAAAGTATTTATAGAAGAGACACAGGGAAGCCACGTCGCACCGGTGGGAGAGAGACTGCAGGCGGTCTGCCAAGTCAGTATCTATCACATTACAGAACCTCCTCTGAACCTTATCGAGAAGCCCGAGGAGAACAGCAGGAGCACCCGACCAGACATGGCAGCAGTATTCAATGCACGGGCAGATGGTAGATTTATAAATGTGCAGGATAGATTCAGACGGAAAAAACTTCTGGGCCCTACACAGAGAACCGACTTTCATAGCAGCTATAGCAGATATTAAGATTTTTTGATACTTTTTCTTAATTTACCCCAAGCAAGGAAATAATGTCACTAAGATGCAAAGAGGTGCTGGGAGTGAAATGAAATGAGAACATTTTAGAAGGAAACAAGAGATTAACGTTCTATTTTTGTTCAAAAGACCAGGAGGAGTATGAATTGGGCAAACCTATCTACTATTCAGGAGAAGAAGAAAAAATTAATTCAAATTTCAGAGTTTAGGTAGAGATGTTAGAAATACAGAGTTGAAATAGACTTTAGAAAGAAACAGAAATCCAATCCTAGACAGGAAACAAGAGATAAACATTTACTCCCATACAAAAGAATGGGGAGGACTGGGAACCAGACAATTGACATTAATTACATAATATCCCCCTTTTGTAAATTCATACTTTATTTTTCATTTAGTCCTCTGTACACTGCTGTGACTAATAACAGCTTTCCAGCAAGGTTATTTAATTGCTAGAGAATTTCTATTGTTTTATTCTTGGTCTACACATATAAGCAAAAAATGTTGGGTATGAATGTGTTAATATAGGGGTAGATGTAGATATACAATAGATTTAAAGTATCTATAATCCATCTCTTTCGGCATAAATGTTTACCTTTCAAACTTTTATGGAAGCAAAAGAATATTTTTTGCATAAAATTTACCAGTTATTTAAATTATGTTTAAAACATTAGACCTTGACAATTCTGCAGAGTGACAGAACGCAGAAAATATTTTCACAAGACATTAATTATACATAGATATATAAATAAAAGACTGAAATCATTACATCCACTAGTACAATTACTTCTGGCAAATTCTCCTCAGCTCACTTAAAGCTTCATTTGTTTTTAAATGTCATGTCACTTCAGGACTTAAACAATCACAGCTCTTCACAATTTCCGTTTTAGTGAACTGCCATGGTTGTTCTTGAGAAAGATAGTGGGGTGGTTTCCCATTGCCTTATCCATAATTATGAATTTAGAGTAGTCCTTATAGACCAGCTCCCAACCAAGGCTAAAGAGCCTAGTCTATCCTGCTGGTTGGAAAAAAGATAAATTTACACCTTTCTGAAGGGCATTTCTTCCAAAGTCAATGCAACAGAACAAAACAGAATTCAACTTTCAGCACCATTAACTGTTAAGTCACACAGACACACCTGCAAAGCTTTAGATAATGTTCACTATACTTTCATTTGTGCTATTTCTATTTACCATAAGCTTTTGAATAGCATACATTTTTATAGCTACAGATGTGTATTTACTTTTAACCTGTTGTCAAAAATCTATATTAGTTTATGCTAATATGGAGATGTAAAAATAAGTTGTCTTCATATTGTTTGAGAGTAGCAGACTATCTTTCAAAATAGGATTTAAAAAGTAGTTAATTTCAATGAAAGATAAATAACAAATCATGCAAATTACAAACAAAAATATCTGCCAGCACCTTACTACAAAATAAATATTTCTTGATATGAAAAGGAGGCTAATAAGAAAAAGATAATGATTACAAAGTTGTGCAAGCATATGAAATAATTAATTATGGAATAAATAAACATTCACTACTTTGTTTAATTATATCCACATGTAATATATGAGAGGATACAGAAAAGTTCTTAGTCTGACCAAGAATGAGTTCTAAATAAATATTTGGGTATTTGGTCGGGTTTTTGGAAGGAACTTTTTGATATCCATAGGAAAAGTAATTTTTGCTGTATGCATTCATTGTAATGTATTTTCAGCCACATAAGAAAATACCTCCTTTCAACAGGTAGAGTCAGGTGAATGTTAGTCATGAAAACACTTTCACATTACAATTTCTTATTACAAACAGTTAAAAAATATTTACAACAGGCATAACACTATTTCCCATAAAATTTCTAGATTTGTTTTTAACATCAAAGAATCTGTATATATTTCTGAGATTAGGTATTGTAACTATTTACACCATATGGACTGTTGTCCTCGTCTTTATTGCCATATAAAAACTTGGAGAGAGGAGTTACTAAAGAGAATAACTGAAACTGAGATATCCAGTAAAAGGCATGGCATGTTGAACTAGAACAATCTACCCCCAAAGAGTAAAAGGGTTTGATTCGAAATTCTAATGTATTTCACCTAAAGAAGGCTGGAATGTACAATGGTCGAAATGTTGTGAATATAGCAATAAAGATGAGGATAACAGTTCAAACAGTGTAAATAATAAAAGCAGCAAAGATTTTCCAGTTCAAGAAATCAAATAACAGAAAATCTTGATAATAAATTCATGTTGCAGAAACAAAGAACTCATTTTAGATATCCTGTCTTTCTGCATGTGTGTGTACTACAAATTTCCATGTAAAAAATGACCTTTAAATTAAAAAAAAAAAAAAAAAAATCACCCTTAAAAATTTGGGTCATCTTATACCACAATTCTAAAAAAAGAAAGCTTAAATTCTGGGTAATGTTTGTTAATAGGCTAACTTTGGCCTTGGTGTGATAACCAATAACATACATGAAAAGATTCAAATTATCAAATAAACTGATAACAAAAATAATAAAACCATTTCTACCTTATATATTATTGGTGTAACTTCATAATCAATTGCCTATTTGAAGAATAATTCTATATCATTGAACTCAACTTGTATTCATGCAAGCTCAGCTGAGAAAATATAATCAAGTTATGATTGTGTTCACAACAAACTTTATCTTTTGCTAAACTTTCAAAATATCAGTGGTAATTTGTGATTGTCAATGAAGTATAAGTAAATGGTCATTGGTACACCAGGCTGTTTGTAACTGTTTAGATATAAGAAGAATTATTATTCAAAAGAGATCACATGATGAAACATAAACAAAACAACAGTTTCCCTTTGAGGGGATGTGTGTAGGAAAAACATGATATACAATCGGTTTTGTTATTTTATTTTAAATTTCTAAGAATACAGTAAAGAACAACATTTCCAATAACATCATTTTTATATAATCAATAAGCCTTATCAATAATCAATAAATTTTATACTACAGGTACAGGATAAATTCATGAAAATTTGTTAAATTTTTTTACCTCATCTTATTTAAACATCACCTTTTACATAGAAGTGTGTGTGTGTATGGACAAAAAGAGAACATCATTTTACGGATATAATTTTTATTTATATCTGAATTTTTACACACGTTTCATTGAATGGGACAAATGAGGAAAATATAGTTTATTAATTTTTTTTCTAATGTTATTACAGTTTTCATTTTTTTTTTTTTGTGAGGGAATGGAGTAAAGGAGTGCAGAAACTGTAAATACTAAACACTTTCAGTCAATTCATTAGCCATTTTCAAAGTGTTTCTTGCTGTTTCTAAGTTGTTTTTTGAAAGTAGTAAAAATTTTAAGTGATTCTAGAAGATATTTGGTGGAGAGTCCATGTTGGGGTGTCTTTTAAAAAAACATCCAATCCATTATTTCTATTGTCAAATAGGGTGAGAAGATACCCACACACAACTGCCTGTCTCTGTTAGAAACTTTTGTCGATAATACCATCATTGTAAAAAAATCTAATTTTTTTTTTGTTCAATCATTTCACCCCAAGCAAGGCATTCCACTGCCACTATTGCGCAGGGGGTTACATAGGGGAAAGTGATAAAAAAGAGTGGTTAGATATAGGAAAGGTCAAGAGGGTGACAGACGAGTAAGAATACCGAGGCTGAGGATTGGGCAGATGGGAAGAGCCTTTGAAAGAATGGATGCGAGTTAGTGTGTTAGGAGGTGTCTATTGACCTTACATTTAAACTCCTGGAGATTGTAGCTGTCAGGGAAGCAAGCATGTGGAAGGGAATTCCACAGGCAGGAAGTGCGAGTAAAGAAGCTGTTGGAGTAGAAATTGCGGTTACATTTTATCGGTTTCACTGTAAGAGGGTGGGACCTAATTGCTAATCTAGTATCTCATGCAAATTCATACCTAGGGGACACCAGTGATCTAAGTTCATCAGAGCAGAAGCCGTGAAAGTATTTATAGAAGAGGCACAGGGAAGCCATGTCACGCCGGTGAGAGAATGACTGCAGCCCACCTGCCAAGTCGGTATCGATCACATTACAGACTCTCCATTGTATTTTGTCAAGAACCCTGGGGAGAATAGCAGGGGCACCCGACCAGATGTGGTAGCAGTATTCAATATACAGGTGGATGGTAGATTTATATATATGCAGGATAGATTCAGATGGAAAAAACTTCCGGGCTCTGTACAGAGAACCGACTTTCATAGCAGCGGATTTAGCAATGGATTCGATATAGTCATTCCACTTGAGGTCCGCTGAAAGTATGAAACCAAGGAGGCGTAGTGTTTTACTCTCTTGGAGGCAAGCCTGTTCCATGTTAATGGGAGGTATGTGCGATTATCTATGATGGTTAATTGATAGCAGCTTCATTTTAGAAGCATTAAAATATATGAGCCATTTCTTAACCAAGTCCACTATGGATTGGAAGTCCTTTTCAAGCTCTGCTGCAAGGTTCGCTTTGTCACCCACACCAGATTTTTGATCAAAGCAAGAGTAAACTGTGGTGTCATCGGCATACATACCTACTTGGGATCTTATGGCATCGGAGAGATCATTAATGTAGATCAGAAAGAATGTAGAACCTAGTATAGTCCCTTGAGGGACACCTGTGTTTGTATGGTAGTTTTGGAAGGCATGTCCATTTAATACCACCTTCAATATGCAATTAGAGAGGAAAGACTGGATTAAGTCAAACAAATGTCCAGTTATACCATAGCTCCGCAGTTTGCATAGAAGGCCAGCATGCCAGACTCTGTCGATCCAAGGCAACGGTTCGAGCTTCGCCATTCTTGTCAAGAGCCTGGTATATATACTCGGTGATGGTTGTTAGCATATCGGCAGTAGACCTGGTGAAGCAGAAACCATACTGCTTGTCTGAGAGGAGCCTGTGGGCTGTGAGATGCTGAACCATCTCAGCGTTGACAATGGCTTCGAACACTTTGCCAAAGATCGGAAGACTGACAGGGCGGTAATTTGTGGGGTCCGATGGTTCTCCAGTGTTCTTAAATATAGAAACTACAGAGGAAAACTTCCAACGGGCAGGAAAGCAGGAAGCAGATAGGCAGAAGTTGTAGAGCTTAGAAAGGACAGAGGAGAGTTCAGGGGCACATTTCTTCAAGACTATGATTAGGATTCCGTCCCCTCTGCTCACTTTGTGAGGGTCAAGTTTTGAGATTATGTTAGAAACCAGCAAGGGTGTAATGTGGACATCATTCAGTTGAGCCTCAGTTCTAGGTGGAAAGTCGGGTGTAGAAACTCCAGACGAATCCAGTCTCAATGCATCTTAAGATAAATAAGGCTCTTTATATAAAACAATTGATCCCACACCTCAACATTAGTTGTGATTATCATAGATTTTACAAATTGTTACAAAAAGTTATTTAAAATTAGATATTTAAAGTTTATAGTTACAGGTAATTTTACAAATACTTGCATAACTGGAGATAGGAGCACTTATTGCTGATTTGAAAATTCTTTGATGTATGTGGTATTGAGACTCATTAACCTGACACTTGAAAAGGATTAGTTCTTAGTTCTACAGCAGAGAAGCAAGACAGGCTAAATAGAGAAAAGCAATTGAATGTTGAAGAATTAAAATTTTTCAAAATGATCAGTCATGTCACTAACAAGGAAGTTAAAGAGAATAAAGACAGAAAAAAAGGAAAAATAATGCTCTTATTTTCTTGAAGAGGCAAGTTTTTCATCCAGACATTTTCTTTTAAGTAGGCTAAATAGCTAAATACACAGTGTCACTGATGGTAATCTTTCTTCACCTACACAGAGGAAAGTATCCAATGACCAACTTTATCTTACAGCTTGTAGAATTTAAGGGCACTTCTCTCTTTGACCATTTGGAATGGGGAGAAAGATCTTGAAATGCCAAGATTGATGTTTTGTGGAGAGATATACATTAGGAGAAGGAATCAGATATCAATTTGATTTGAACAACAAGTTAAAGTCATCACTGACCCACTGATAACAACATCTGGAGGTTAGCCAGTGCAGTCAATAGCAGAAAGATAATAAATCAAACTAAAAAAAGTTACTTCTCAAAGGACAAGAAAAAAAAAAGAAAAAAAAAAGAAACAATTTCCTTGTTAGAAAATTATTAATGGCTATTAGTGATTTATAAAGTAAAACTGCTCTCTTAAAGTCAATTGCAAGTATTTTACAATATATTCTTGTAAATGTCCACTGAGTTAACTGATTATTTATCCATACATAAAGTATTTTTTTATCTCATTTAAGTACTGCAGACTTTGCTGTAAAAAGAAATAAAAAAACACCAGCAAACACATTTATGATATCCTTGGAAGTCATAAACTTTTAAAACTGATATAGTAGAAAGACTTTTTTTTCTGAAAAGTGTGTAGCAACAAGAATTACCAAAAAATTATGGGAACAAAATCACAGATCTTATGATGTTTGGTGACAACTTAGCAATATCAGTCACAATAAATGCCTTGAAATTTTGCCATCATGTCTAAAGTTAAACTATTCATAGCATTAGATAAATACAACATTACCACAACATACAATGATAAAAAGACTAATTTTAAACCAAGGAAAATAGAACTTCAAATTTTAAGCCTTAGTAATAAACCATCCAAAGTAGTAAATTGGAGAAGCTTCCTATATTCTCAGCTGAAAATCTATTTTAAAGATCAAATGGAGATACCAAAATTAAACAAGTGCAAAAATTTAAATAACTAGAAAGAATTTTAACAAAGGACAGAAAAGGAGATCCTGAGATCCAAAGACACATTGGGATAGCAAAAGATGCCTTCTAAAAACTAAGCTAAGGCAACAGAAATGTGGTTCTATAGATGGATGCTAAGAATACCATGGACTGAACATGTGAACAATGACAAAGTTTTAGTGAAAATGAAAACAATAAGAATACTTATGCTTAATTTTAGAAAGAGAAAGTAAAACTTTTAGGGTACATAATGAGAAAAGAGCACTTGAAAAAATTGACACTCACAGGATATATTGAAAGCAAGAGAGACAGAGGAAAGCAACACCCAACCTACCTAATGTGCGTGTATAAATGGTTGGCAGAACAGAGATTAGGAGATATAACAAAATGACAAATTCCATTAAGGGCTACGAAAGACAGGAAGTTGTGGAGAGCCATGATCACCTATATCTTGAAGAGACATGGCACATAGAAGTATGTTTGAGGCTATTTGGTATCTTCACAAAAAACATCTAGCTTTGTATAAAAGTATTGTTAGAAAGACCATACACTCTTATGAGTAGAGCAATTTTTAAGATAAGATACATAATAAATGCAAAACTCTGCCTCCTATGCATTGAATTTGGTGTGTGAGGGTGGAGGAGGGTTAAAGATCAGCATGTTAAGCACCTTAACAAGCAATCAATAGAAGATAACTGAAGATTGAGAAAGTTCACTTCAAGGGGAACCAAAAGGGGGTGGGGGTGAAGAGGAAATAAAAAACAGTTCAAAAAAGGAAGTGTCATTTGACAAATGACAATTTGAAGTTACAAGCCAATCAGCAGCATAAAGTGAAAAAAAAAAAACACAAGTTACAAAAACTTATTCTGTTAATAGAAAGTTTCATAGAAAGTGCTTCTATAACAGCTCTTAAAAAAATTAAAAAATAAAAATAAAACAACTTTACCACCAACTCACGTACACAAATACAAACACACACCTCATTTCTTTGGTTATTAATCTTCATAAAGCCAAGCTTAAAGCCAATAAATACATCCAAAGATACTTTCTTAATCTTAGAAACAGATAAGAGCAGTGCAGTTAATAGCCTGGGTAGATTTACTGGGATTTGCTCCTTAGTTTGTCTTGCCTATGATTTAAATGTTATTAGAGGGATTGAAGATTTCCCTTGTGAATGAACAAAGGAAGTCTTTAAACAAGCAAGATGACTTCAAGACAGTCCTGGATCAATGGGGGATTAAATAGATCAACAATCTCCTACATTGGGGAAGTTTGGAGAAGAAAAGCAAGTAGGGTGTGGGTGACAGCTAGCACAAAAAACTTTCACTTCAGAATGAAACTTGTTCTCTGCTCACTTGATAGTAGTCAAGAAACATGGTATCTGCACTGAGTGACTTCAAACAGAATAAACACTAGGCTAGAGGTCACAGAGTGTAGATTAAAAGTATTAAAGATGAATTTATTGGTAGAACACAAAAACTGAACTTTTATGCTCAAACCAATCAACATTATTTTACTCATTACTTCGTCACTATTACTCTTAGTTATGGTTAGCACTATTACACTGAAAAAGAATTTACAACTATAACCATTCATCATTTTACAACTATTTAGTGACTTTTACTTGACTACATACAATGCATCAACATCCAGTTACACAAAGGTTACCTTTATAAGAATCAGTTTAATCAATGGATTTGTCAAGAAACTTCATAGATCCTTACATTTTTGGCTTTATTTAAATGAATATTTGAAAACCTAGTGTAAATGCAATCCTGGTTGGTGTCAAAAAACATAATTTAATTTGAATTCCAAGTGTTATGTTCCTGAGCAAATACATTATCAAGCAGTCATTACAGATGGTTTCTAGTAATAATGGGTTTTTCTATGTTGTCATATAAGAAAGTGTCACTGCTGAGACTTGGTTTTGAACATGGATCACTAGAGAGCAATGACAGTCAACCTCATCTTGAAGTAATTAGAGGCATTGTACTGCTGGGATCTTGCAATGTGTAAAAACAATATATATATATATATATATATATATATATATATATATATATATATATAATAAGTGTTCAATGATTAACATTGAGAAGAATAAGTGTGATACAGTATTGATAGAAGGCATTATTATTCTTGTATCTGTGACTTTACAAAAGTGGCGACAAGTATCCATTGAAATTACACAAGGAAACAGAAAAAAGAGGACACATAGCCCAGTGGATATAGACATTGGTTAGTTCTAGTGACTTGACTCAAAGAGTTGTGAGTTCAATACCAGGCTACAGCAGTGGTGAACAAGTAACTTAGAGAGTCTGATTAGAGGGAGATAATTTGTGACTACCAAAAGAGGCTTTGCACAAGGAATGCGAATGATCATAATAAAGGGTTCAGTTCAAAATTCCTAACATCTGAGGAAGGCTAAAGCGTACAACACTTGAAACATCATACAAATGGCAACAAAAATATAGACAAATACAAAAAAAAAATTACTCCTACACATCATAATAGAATATTCAGTAATATTTACCACTTCACCAAAGAGATGTCATATTCAAAGGACTACAGAGCAATAATCAAGTAAAGTTATTCAAAAATTAATCTACAAAATATTGAGTAGAGTACAGCAAATGGAAAAAAATAAGATATCATGATTCAAATGCTAGCACTACAAAAGCAACAACAAAAACAGTTGCAGTGATAAAAACTACAAGAACAACAATTGCAGCAACAAAAACAACATGAACTGCAATTACAATTACAACAACAAAAGGTTTTTGAATTATTTACTAAAACTACAGAAGAAAAACTTCAGATTTATTCAGTCAAAATGCTGTTGCTAATTCAATTAGCAAATTTGTATCCAATCCAGAAGAAGGGATAACTTTTCCAGCTTATTATAGAATAGAAGATATGAAGGGATCTTTAAAAGGGATTGTACACATTGGAATGATGAAAAGAATATTTGTTTATTATTATTGAAATTGTCTCCTGCTGAACATGAAAAGTATGTGAATTCTATTTTACAAAAAACAAAAAAACAAAAAAAAACAAAAAAAAAAACAGGTGAGATAAATTTTGATGAAATTGTTCTTATACTATCAAAAAAATTTGGTGATAAAAGCTCATTATTTAATACACAATGGCAATGTCTTAACTTAGTAAAGTGCAGCAATGAAGATTTTGTTACTTATGCAAGAGTCATGACTCAAGAATGTGAAAATTTTAAGTTAAAGAAATTAACTTCAGATTTATTTAAATGCCTCATATTTGTACAGGGCTTAATTTCTAATAAGGACATGGAAATAAGATCCAGAGTACTTGCTAAATTAGAAATGGATCCCAAATTAACTCTTCAGAAAATAGCTGAAGAGTGTCAACATATTGTAAATCTAAAACTCAATACTGCAAGGATTGAGGAAGTGACATTTCACAAGTACATAGCATCCGATTATCTAAGAAAAAAAAACTATAAACGTTTTTCAATTCCTAACAGAACAGTAGAAAAGATGATAAACCCTCCTCAATACCTAATATTTGCCATGGTTGGGAGGTGAGGGGTAAGCAATTCAAAAGATGAAGTTTTTTTAAGAACAGAAAATGCTTTGAATGTGGGAGAGTAAGACACAAAAGTACTTGTTGCAGATACAAAAAATGGAGGAAAAATAAAACATATGTGAACAGGATAAATACATGGAGTAAAGACAAAAAGCATAAAGGGAAAATTAACTAGATTTCGAATGTATTTTTAACTGAGACACATATCAAAAGAGGAAATTTGTATTTGGGAACATTAATGTAAAAATAAAATTACAACTGGATACAGGATCTGATGTCACTATCATAAATGAACAGACATGGAGAAAAATGGGTAAACCCAGTTTATTGACTTCTAATAAAGTTGCACATGGAGTTTCAGGAAAGAGATTGAACTTTTTGGGTGAATTCACCTGTAACATTTCTTTTGCTGGAAAAGCCAAGAAAGTGGTGGTGTTTGTAGTAAAGAATACTGCTAATTTATTTGGAACAAACTGGATTGCATTATTTAATCTTTGAGACATTCCAATTAATTCTTTTTGTAACAAAATAAATATTGTTACCTCCAGTGCTAATACAGCAACTGAAAAATTAAAGAATGAATTAAAAATAAGTTTTCCAGAAGTTTTCTCAGAAGGTCCAGGGACATGCACTAAAACTAAAGCTAAATTTGAAGTAAAAGAGAATGTAACACTGACAATAAAGCCAAAAAGGAGTGTAACTTTTGCAGTTTTAAAATCAACTAATAAAGAATTAGAGCGACTAGAAAATTAAGTGTGATTTAAAAAATAGACTATTCCGAAAGGGCATCACCAACAGCTTACATTTAAAAAAAGAAATAATAGCATACACATATGTGCTGATTTTTCAATAGAGCCAAACGAAAGTTTGAAATAATACAACTACCCATGACTAAGTCCAGAGGAAATTTTTGCCAAATTAAATGGTGGTAATTTTTTTCTAAATTGGACTGTCAGACACTTACCAATAAGTACTACTAGACAAAGAGTGCTCAAAACTAAACCTATTAACAATTACCACTCACAGAGGACTATTCAAATTTAACTGACTTCCTTTCGATATAAAGGTAGCACCAAACATATTCCAACAGATTATGGATATGATGCTTGCCAGTTTGGATTATGCACAAGTATATTTAGATGATTTCCTTATTAAAAGTGAGACCCAAAAGCAACATATGGAAGATGTAAAAATAGTATTTGAGAGAATTAGTGAATATGGTTTTAAAATTGGTGAAGAGAATTGAATGCCAAAGTAGACAAGGAGAAGGGAGGGGAGACAACTGGCAACTTTAGATTAGGAATCCACAATGACCAAGGAGAAAGATGGGTCCAGTGGTGTAAGGTGAATGACCAGGTGATAACTAACACCTGGTTTCAAGAACACCCAAGACGTTTATGGACATGGAGAAGCCCAGGAGGAAAACCAAATCAATTATATAACCTTAAAAGATTCAGAAATGCTGTGATTCAATGCAAAACCTATTCAAGAACCAACTGTGGAAGCAACCACCTTCCAGTTATCTACAAACTAAGGATGAAACTTTGGAGACTAAAGAAGCCTTGGGCAGCATCCATACTGCAATACAACATGCTCATGAATGATCTCAACCTGCAGAAAAAATACACTGACAATGAGAGAAACAAATAGGAAGAACAAATGGGAAATGGAAATTCAAAATGGGACACACTTAAAGAAGTGCTAATGACATCAGCAAAAAAGATGTTCCAAGAGGAAATCAGACACAGAAGGAAAAAAATGAGTGGATGACTGAGGAGATTCTTGATATAGTGCAAAGGAGATTGAAAACTATGCAAAGGCATGTAACTGAATACAAGAAAATACAAAAGGAAATAAGGATCAAGTGCAGACAGGCTAAAGAGGAATGGCTCAACAACAGATGTGCCCAAGTAGAAAGATTTAGCAAGATTAATAAAGAAGAAATGCATAAAGAAATAAGGGAACTGACAGGACAGAGAACATACTCATCAACAGGATGTATAAAATTCAAGGACAGAATGATCATATTAAAGAGGAAATACTCCAGTGATGGGAAGAATATATAAAAGATCTCTTCCACAACAAGAGAGAGCAACTGATAGTAAACAAAGATACTGACAAACTGGAGATGCTAAAATCCAAAGTGAAGCTGCAATGGCCAAACTGAATAAAAATAAAGCAGCTGGACCAGATGGCATTGTAATAGAGATGCTGACAGCTTTAGAAGATTTTGGCAGAGAAAATTATGGAAATAATAAATGAAATCTACAACAGTGGTGTAATACCAAATGACCTAAGCAAATCAATTTTCATAGCATAAGAAGACAGGCGCAATTTAATGCAAACTCCACCAGACCATCATCAGCCTCATAACGAAACTCAATGTCTGAATTCTGATGAATAAAGTGCAGTCTCAGGCTAGACATAGGACAAGAACAGTGCAACTACATCAAGGACACTGGAACAAGGAATGCAATATTTATGCTTATCAGAAAGGGCGATACAAATGAAAAAGGACGTTTACCTGTATTTTGTAAACTATACCAAGGTGTTTAACAAAGTGCACCACAAGGAATTGATAGAAATGCTCAGCAACCTCGACATATTTAGGAAAGACATAAGAGTAATCAAAAACCTCTACTGGCAGCAAACCGCCTGCATACAGACAGGAAACAAATTCAGCAGATATACAAAGATAGAAAGGGGCGTAAAACAAGGATGTGTCTTTTCACTGGACCTATTCAATTTGTACAACAAGACTATTCTGAGGACCCTATAAGTTTTGCCAGGTTTCGTCTTTGGCGTCTACAATCTGAACAACATAAGATACGCAGATGATACACTGCTGACATCCAACACAGAAAGAAAACTACAAGACCTCCTAAAAAATGTAGATGAAAAAAGTCGAAAAAAAGGACTACAAATAAACTATAAGAAAACTGAATGTATGGTCATCAGCAAACAGAGGAGCCCAAAATGCCAAATACAGGTTGGGGATACTAAAATCAAGCAAGTACAAAAATTAAAGTACTTGGAAAATATTCTAATAGAAGACAAAAAGTGCAACACTGAGATCTGAAGGCAAACTGGCATGGCCAAAGACACATTCCAGAAGCTGAGCAGAGTATTGAGAGACAGGGAAATTTTGTTAGAAACAAAGAGCACTGAATTACCATGTGATGTCTGTTCTTCACTATGGCAGTGAATGTTTGACTATATCATCAAAGATGAAAGAAAAACTTGAAGCAACTGAAATGTGGTTCTACAGAAGGATGCTGCAGATATCATGGATCGAGCATGTGAGTAACGATGAGGTTTTAGAAAGAATGAAAACAAAAAGGAAATTAATACTGAGCATCAGGAAAAGACAGCTAGAGTTCCTGGGACATGTGATGAGGAAGGAAGGCTTGGAGAATCTGATATTCACAGGTCAGATAGAGGCAAAGAGAGACAGGGGAAAGCATTGGATAACATATTTGAAGGGCCTGAGCAGGTGGATGGCAGAATGGGGTTTGGGTGGGGTAACAGGAGAAAGCATGCTAAGAACTACCAGGAATAGGGAGATGTGGAAGGCCATGATTGCCTGTCCTGGCGGGACATGGTACATAAAAGAAGAAAGAATATGTGAATTGTTTATATCCAGCATTAAATATCTAGGACAAATTATCAATGCAAACGGTAGACGACCAGACCCTTCAAGGGTAAGTGAAATAAAAGACATTCTTGCCCCTACAAATGTTACAAGCATTTTTCAGGTTTGCTAATTACTATCATGTATACGTACTAAACATGCACGAATTAAGAGCACCCTTGAATAACCTGCTAAAGAAAGATGTGAAATGGAATTGGTTAGATAAATGTCAAAGTGCTCTCAAAGAGATCAAGAAAGTGTTAACATCGGACTTTACACTAGTTCATTTTGACCCTAAATTAAAAATCGCATTTGCATCAGATACAAGTGATTCAGGTATTGGAGTGGTGATACTACACAAATATGAGAGCGAAAAACTAAACCAATAACTCATGCTCATTAATTGCAGCTGAAAAAAGTTTCAGCCAGATAGAAAAGAAAGCATTAGCCATCATATTTGCTTTTGCTATGAAAAAGTTTCATAAATTCATACATGGTAGAAAATTCATACTACAGACAGACCATTGTTCATTATTGTCCATATATGAATAAAAAGAGGATATTCACACACATACAGCAAATAGACTGCAGCACTGGGGAACTATCTTACTGAACTATAATTATAAAATAGAGTTTCTCCCATCCAAAAAAATTAAGTCATGCAGACAGATTATCTAGACTAATACCAAAATTCTGTGAACCACTTGAGGATGATAAGGGCTGAAAATGAAATTAATAATGTATTATAACAATATTGTAAGAGAACTTGCCCATGACATTGAAGGAAATAATAATTTTGAGAAAAAGACGACTTTATAATGAAAAGGAAGAAGCAATTAAAATTTAAAGAAAAAATATTACTGGAAATAATGCATTTTCATTATGTAGAAAGAACTGATGCCAGCATCATTGCAAAAACGTATACTAAAAGAATTTCACATAAGATATCCAGGAATTTCTAGAACGATATCCTTAATGAGGTGTTATACGTATTGGGCAAAAATGGATCAAGATATCAAAAATTTAGTGAAATCATGCAAAAGTTGTGCTCTGACAGTGAAGTTACCACCTATAAAATCTCAACCTTGGCCCAAAACCAATATGCCATGGTCCAAAATACATATAGACTTTGCAGAACCATTAAACAGAGCATACTATCTAGTGATAGTTGATAGTTACCCTAAATGGCCAGAAATATTAACATGTAGAAGACTAACTACTGCAGAAATGATAAATTTTCTACAGGATATTTTTGCAAGATTCGATCTACCTGACTTTATTGTTTCAAATAATGTGACAATTTACATCTAGTAAATTTAAGGCTTTCTGTAAATCGTTATCAATAGAACGTATTACAACTCCTCCTTATCACCCAAGATCAAATGGACAAGACAAACAGTTTGTCAATACGTTTAAAAGAGCACTAAAAAAAGTCAGAGGGAGAGGAGTCAGATGAACTAATGCTACAACAATTTCTGAGTGTTTTCAAAATAAAACCAAATCCAAACACCATGTCTGGAATGTTGCCTGCAGAGTTGATGTTTACCAGGAAGATTAAGTCTGTTTTTAATAAATTACTACTAGAACATAAGAGCATCAAGAAATAACAATATAAGTAAATCTGGAGATAAGGTATTTCTTAAACTGTATCAACATGGAAAAGAATTCTGGGAAAATCGCATTATAAAAAAACAGATCAGCAAAATGACATACATGGTACAGGGACAAAGGTGGGAACATAAGCAACACTTTAATCAGTTAAAACACAGATTCACTGATTTTAAAAGTTTTTGAAAATAGGTGCCTATTGAAATTCTGTATGACACATTTGACATACCCATGCCATCAGAAATTCTTGAACAATGTTTTATAGTAAAAGAAAAAGAACAGCAACAGAATTTATAAATATTGAACCGAAGTAATATAGACTCCAGAGGAAGTCATCTCAAATGAGAGGTGTCATGTAGGAATAAAGTGTTGTTGTTGACACTTGGATTTAAACACGCATTGCCAGAGAACAAACACAGCTGACCTAGTCTTAAAATAACTGGAGGTATCACACTGCTGAGATCATGTGACATATATATATATATATATATATATATATATATATATATATATATATATAATAAGCATTCGGATGATTAGCGTTATGAAGAATAAGTGTCTGACACATTGTTCAAAGGTGTTATTATTCTTGTATCTGTGACTTCACAAAAGTGACTTTACAAAACATGATTGGAGCAAGGAACATCAACAGGCTAGACATTGTTAGCACATATGGAATGAATCAAAGAAAGAAAGTAAATTCCTTAGTATCTGTGCCAGTCAGCAGAAACTATTACAAAGAAACAAAAAATGTGCAAATTTAAATGAATATTTCCCTAAATTTCAGCAGTGTATTTGGTTAACATTCAGTGTTAGCTTGATGTGATGATTTAATATTGACTTGTCATTTCTTTGTGACTGAAATTGTCCTCATTTTTGACTAGTCTTTCAACTGATCGAAATGATTAAAGGTAATTTTTAATTCGTATATTCTAAATTAAGGCAAGAGACTTCTTTTCCTCTGAGTATTATTTTTTTAATAGTAAGTGTTCACCCAATAAAAGGCTCAAGAGCCACTCAAAGTAAAGGGTTATTGAACAAGATTGTTGTAGTGACATAAAAGAAGAAAGTAAGACATGCAGATTATGAGGATATGCAGGATAGATAACAGTTGATGCTAAACTTGAAGGGGTTAAGATTGCAGTGATTGAGGAAGCATTCTCTTGAAAGTCTGCTACACCAAATTGCAATTCTTGAGAAGAAGGTGTCTGAATGTCCTTCCTAGCTGGAAAGGTCTAAATAGTTTTTTTTTTTTTGTTTTACTTCATGTAAAATCCATAATATATTCTGAGTATAACATGATAAGCACTCACAACAGAAACATTAAACCAGAGTGATTTTAAAAGAGAAAATAACATTTTTCTTTTCTAAGTACAGTATAGATTTTACAATCAGATAAATGCCCAAGCATTTTACTTTACAAGACATATAGAATCATTTGATAAGACACTGCAGCTAGAAGTAAAACATTTAAAATCCAAGCCATTTTTAATGATCTTTTCAACAAGGCCAATAGTATAAAGCAAAAGCAAACATAGTTGTTAAGTATTTAATTTCTTTTCAATAAATAATCAAACTAGCATAAGATGCTGCACAGGTGAATGAACAAAAAAAGTTAAAAAAATAGTTCCTGAAAAGAAGGAATGCTGAAAGAAGCTGAAGCAATTGCATAATTATGTAAATATGCTTAGTGAACTGATTCCTAAAGCTGAACAGTCTTTTCTAGCTTGATACAAAGGACACCTCCTCTAGGCTGATTATATGCTTGGGGTTTGCAGAATAGAAATGTAATTGTATGCTTTCTCATTGACCCATTTCAAAAGATTGTACACAAGTCTGATTTTCAACTGAACCTTGCTTCATTGACTTTATGTAAAAAATGAAGTTTTCTGTGAAAATTTTACGTTTTTATAAAACAATTCAGGATAGAAAAAGTAATGGCAAAAGGTAAAAACAAAAAAAGAGAAAAAAGAAGATAGAAAAGTTGATAGAAAGCTAAAAACAAAAAATAAGGATAGATTTCAGAAGAGTGAGAAATGAAGAAAGAGGGAAGTGGGAGGCAGGGTGATAAAGATAAAGAAGGAGAAAGTAGAAAACAGAATAAAAATGGAGGTGGAGGACAGAGCAAAAAAGAAAATCAGAGAAAAAGAAGAGAACAGGGCAAGAAAGAAAAAATGGAAAGAA
This sequence comes from Ascarosepion bandense, assembly GCA_037127315.1. Classification (NCBI taxonomy): domain Eukaryota; kingdom Metazoa; phylum Mollusca; class Cephalopoda; order Sepiida; family Sepiidae; genus Ascarosepion; species Ascarosepion bandense. The sequence continues at coordinate 4,185,843 of JBBBDQ010001558.1, read as the reverse complement.
GTGGGATGACACGGCAAGAAAGAAGGGAGAGAGAAGTGAGGGAACTGGTCAAAAAAAGAAAGAGACGTGGAGAAAATGGTCAAAGAAAGGAGAGAGACGTGGAGAAAATGGTCAAAGAAAGGAGAGAGACGTGGAGAAAATGGTTAAAGAAAGGAGAGAGACGTGGAGAAAATGGTCAAAGAAAGGAGAGAGACATGGAGAAAATAGTCAAAGAAAGGAGAGAGAAGCGGGGGGAGTAGTCAAGAAAACAGAGGAGGGTAGAGGTGAAAGACATAGAAAGAAAATGATGAGATAAGAAAGAAGAGAAAGGTAGTGTTGAAAACTGGTCAAGAAATGATAGGAAACACTAGAAGACAGATCAAGAAAAAAAGAGAAAATATGGGGGACAGGACAAAGAAAAAGAGAGAAAATTGAAGGCTAGGTAAGAAGAAGCGAGTAGAGACAAGAAACAGTGAAGGAAAGAAAAAACATAGGAAGGAGGTGAAGGGCAGAGAAAGAAAAAGAGAAGTGAAAAGGTGGAGGTCCGTGTAAGAAAAATGGAAGGAAGAGGTGGAGACGAGACAAGAAAGGAAAATGATAGAAAATGGAGTACAGAGCAAGGAAGAAAAGGTGAGAGGTGGAGGACTTGGCACAAAAAGGAGGAAGGAGATGGAGGACAGGACAGGTGGGAAGAGATATCAGACACAAAAACGGAGAATACAGCAAAGAAGGGAAATACAAGAAAAGGAGGGGAATGCAAAAGAAAAGAAAAAAGAAAGAGAAAAGACAGGTGAGAAATGATAAGGACTGGAAAGTTTAAGAAGTGAAAGTAACAAAAAAAAAAGAACATAGAATAAAGATGAAAGAGGCACAAAAAACATCATAAAACAAAAAAGAACAAGAAAATTAAAAAAAAAACAGAATAAAAGAACCTGGAAGAGAAAGAGGGGGAAAAACTGAGATAAACAAGTAAATAAAAAGAAGAAAAAAATACCCAGGTGTAGACTAAAATTAAACAGTATAAGGCTATTTGATCATTACCTGCTTATCGGGCTAGCTTTACCTATAATAACAACAAGAGGCTTCTGTTCCACACTCTACACAACAAAAGAGAAAATATTGTCTTTCTGAGTTCATAAGGATATATCATAGGAATCATGCATGGAAAATGGAAATAAGCAATTTCATGCTACTTAATAAAAGCTCCAGTTGGCAGTCAATTGAAAAGAGAGTGAAACAACTCTTTTTTAAGTAGATTATGCACACCTTTTAAGAGTTGTTGTTTTCTTTTATTCTATTTGTTTCTTCCTTTTTGGAAGGTGATAAAAGAGAAAAAGCTAAAGAGAGAAAAAAAATATGTTCACGAGAGGTATACAACACCCAAAATGCAAATGTCTGTTGTGTATTTTTGAAAGAGTAATTCTCCATGTAAAAGTTATTGTGTTGAACTTATCTTTAACAAAAAAAAAATACTTTAAAATAAGAAATTGAAACAAAGATTAAACTGAAAGCTACACACAATTTCCTTTCATTGTTGTGTAGAATAAATTTTCAAGGAGTGTGTAATTTTTGAAATAATGTGGAAGGTTATGTTAATAGAAATAGAATCAGTGAAGATACACATATACTGAAACACATCTTCATTTTTATTTATATAGGTAATATCTACCAAGAAACAAGCAAAGAAACTGAACAAGTAAGGATAAATGTGGAATAATTGGCCATACTTAAGTATAATTAACAACATTTCAGAAATGTTCTCAATAAACAATAAGAAAAGGAAGAAAGAGAATAAGGCAAAAAAGTCAAAACTAGGCAAAGCAAGAGTAATAAGGCAAAAACACAGTAAGAATTGTGTTCAAATGTTGAAGGAATACAGTCAAAAAATTATAGCATTCTGACTTCAAGACAAGAACAAAATTACAGCAGATAAAACTGAGAATTGGTCCATTTTATTAGTTAAGAAGAACTCCCAGCATGCATCTGTTGTAGGATTTGTCTATAAAGTTGGGAAGGTGGATGTCTTTACCAGATTCCTATCATATCAGAACCAACAATAAGAAAATACATGTAAAAATTAAGAAAAATAATGATGAATCAATCAAATATATAAAAAAAATATGAGTATGAAACAGAAAAGAAATGGTTTGTCCAATTTTGATGTTGAAAGATGAGACAAGAAAGGCACTTAAAAAATATAAGATACAAGATCAAATATTTCAACACAGATTTTTCTCTAGTGATTTTTTTACACTTCTGAAGACATACTTATGCAACTTTACAAAACTTACATTGCCTGCTATTTATCATCATTCTAACCATGTTTTTTCTTTTTTTTAGACCAGACTGAGATTAATCTCACACAAAGCAAGGTGGGTAGTGCCTTACAGAGTACCTGGTCATAATAATTTGACACAAAGTTTTACAAAGCCAGAAACTTTTCCTGATGCCCAATTCAGACACTCATGATAGTCCAAGTACATGACGTGTTTTTATTGAGACACCATCTCTAGGAAGATGGCCATTCAAAGTTTGTGACTTCCATGCTAGCTTTTTAAGAATTTTTGTAAAGAGGTATATAGCATGTTAACTACACTAGGTGTTGCCAACCATTAGTTCTAATGGAGAACTCATCTGCCTGCCATAGGGAGCAATGTTAACCAACTGCAATCTACCAGCCTGCTGCCACTGGGTTCATCATATCCGTGGCAAAGGGAGATAGGGGTTGCTTAGACTTATCCAAGTACACATCCCAACCTAGCAGAGGAAAGAAATCAGTTTACTCCTCTATTGGTGAGCTGCAATCAAAAGTTCAGTTTCACCCCACTTCTTTATGTTTGACATGAATATGTCTTTAGAGAACTTCTATTTGACTGCTGTCAATGTATATACGCATTTTTAAGACATGAAATGTGCATCTATAGCATTTGCATTATAAATTAACTAATGCTTAGTGCTATTTCCAAACCAGTGTTGACATATAGTAATATAGTAGGATACAATATGACCTATTTTGAAATATTTTTTGTATATTGTGTGTTTAGTGTTATTTAGCTTAGTCTGTACTACAGAATATCCAATCAAAACCAAAATGGTAACACCATTAGAAAGAGCTGTCATCTTTAGTCATTTATTTCTAGTAAATGGCAATTTCCTATTTTTCTCAAAATGAACCAGCATAGTCCGGCAACAATACTATAAAAATGCATCAGGGAAGTGTTACTAATTATAACAATGTACTTTTAAAAATGCATAAACTGTGATTTCCATTTTTTATTAGTGCCAACCTCAGTCAAAACAGGTGTAGCAGACTCCAAAGTGTAATGCATCCAAGAACTGCAGCAAAAGTGACAATGCCAGAAGGACAGGTCAAGCTCCCCTTCCTAGCTAAACATTTCATTGCCCACACTGTAGCAGAAAATTCAGAGCAAACATTGGTTTGATTAGCCATCTCTGCACCCATAGTAAGTTTAATGTGTGAAGAAAAATGGTCATCTTCACTGGCAAAGGATGATCGTCTTCATCATCATCATCATCATCAGTGCCAACCAAATATTATAAGCTAAAATTTGCATTTTGAAAATTTGTAAAGAATCATTATCAAGTAGTAAAGATCTTTTCAATAAATGATTAAGCTATTGGAGTTTTCATTGAAGGTAGTAATAGTAATACTACTACTGATTAGGGCAGTAGTGGTGATGGTAGCAATAGTAACAACAACAAGTACTTGGCTAGTAAGTGATAAGAATGCCCTTTATATTTGGTTTGAGATGTAGATTGTTTATTTTCTTGATCAAATTAGTAGATTCAAATACTACCAATTCTGTTATTGGAGACAGAACTTCCAAACTTCAAGTCTATTGCTTTAACTACCAAGGCCAATCTATATTTGTCCATATGGTCAGGTTATAATTTTGATGTCCTCTCCGGTGACATTTGCTTATAGAGCTTATATATAACTAACTCTACAGTAAATATCTCATAATATATGCATGTTCATTGTAAGTAAGTTAATTAATGCATATGAGGTTAGCTGTATGTCTAAAACCAGGTGGCACAAATGATTTATTGCAAATAAACTTACAGACAAACAGAGGCTGTCAGATGATGACAGCTCAATTCTTCCTAGTTCCTAGTTATACATTGTAATTATGAAAATGTGAAGTCACTAACCTTCAGATATTTGGAGTTCAGCACTGGGTTAGAAAATGACTTCTTTTAAGAGAAAGGATTTAATAGAGGACTTGATTTGGTTATACTCTTGAAATTCTTTTTTCAGAAGAGAAAATGCAGCAAAAATAGTAAATATACTCAACTGTGATCTTCTTGGATTTGAAAAATTATAAGTGGAATTAATTATCCTAGATTTAAAACTAGCTCAATTTTTATATTTCCTGATGAGAAAGACTGACTTTGGAAAACCAGAATGACAGATTATGAAAGTTTTCTTAATCTAGGAATATCTAGATGAGTGTTAGCATGTAAATTGGCTTAATTAATATTCTATTGTTATGGGTCTGAAAGTAAATCCGTCTAATTTTAAATGGTAATGATTTGTGGATTGCCTCTATAAACGCATAATTGACAAAATAGGTTTTGTGTACAAGGATATCAAGTGGTTACTGAACAAAGGACAGGAGGAAGGAGAAAAAGGTCAAAGAGCTCTGAACAAAGTTCAAGGAATCTCGATGAGAATGAAGAACTTGGAGAGAATATTACCAGATACTGATGTATTAAAAAAGAGAAAACTCAAAAAAAATTTTGATCAATGAAAAAAAGACAGATAAAGAGAACTATTATAAATCTATTTGATTCAACTGAATTCCCTAAAGATGCACAGAAATAAATATATTTATAAACAAATGGAGACACAAGTTATATTTACAAATCTTTTTTTTTTGTTTTCTTTAAACTTGCTGAAATTCATACTGAACCATGTATCCATTATTGAAATAAGAAAACAGAATGCATATGGCAAGCACAAAAGAAGCTGAAACTAAAAACGTTCATTCAAGCATTTACCAGTTGATAGCTTTTCATCTAGCCAAAAGAGAGGCCCAGTTAAATAACCCTTGACAGAAGAAGAAAGATATATCAAGGATCAAGAAGCTAAAGTGATAAATGCCCAAGTCAATTCGAATGGAAATCATTGGCAGTTGAAACAAGACAACTTACAGCAATAAAAGATTAAGTAAAGATGAATATTAAACTGGTATTATAAGAAATGTGACAAACTGAGAATCCTTAATATTAACCTCAACATGGTTATTAAAAAGTCAAATGCTAACTAAAACTTCTAATATACTGATGAAAACAAATTCTCAAAAGTTTTTCTATAAAGTAGAGATGAAAAAATTATTTACATTCAATCTAATTTCCTCATCTTTATTATAATTATCACAACATTTCAGCCTTTGTACATTCTAGCCTTCTTCAAGTGTATATCCATTCAGTCAGGGAATTTTGAGCTAAACCCTTTATTTGATAATTAATGATAATTGAAATAAAAGGTTCAATTTAAAATTCATAAAGGTTACCCAGATTTATGTACTCCTGAAGAAGTTTGGCAAGCACAATGGCTGGAACATGAGGGGAACATTAGCCTGTGTGTAAATAATATAATGATAGTATTTTCTCCAAGAAATTTTGACAGAAAATAAAAGTTAGCATGAAAATTAATTTCTTATGTAACAACCGGATACGTAGCCATACAAGATATGATATACACATTATGCATATGCAAATTCAGTGATTTACATGATGAATCAAGCTACAAGAAAAGAAAAGTAAAAAAATAAAAAATAAAATAATCAGATTTCCACCTGAAGATGATGTGGAAAAGCATTCTTCTCCCATGTAGGCCTCTCAGATGCTAAAACAGGCAAAGACAATTCTCCAAAATCTTGGTTCATAAAACAAGTTATGGCATAATTAAAAAAAAAATCAATAAGTCTATAGATAAAACAAGTATTTCTTTTGCACTGGAAATATTTAACAATAATCTCCTTTCTTGCTCATGCACTTAAATTCAGTATTGAGTTTTAATCTTATAGAGTGAACAATTTATAGTGAAAATTTCAGATTCAAATTCAGCTAATAACTATATATCAGGCTGTAAACACAGATATATTATGATAGTGAGCTTGATTTGATGTTCTATTATAATGTATATAGCTGAAACATAATGGACTAATTTTTACTTAATTTAACACTTGAGAATTTCTCCACAAAAATAAACTTATAACAATAGAAACTCGGTCATCCATGATCATAACCTGGTAAAGATTGAAATAGAACTTTTATCAAAAGAATCAATGATTACTGATTGAAACTCAAACAAAAAAATAAAAATAACACTACACAAATAATTGTGTATGTGGATTACTAATATATTATGCTCTCATTACGATTGAGTTCTCTAGAGAAGAAAATTTTAAAAACAGTTTCCACTTCTGCAATATAAGCATTATTCTTCAGGAATGAATTGAGTTCTTTCAGTGACTGGCATATGTATCAGTCAGTTAAGTCAGTTAAGTGCCATATGTGAAACACACTTGGGCGATCATGTCTCGAAAGAGACATGACTGACTGGGCAGAAGATTATCACGCAGTAGGTTGCCATTGCTTTCTGCAGTAGACTGGTTGCCAGCCAAGGCTATAGAACCCAATCTATCCTGTTATTTAACCCATAACTGGAAGGAAGAGACGGATTAATACCTTTCCCAAGGGTATTTGCACGTAAGTGAATGCAATGGATTCAACTAAAATTCGAACTCAGCTCCCCGATCTCTCATTCTGAGCCGATATCCATTGCACCACTGCTTATATACAGCACGTTAAAATTTTCTTTCTGATTCCATGCGCCTATGGCTTAGAGGGTAGCGACTCCGACTGACACCAAATAAGTCAAGTTTCAATCCTGGCCAGAATCAAGTGGATGTGTCTAACCACACTGATAAGCTGTGATACAGTGAAACAGGCTTGTATGTGGATGACTATTTATATATATATAACAGACAATGAATATCTATTATGTTTAATCGTGAGCCATTCCAAACATTGTATTTTGGCTTTAATTTCACGTGAAAATAAAGACAAAAATTATCCAACACTTGGATATTTTTTTATTATGCTGGTTCTTAGCTTTCAGCTCACATAAGACATTTAGAACAGCTCATGATTAAACATAAGAGACATTCATTGTTTTGTTATATTTAACAATATATGTTAAGAAAATTACTAGCAGTATAGCCTGGCATTGCTCGGGTATAATGAAAGCTTTAAAACTAATCCATGGTCCTCTTTGTACATTGGCATGAAAGACTAAAAAGCAATAGTTGTTTCCAGTTAAAGCAAAACCGTAGACTGAAAGAAAAATGAATGAATGTAAGTCAAATTTTGATTTCTTGGTATCGATATCAAATAAGTTTTTTTCATCGTAAACTGAAATTTGAAGGCTAAATAAGTCCTCTGTGTAAATGGTATCATGGCTGAGACTAAGAACTACAATTATACCTACTTAGAGCCAAACCCGAAGCAAAAACTAAAATAAAAGGGCTGAAAAAATACAGACATACAGGCAGATAAACAGACACACACACAAACATCTTATGTCTTTGTCTATGAGTGTATCAATTTGATTAAAACCGGACCACTCCTTCTATAACCCGATTTTTTTGATTATCGATTTTCGATATTTAACGGGGGTACCTCGACACAAAACCTAGCTAAGAACACTCGCAGACACTTATAGTACAACTGTGTAAATTTTCAAGAAAATCGGTTCAGCCGTTTCAGAGTCTATAGGTAACAGACACACACACACACACAGACAAAGTTCCATTTATAAATAAGTTTAGATCTGCTACGTTTATATACTAAATATATACATGAGTAGAATGTTATATAATGTCCTAGCCACAGTGGGTCATCAATCTACAGGCAATAACTTTCCCTCAGAAATAGGTCATTAGTTGGCACCTGGAACATTCCCAGAAAGAGAAGTGTCACAGAAGCTTGAGCAATAGTTGTTCCTAGTTCATATACGTGTGGTTTCCCCATTTTAAACATGACCTTGTGTCATATTCCATTTGAGTGGGTGTGCACATCCCCATGCTACAAACTCTGAATAAAAAACAAAAATCTGTCTACAAAAAGGATACATCCAAACAAAAAAAGAAATGGAATCATGAATGTAGCCTTTATATATTCAAATAATATCCAAGTAATTTTGCAATTGCATTCTACTTATAAAATACCAAAAGCCTTTAGCTTTTATATTCAATTACTTCCTTACTATTAAACTCAAATAACATTCTATTCACTATTGAACAGTGATTTTTATGACATCAGAAGAATAATGAGAATTTATGACAGTATTACACAGATTATATATATATATATATATATATATGGGGAAAGACAGCATTTTATATATGTGGTTTATTATATCATGAGTAATTCTATTTTGCATGATATTTTACAAGCTAAGATTCCATAATTCAAATTTGCCTCCCTTGACTACAACTTATTGGTGGGAAGTAATGATCATAAAAATTTATACTTTTATTATAAAAAAAAATAAAAACATCAACATCCAAAGAGAGATTAACCTAAAAAGTAATGTATTAACAACTTGATTTTCCTATTTAGGAATGGTCACTTCAAGTGACATCAAATAATGCCATGTATCATTCTAATAATGTTTGTATAACCAGATCATCTTATGACATTTTAATATAGTATACTGGTATAAAAAAAAAAAACCTGATAACTACAAAATTTTCTTCTAAATGCAAGAATTCTGTAATTCCAATTTCACATCTTTACAACTAATAAATTTAAAAATGTCCAAAAATATATAATTATTGTTAATCATATTAACAAAATGTTGAGTCTTTACAAAAACATTAAATTAGAAAGTATGTTCAAGTACTTCTAAAATCTGGTTCTGATGATGAATGGCTACAGAGACCAAAATAAACATTTTACATAAGTAAAACCTCATTAAATACTTTGAATCAACAGATTTATCAGGTGGAAGGAGGTTTTTTTTCTGTAAAGCAAACATTATTCAAAACACAAACAAAAAAAAAACAACTCTCTGGACGAATTGAATATCTAAAGACAGAAAGTCTTGCACAGGTGATTATGTACATTATCCCAGCAAAACCTACAATGTGAAAAAAAAAAAAAAAAAAAACTTAAAAAAATAAAAATTCCTAGAATGCAAATGGAGGTGGGTAAATAAGTCAATATTTTGGAAAATGGGTTTCAGCTTTCTTCCTTCTTTGCTACTGAAATTGAACATGTTCTGTCGACAGTCACCAAGCAACCTTTTCCTTGACTTCTCATTTGTGACTACATAAAACACAGATCTATAATATTACAAATAACTATCAGTCAGTTAACTATTACCCTGCTTTTTCTACTGCTTTATACACTGACACTAATGCACACAAACACTAAGTCTTCATGACATCAATGACTTACATCATATTACAGCTGTAATATATGCCTACATTCAATGTATACAAAGAATCTAATTTTTTTTTTACTATTGTTCACCTAATACAAGGCTCAAGAGCCACTTAAGGTAGGAGATTACTAAATGAGGCTGTTGTAAGGGAGGGAGCAAGAGGTGCATATTATGAGGATATGTAGGATATTATCATGATACATAAAACCAAAATGACAAAAAAGTCTGTAGATAAAAAGTGAATCAAATAATTTATATTTTCATGTATCATCTATGAAATTAAAGAAAGTTTTAATTCACTAAACTTTGACACTGTAAGCAAACAAAAAAATGAAAATAAGATTAAGTATAAAAGTACAAAGACATGATAATTGATACACATTGATACTGTATTTCTGTCAGTTAAGTGCCATACATGATACACACTAGGGTGATCATGTCTCTTTAAAAACATGACTGACTAGGTAGAAGATTTTCCTGCAGTAGGTTGTCATTTCTTTCTGTGGTAGACTGGTTGCCAACCAAGGCTATAGAACCCAATCTGTTCTGCTATTCAACTCATAGCTAGAGGGAGAAAAGATGGACAAATACCTTTCCCAAGGGTATTTGTGTGTAAGTGAATGAAACAAATTCGACTAGAATTTGAAATTGGCTTTGATTTCTCATTCTGAACTAATATCCATTTCACCACAGCACACATGTTAAATTCAACTAATGGCTTTAAATAACAAACTAAAATTTATAAACTAGGAAATTTCTTTAAACAGATCAATTTATTTTAAAATCTGTTTCTTGTGACAATCTGATAAAAATAATACAAAAGGTGACAATGCTTACTTTAAAAAAGCTACTAGGTTCAACAACTTAAAATGGTAATGGTGAGATGAACCATTTCCATACAGAAAACATTTGGCATTCATTGACAAAACAGTATTATTGTCAGTAGAAATTCATAAAATCTTTTTTCTTAGAAAAGTTTGCCAGGAAAATAAACTTCTTAAATCCATTAACTATTATTGCTCTTTCTTGCATTTATGGATGTTTCCTTCTGAAACTTTTATTTAAGGTTTGTGAAGACGTTTAATATCTTGATTATATCATTATTTTCCCTTCAAATTACATGTGCTACCCACTTTACTTGGAGCTGCTGTTGGAAGTTGCTAAGTGATGTGGTTTCTCTTATTTGGCAAAGATCTTTGGTTGTTATCCAGTAATGTCAGTCTAAAAGATCTGGTGAAGTACTGTTTTTTTTTTAAACCTAAACAATTCGTTTGTTTGAAGCCATTTTTACTCATAAATCTGAGAAAACAGTTGTATATAGTTGACAGTTTAGATATTTCTGAACAAGTTGGACACCATGCATGATATCCATAAGAAAGCCTTGATCTGATAAGACTATTTAAAAACACAACTCAAATTCGCAGGTTAATATTTCAGTTTTGTAGCATCTTTTGGTATTAGACAAAATAACCACTAAGACAATTTGTGTTCAGTTTCCTTATTTCCTATGCAAATTTTGTTATAACTGATCTATACACTGATGAACTAGAAATGTTTAGAATTTATCAATTCCATATTCTCAATTTTATTATGGAGTCAGGATATGTACCATCACTACTGTATCAAGAAGAAAAGTCAAATAGTGACGCACACTACTACCAGACACTTCTTTAAAATTATAGGAAAAGTCAAGTCCAGATTACAACCTCAAAAAGAGGAGACACCAAATATTAAATATAGGGATACCTTTACTTTTGTTTATCATAATTTTTAATTAATATTTTTATTCCAGCTTGATAAAACTATTTGAAAGTAGTTGTAATTCACTTAATAAAGGATTTTCTTAATGAATAGTTTGATTAAGATCTGTTGATTATCTGGATGAAATATACTTTTTTAACATGGATCTTAGGGGCTCAGTTACTTTTGCACAGCTGTGTATGTGTGTGTGTATATATATATATATATATTCATTAAGCTCTACATTATATATGTATTGAGCACTTTTTAATACAACTGTATACTGGTCTTATTTAATTTTGATCAATAACTAGTTAATAAGAATTGTTATATAAAATTTATTTGTTTAAACATTATTTTTAATGAATACTCGTATTTGAGTAGATATTCTGTTTTTAATTATATATATATATATATATATATATATATATATATATATATATATATACACACACACACACATACAAACCGGCCTGATTATTTTAAGAGAATAGGAAAATATGTGTCATTGGCAGGATTCAAACATGTAACCCTTAACAACATAAGAAAAGCCACCAATTGATCTGATGTGTTTTAGACCACTCAACCCCAAATGACTTCACAGTCTAAGCAAAGTCAAATCAAACCTTTTAGACACAATTTCTCGTAAAACACACTTTTCAATTTCTCATAAAATCTCGTAACAAAATGAAATTAAGAACCGACGTATTTCATTTATTTGTTTGAACATTATTTTTACTCAAAAAAATAAATTAAATATGTCAGCTAATTCATTTTGTTAATCTTCGGAACTTTCCATAACAATATCTGTTTATATTTGTTTACATTATGATACATTTCAGAGCAGAGATGATTATTTACAAGAAATTGAAAAATGTGTATATAAGCTTGATTTGACTTCATTTAAACTGTGAAATCATATGTGGTCGGATAGTTTAAAATGCACCAGATCAATTGGTGGCTTCTCCTATGTTGTTAGGGGTTGCAGGTTCGAATCCTGCCAAATGACATGCATTTTTCTAAAAGAATTTCTCATAAAATACAAGTATCGATTAAAAAAATGTTCAAACAAATAAATTAAATATGTCGGTTGTTAATTCCATTTTGTTAATCTTCAGAACTTTCTGTAAACATAAACTTTTGCATCTTGTAACAATAATAGGCTAATTATTCAATTACGATAATGTTTTTGGTTCATTTTTGTCTTTTATAAGCTTGGTAGTAGACATGTTTCTTATTTTTGTTGTCATTGTTATGTTTTTTATTACAAGGAAAATAAAAGTTGAATCAAGGCCAGAAAGAAAACACACACATGTGAACACGCACACAATTTTAAGAGTGGACACTGAAGTCAAAACCCAGAGCCTTCAGTCTATTTCATGCTAAAAACCTGACCATTACACTTAGTTATGAAAAAAAAGACTGTCACCTCTTGGTATTGACTTCAATGTTCTAAACACATGCATGCATTAAAAATAACATGGTAATAAGAAATGTCAAATGCAGACTCATCTAGGTAAATCTACTGAGAGGCAAAGGGTCAGCAGGTAGAAATAATTTATAAGTTTAAAGGCATTATAGTAATTTCAAAATGTGTGACAAAGTAACAAACTTAAGGCCTTTGCAATGTTATTCACTTCATTGTCCAAAGCCATGGAAAAGACAAAGGAAAAATGCAATCGTTTCATTACTGATTGTCAGTAAATAATCATTTGTAGCCCCTTTCACTTATGCTTTGCATCTAACTGTGCAAGTGACAGCCAAAGATATTAGTTACAAATGAGCTTGATAGCTCAAGTGGCAGTCAGTGATTGAGACCAGCTAATGTTAATGGCATCATAGACGATTGTTATGGGTAGTGTTGGTTAGGTATGAGCTGAAAAGAAAAAGTAAAAAAAAGAACTAGCAATAAAGGTTTTATACAATTATTGTATTTATTTTGGAATCGCTCTCCCTCTAATCCCAAATTTCAGAAAGTGTGTGGATATGTCAACATTTGGCTATCACACATATGGACTTAATACATTTTGCCCATGTTACTATGTAAGTTTATATTTGTATATCACTTATACACACAAGAATGCTAATTTAATATACAAGACTTGTTTGAAGGAACATTTTTTCCAGCTTTACATGCTTGTTAGTTTGTTTGTGACAGTCATAAAAGAGAGAAGGTACTGTAGAAAAGACTGATCACATAGAACATCCTATTAATTGTTGAATCAGATAAATGGAGTTATTTGTTAGTGATTTCCCGTTGTCATCGGTCGTTCTGTTATCAGTTCATGTCCGGGGAGGGTTGCATTATCAATGAGGGCTGGGGTGTGTTCTACGATTTGAAGAATATGGGGAAGGAGTATGTTGGCACTGCTGTACTCTGGCCAGTTCGATTAATCAGGCGTGTCTAAAACCATCCTCTGCATGTAATGGTAGGTTGAGAAAGTTGTTTGGCACAGCACTGAATGCATTTAACAGTGGGATTAGGCTGGCAAGAGCGGTGGATCTACCGCGACTGCCACTGCAGCAGCCCACCAATTCCACTGCCACTATCGCTGCCACCTTCATGTGGCCAATGTTAAACAAGCCAATTTCCAGCAGCCATTTTCGTTAAGTGCCAATTCGACAAGTCCAATCAGGCGTTCAATCAGAGTCGAAATGAAAGCAGATCGCTTGACTTGAAGTCTTAGTGGCCACTTATCACTTGAGAAGCGCTGACTTTTGACAATTCTTGTTGTGGTAAAATTGACTTAAACCCCTTTCTCAGCTATTTGGTTTGATGCCTAAGCCCCCCTTCAACATCTTTATGGCCTTCATGAAAGTAAAATTACTTGATAGCTGCTGCTGTTGCCTACTTTTATTTATTTTTTATTTTATCCACTTTGATCTTTAGAATCTGGCCAGTCAGCTTAGCTGCAGTCGTTGTGGCGACAGTGACTTCTACTCTTTCCTCTTCTAGAAGAGAAGGAAGAAAAAGAAGATTAATTTGCAAGCAGTTTCACAGAATTTACACCATGACAACACGTTTTTTTTTTGCAAACTTTTTTTAAACTCATACAGATTTACTCTTTTTTTATTATTCGTATGTTTGTGTATTTATTTAGAGAATTGCTCTTATATGAATGAACTAAATGAAAAAGAAAAAAAAAGAAAAAATCAACTTTTTCCTCAAGATAATCCCATTCTACTATTATTATCAATATACACACACATATATTCAGTTTTGCTTACTGTTTCTATCTCAATTTTTCCACTGAATATAAAAGAAACATGTTTGCTATTGTTGATTTACCGTCAGGCTTTTTTTTATGACTAGAAAAGTAAAAAAAAAAAAAATAGGAAAATGAGATATTGAAAACAATTGAGAGAGAAACAGAGCATATAAATGCATACAGGGTTGCATAAGTTAAAAAAAAAAAAACATGCACACACATGCATACAAAGACAGTTTTTGTATGTGTATGTGTGCTTATATATATATATGCACAGAGGTTGCAATGGGTAAATTGTTACCATTTTAAATTTTTCATTCTGCATGTGCATGTTTGTTTTTGATTTTGTCAACTGAACAGTATAACAGGTTCAGTTGGGCACCATCTGTGAGAAAAAGAACATAATAATTAAATTCACTCTACCAGAAACTTGGAAACTGTATGCTGTATTGCTTGGCATTTGTGCTGGAAGCATGAATACAAAATTTCAAAATGTTTGCGTGTCAATCTGAGAGCACTGCAAAGGATTCATAAGAGCTGGGTGAGTCCAATAGTGATTTTGAAGGTATGACAGCTTGTTCTGATAAGAAAAAAACTTGTTGGCAAGGGCTTCAGACTCAAAACAGAGGCCTACATAAAATGCCTTAAGGATGTAGCGCTGCCCTGGGTCAAGAGAGTGGCTGCTGAAAAAGCCTATGTCTGACAACAGGACTGCATTATTCTACGCAAACAGGAGAACCCAGTCATTGATGCCAGACAATACAATTTCTGTGACCACATTACTCCTTATGTCCAGCCACCTAACTCCCCAGACTGCAAGCCCCTTGATTAATTATGTGTGAGGCACAGGTGAGCGAGAGACCATCAAAACACCTAGTAACACCAAAGATGAACTGAAAGCAAGGATTATGGTAGTATTCACCATTTTAAGTAAGGAGACCATCTAGAAGAGTTGTAGAAGATTCCAAAGATGTATGGACGCTGTGATTGAAGCCAGTGGCAATTTCACTGAATAAATTTATTCTTTTATTTCAAGTTATTTTTGTTTAATTTTGATAAATATATCTGCTAAAATGAGATGTCGGTGTTATTTTCATTTTTGCATAGTTTAGATAACAATTTATCCATTGCACCAATACATATACATATACACCACACAATTATTGAGTTTCAAACCTTCTTTGGTTTAATTAACTTCTACTAAACTAGGATGTTGAAACTAACCCATTAGTGAATGGCATCTGTTTTTTTTTTTTTTTGTTTTTTGTTTTTTTTAGAGGGGATTACGTATAATTCAAAATCTACAAACCCTACTTTGCTACTTAATGGTAATAATACCATGAAGCAGCAAAGAAGATTAGGTAAAAAAAGCTAAACTGTTAAGGAAATTTATACACTAATAGATTAATTTGGTGATGGTTATTATTATTATTATTATTATTATTATTATTATTATTATTATTATATATCATTGAATATATAATAAAACCATTCAGGAAGAGTAAATCCCCTTGGCTCAAAGTGAACTGATAAATAAGTTTTGTAAAAGACACACAACCTTCAATATTCAGATGGTGGTACCAAACCTTTGGTCTATAGTCTGCATGTATAGATATTTTATATGCAGTGTCCTTTCAGGATGTAAGCAATCAAGGCCCTCCACATCTTCCTGTCATTTGTAGCTTTTAATACCTTTTGTCTTGGTATTTCTCCCAAACCCTGCTTTTTCAACCATTTGCTTAAGCCTATCATGCATGTCACACGCTATTTTCTTATCTCTCTCTCTTTCCCATCTCTCTTTCCGCTATATATATATATATATATATATATATATAAAAATCAAAAGCAAACCATTACTAATTTGGCCAGAGGAGACCACCACAATAAAGAAAGTTCAATTTACCTATTTAAGGAATACTAGCAGTATAACCCGGCGTTGCTCGGGTGTAATGAAAGCTTTAAAACTAATCCATGGTTCTGGAGTTCAGACTCTATGGACATTGGCACAAAAGACTAAAAAGCAATAGTTGTTTCCAGTTAAAGCTAAACCGTAGACTGAAAGAAAAATGAATGGATGTAAGTCAAATTTTGATTTCCTGGTATCGATATCAAATAAGTTTTTTTCGTCGTAAACTGAATTTTGAAGGCTAAATAAGTCCTCCGAGTGAATGGTATTATGGCTGAGACTAAGAACTACAATTATACCTACTTAGAGCCAAACCCGAAGAAAAAAATAAAATAGAAGGGCTGAAAAATACAGACATACAAGCAGATAAACAGACACACACACAAACATCTTGCTATATATATATATATATATATATATATATATATATTTATATATTATTGATTTTCTGCACTAGTGTAAAAACTGCAACCTTGAAACTTCTTAATATCGTTTTTTATGTCTTTGTCTATGAGTGTATCAAATTTGATTAAAATCGGACCACTCCTTCTATAACCCGATTGTTTCGATTATCGATTTTCGATATTTATCGGAAGTACCTCGACACAAAACCTAGCTAAGAACACTTGCAGACGCTTATAGTACAACTGTGTAAAATTTCAAGAAAATCGGTTCAGCTGTTTCAGAGTCTATAGGTAATGGATACACACACACACACACACACACACACACACACACACACACACACACACACACACACACACAAAGTTCCATTTATAAATAAGTTTAGATATAGCCCTTGAAACTTCTATGAATCTGTATCTGCTGCTAGCTTCATTTTTGTACCCAAAACAAACACTAATTTTTAAATTAATTTCTTTTAAATACAACATTATTTCTTATTACTATAAAGATTATTTTTAGTGCGTAAATATGCTTGAGTTCCTACCTGTTTATTTTTTTAAACAACAAAACTAATAAGAACCAGAATAAGTTGAGAAATTTCACTAAAAAAAAAATATGCCTCCAAATAGAAATCAAAACTGTATCTCTTTTTTCATTAAGGAAATCTCTACTATAGACAAAGCCTACCATTACCAATTTAGCCACAGTAGACCATCTTGATAAAGCAAAACTTGGTTTACCTAATTAAGGAACACTTAAGAATAGCAGATTTTTAAAAAGAATATTTAAAAATTACTATTGCTTATGTTTTGAGTATGAAAATGAAGCTAGTAGATATAGATATGTATAAATCCTAACAAGAGATATGCATTCCATAAATAGTTAAATTGAACTTTAAATATGATCACTTAATTCATTACACAAATGTTGCAAAAACTGACAAACTTGGGTTTATATAGAATCAAATTCACCTTACACATTCTGAAACAATGATAAATATATGACAATGACAAAAATATAAGCAAAATAAATTTCTTGGTTTTTAGCTTACATAAAGAAATACATTAGAGAGTTTTTAAGTAATAAAGAAAAAATATAGAAACATTAGTTTCAGCATTACATATATTAAACCTACCTCCACCCAACATATTGCAGTTATATAAGATATACATTTACATAGAGTAGCATATTAACTGCCTAAATTCTTATATATGGTTACAAGTGCCAGCAATCATGAATTTCATCTTCTCATATAAAACAATTAAATAAAAATTTAAAAAAAGAGAATTTTACCAAATTAAAATGCATCCATAAATTTCATTTTCTTGTTAATTTAAAAAGATTAGAGAGGAAACAGAGTCAAT
Source organism: Ascarosepion bandense (assembly GCA_037127315.1). Lineage (NCBI taxonomy): Eukaryota > Metazoa > Mollusca > Cephalopoda > Sepiida > Sepiidae > Ascarosepion > Ascarosepion bandense. Next base: position 4,167,762 of record JBBBDQ010001558.1, on the reverse strand, counting down.
TACAATTGCTTTCTAATAAAAGTGTTTACTGCAGTTCACACAATGATGGTATCATTTGCAAGCAATTATTTCTGTCATTATACAAATACATTCTAAACAGTTCTAGAATTAGTTTCATAAGTGATATAAAAGAGAAAAGAAAATTTACGAATAAAATTTCCAATATATGCAAACAGTTAAATTAGATTTAAAAATAGGACCACCTTTAAAAATCATAAATTTTAAGTAAAAATGAAAAATAACTTTAAATGAGTATAAACAAATAAAGCAAAGTAAATTCACTAATTAGTATCATTATGTATAGTTTGTAATGTAAAGAGTGAAAGTAACCAAGTTTATAATTAGTTATATATTGAAAAGCGAATACTTCATTCTGTACGGAATTGAAAATTGAAGATTAAACAAGAGGAGAAAGTATAGTACAATTACAATTTTCCCTTAGAGCAACTTGAAATTGCAAAATATTTTTTCTAATACCATATCTATTCAGGATGCAAGAAAAAAAATGCTTTTTATTTTAATTATTTAGGAATTGCCATAACTTTTTAGAAAAGCGAGTGGAGTATTTTTTCTATTGTTTTCTCCATGGTTTTGAGTTCAATGTAATTCTTCTTCTAGACTGGTTACCACCCAAGTTTACCCTGCTATTAACCCATAGATTTTAGAGAAGATATATATTAATGCCTTTCCCAACAGTATTTTTGTGAAAGTAAATGCAACAAACTAGGCTGGAATTTGAACTTGGCTCACCAATTCCACACTAATAACTGTTACGCTATTTGCAGATCAACATTTAAAATTCATTTAAGTTTTATATTATTTACATATTTTATGAGAGGGTAAATGACAACAATCCTCTTTTAATCATGATAATTTCTGTTTGAAATTAAATGTTCATATTTTTTCTTTCGCATATATTATTCACATCTCCAATAAATTCTGCTTTCTTAAAGATATCTTCTTTTTTTTTATTGTTTAATAAAAATTTTAAAATTTTTACAGATACACAAGCATCAAAAGTAAGGTGGCACAATGTCCAACCCAGATTTCAAGGGAAGTCCTAACCACAGAATGATAGGAATGCTTTCCTTTATTTAAGAAGTAGTGGAAGTAATATATATATATATATATATATATATATATATATATATATATATGTGGTGGGTATGGGTTATGCAGTATCATATCATTTGTGGTAAAAAAAAACTTTTTTTTCATATTGATTCTTTTATTATGATAATATTGAAATGAGCAAGCTGTTTTTATTGCTTGCAATATGTAGTTTGTCCCCATTTGTAAACAACAAAGCAAGATATACTGTCTTCAAAGTTGAATAGCCATCATTGTCAAGCCCTTTATCAAATATTGGATGCACAAGTTTCATATACACAGTTTATATTTACAATGTAAAATCTTTATGATAGTGTGTGCATGAAAGCAAAACTTGATATATCAGCATAATGTCATACATGATAAAAATGGTGTCATTTTTTTTATTTAATATAAAAATGCTATTAGAAATGTGGCTGGAAATCAAAGTTATTTGTAGTCTTTATGAATCTGATGCTGATCTTATAAATATCTAGGTACCTGCACTTATTTAAATTGAATTTTTAAAAATAAAAAGTTTTCTTGAAACTTATTTTAGCTTTAATTGAAAGCTAAATGATTAAATTTACTATTTCCAATAAACAAAATACTCTGGTGTATTTCAAACAGAAATTTTATTGATTGGAATGTAAAATTTTTCAGTTTTCAGCTATTTTTGAGTGGTCGACACATTTGTAAACAAAAGTTATTTCTCAATTTTTAAAATCTTGCAAAACTAAAATATACATTTGTGACATGCTATTTTTGAAAAATTAGCAAATTTAAAGTTCAGTTAATCTGATTTACACAAGTATTACTTGTTTATAGCATGAAATTTAGAATAAAAGTATTTCTTAATCACTGAGCTACAAACTGAGCAAGTGACCTTTTAATATAACACAGAAAACACCATACTAAAAAAAACTTCCTATATACAAAAAATTTTTTTAATTAAACATTATTTTAAAAATCTATCAGCTCAATGTATTAAACTTTTCAATATTCAATTAGTAAATATAGTCTTCACTTAATAACTTAAAAATCTAACCACAACAAGGCTTTGTAGAATTTTAAAAAAACTTTGAAATTTTATAAATTATTATAATTAAAAAAGAAAAAATGAAAACAGTTCTTGTAAAAATTTATAATTCATTGAAAAAAATGTGTTTTTATTCAGACTATAATGCCCTTAATATATATATATATATATATATATATATATATATATGTAAGCAATTGAAAGGTTATCTAATTAAATCATGTCATAGTTTTATTGCATTTTTAAATTTTTAAAAGCAGATTCGGAAAAAAAGGCCAACTGTTTGAAAAAAAAAAACAATATATGATTTACATTCCCCCAAAAATTTTCATAACAAAATTTACTTTCTTAAAATTTCATGAATTTATGTGGACGCGAGTAACAGATGTCAAAAAAAAAAATTTTTTCTTTCAAGTTTTTCTAAAAATAATAATTTAAAAAATAATTCCATTCATTTATGAATAAGTCCTGAAAGTTTCATTAAAATCGACCATTATTTGATTTTTGCAAGAATTGCCAAATTAATGTGTTTTTCATAGGAAAAAACTGAGTTACATATTACATTTTCCATTGTAAACTCTCATAATGATTTGGCTACCTGCTAACTAAAATCAAAACAAGATTTTTTTTTTACCAAAATTTTAAACATGTTAAAAAGGATTAAAAAACTTAATCATTAAAGAAAATTTTAATCTTTCTTAATAATAATATAAATATTTTGATGGAGAAACTTTGTTTTTATTAAATTTGGGGCCTTTTTCTTTATAGTATGCATTTTTTTTCAGCAAATTAGTGGGAGTACCTAACATACACTGAATTTTGTCAATAAATCTATCAATTTTAATTTTCTTTTTCATCATACATCAATCTATATTTAGATTTTTCTCTTTTCATTAAGGAAGTAGTTTGGAGTTTGTCTTTTTTAACACTACTTGCTTGAAAATATTTTTAAAAAAAAGGTTCTTTTCTATTACTGTTATATGCATAAATACATTTATGCAAATATCCATTGCAACCTTGTGAAAGTAAACATAACCTCATATTAATTGGATTTTTCACTAAAAATATAAAAATGAAAATAATGTTTTAGATTACAAGAATTGTTAAAAGGGTTAAAAAGTGTCAACAATTTCTAATTAAAATGTTTTTTCACTGAAATAAAAACAATTTTACAGACACTTATTTTTAATAGCAAAAAGAATGCCTTTCTTGTAATGAGTAAAATTTCATTTTTACAACAATTAAGAAGTATTTTATAATACTATGAATTAAAAGATGTTTTAAGATTGAATCATTATCTCAACTGAATCAATCCTTCCATACAATAACCAGTCTATATATTATCACTTTATCAATTGTGAAATAGCCTGAATTCTTAATATTGTTTTTTCTTATATAAAACTTTTTTTCTTATTTTTTTTTTCAAGAAATGGCTCCAAAAATGAGATTTTTTATTTAAAACTGAGATTAAATTTGCTAAAAATGTTTTTTTACAATTCTCTGCTGAAATGGAAAGGGGTCTTAAACGCCATTAAATATTGTACTCCAAATTTTACATGAAATTGATAGTTAAAATTAATAAATAAAATTAAGTAACTTGTAAAAGAATAAAGAAAATTTACTAAACATCATTCCATGAGTGAATAATCAACAAAGCACTGGATTTCATGATTGAAATAAAACAATCAAGAATTGCTTGATGTCTAACATCTTCAGTAGATGACCTCACATAGCCATGATTTTCCAATCTTGTAGTCAAATCAAAGACCTGTTCCATGTCTATTTGGTTATCATAAGAGGAGGATAATAACTAGAATAAGTAAAGGAGGAATTCATTTTTCAGTTGATCAAACCTAGCCTAGCTGCCAACTTTTACTTACAGTTCTTTGATATTTGGAAGGAAAAAGAGATAGAGGAAAAAAAGAGAGAGAAAGAGAGGAAAAAGAGATAAAGAGAGAGGGGGGAGAGAAAGAGAAGAAACAGAGTGCCACTAAGCAGAACACCCCCAGACTCAGGTGTGTCTGTTTTTACCTATCTGTTGTTTGCCACTAGGCACTTACCGTCAGGTGGATGACAGAATGGGAGGGCAGGGTCAAGCAGAAAAAGAGAGCTTGCCGGTGAGAAACTGAAAAGTTTATAGTGACTTCAATAGTTATCACTTCACAGTATTTGCATGCTTGATACAGTGGAATAGCTGGATTTGTTTTTTATCACTTAAAGCATGCAATCAAATCACAGCCCACCTTAACACGTGCAAAAGAAATCTTCCTGGCCAGCAGTGATACAAACAGAAAGAACCAACTTAAAATAACAATAATAATAATAATGATAAGAAACAACTTATAGTTACTATAGTTGTTATAAAATCTCAGTGTTTTAACAGGGGACGGAAAATGCAATACCAAAATCTGAAAGCGCATTGAAATAGCGAAAGATGCCTTCCACAAACAAAGCAAAGTATTAAGAAATTGGGAAATCTCTTTAGATACAAAGATAAGAGAACTGCATTGTATTTTAACAGAGGACAAAAAAATGTGACACCAAAATTTGAAGGTACATTGGAATAGCAAAAGATGTCTTTCAAAAGTTCAACAAAGTATTAGGAAACAGGAAATTCTTTTTTCAGAAACAAAGAAAAGAGTGCTGAACTGTTATGCAATATCAATCCAGTGGATACTAGACAATTTCTTTGCAGATAAAGAAAAAACTTGAGGAAACAGAAAGATACTGAGAACATCATGGCCCAAATATGAGTAACAAGAAAATAGGAAAAAAATGGGACACTTATAATTACTATCAAAAATAGCTAAAATTTCTAGGAAACAATGAGGAAAGAAGGCTTGGAGAATTTGACACTCATGGGGCATGCCAAACACAAGAGGGACAGTAGTGGACAATCTACCTATTGAGCTTGTGTAAGTGGATAACAGATCAAAGACCAGAAGGGATGGTGAATAGACAAAACTTACTAAGTGTTACAAAAGATAAGTTGAGCCATGATTTCTTATGTCCTGAATGGATACGGTACATAGAAAAAGAAAAAAATAAAGCACCTATTTCCATGGTTTAAAGTTGAAGCTAGTTTTTGTAAGAGAAGTTAGTAACAATAACTATAAGCTGAACAACAAGTGTGCACCAGTGTCCGGACTGGCTCAAAAGGACGACTATTAAGATTGTACGATGTAACCTCTGGGATCTAATCACAACGTGGGATAGCGACCCATTGTTGGAAAAGACATCCTGTAATCCAGCTTTTGTGGCGACATCATCGGACAAGATTGTCACGACCAGCAACAGTGACCAAACCAACCGTACAACTGGGTGGCAGTGTCACAACTGGGATTGTTACAACCGTCAGCGAGAACAAGCGTCACATTAGACAGATGGCCAGCCCAGCCTGAGGCATCACAACTGGTGCCGTCTCGACCGGGATCTGACCTGAGGGTTGCTAGCCCCGGGCATAAGGCGTCACACTTAGTGAAAAATTTAAGTAAAATAGTAGATGTCTAATACCACAGAAGGAGGAATTTGCAGGGAGTTATTCAGTTGAATATAAAAACTAAAAAAATAATCAAAATACATACAGTAGGACCTTATTATCTGCAGTATTTTGGTTTCTCCACTGATGGTGAAATCCAGTTATGTCCAAAGATTTTTTTATTATACACTGTAAGGCCATGACAGTAGACACAGCTCCTCTCACTAAGAAACATATTTTTGTCTTTTTTCTTTTTTATTCAATTTGCCCGTAGTTCAGCTTGGAATCATGACTTGAATTATAGGTATGCCATATTTTTTTTGTTTTCTTTTCTTCTCCGTTTTTGCCCAATATTTTTGCTTAATTTTAAAACTTTTCATGTCTAACTGTACATTTGATTTTATTTTTAGAAAAATATTTTGACTGGAACTTCGTCTTTACTTTCCTTAGTATCTCTCTTTCTTTTCTTTCTGTTGCCTGGTTGGTGGTGACGGACACTCTTAGTCTCCCATCTCCTGATCTTTGACCAAGAGTTAGAAATATCTTTTTTCTTTTTTATTCAATTTGCCCGTAGTTCAGCTTGGAATCATGACTTGAATTATAGGTATGCCATATTTTTTTTGTTTTATTTTCTTCTCCATTTTTGCCCAATATTTTTGCTTAATTTTAAAACTTTTCATGTCTAACTGTACGTTTGATTTTATTTTTAGAAAAATTTTTTGACTGGACTTTAACTAAGTTAAAACTTAATAAGTCACTTTTTTTTCTTTTTTTGAAATCTTTAACTTTTTTATTTTTGTTCTCAATTGGAGTAGATAGACTTAACTATCGCTCGGTTCACACTCCACACACACCTATTGAACAGGTGAAGAGGCTCATCCCTTGTTTCCTGTTTACGATGCAGTTTCCGGTTTTTCTCTTTTCTAATCTTCTCACTCTTATGTAGCCCCCTGCACATCAGTGGCGTTACCGCCTTGTTTGGGGTAATATGATTAAAAAAAAAAAAATTTGTCTTGAGGCAAATCAACTGTGAAAATAATGAACAAAAGTTATTATAAATTAGCTTTTTCTTCTCAGGATCCAACAACTCAGACATTTAAGACATTGAAATTGATTCATTTTGCATGTTTTCATAATACTATTATTATTAAACACTTATATCTATATTTTAACATATATTTTCATAATAGTGATGTTATTATTAAAGAAAGACCCATGCCAACATTTTTCAAAATGTTGTTATGAAAGACTTATGACTATACATATTTTTTTAATATACTATTGTCCTTTGAAATATATTTTGCATAGTTGTTATCACTTAATATCGGTTTGAACAAAGTTTGTAAAACTTAGTAAAACACAAAATAAGAGTAAGTTCCACAGAAATAATACTTTCAGTGCTTTATCACAGAAACAGATTTAACAAGTGTTAGACTAGATGTATTATCTTCATGGATGGAAACATTTTTCCTCTTTAGTCCAAATTTATGTTGATAAACCTTTCCCGTTCAGCAATTTGGATGAACCCTTAAATCAATTAGCCTATGTACTGCCACAGAAAATGCAATACCTAAGGTAAAAATTAATTTTTAAAAATAAAAGACCTTCCTTAAAGCTTTTATTTTAATTTTAAGCTAATAGATTACATTTACTGTTTCCAATAAGCAGAATACTTTACAAGCTAATTCAAACTGAATGGAAGGATTTTTTTTTTTTTGCTAAACTAGCTGATTAGTACCCATTCTTAGTTGTCTTTCATTGCAATGTAATTTTCTTTATTAAAAAATCATCCAAAAATAAATATACTTTTCTGAAAGTTTAATTGAGGCTGATTTAAAGTATAATGAATCTAATTTGAAACAAATATTATTTACATTAAGTTTGAAAATACTGTAGAAATGCATGTTTTTTTTAACACAGCTGTAGCTGTTGACATGTGTAACAGCTTTACAAATTGAGGTTTATGTAATGGTGGCTTTAGTTGTAAAAAATGGTAAATATAAAAAAATGGTAAATGGTTAATATAATGTGAGCACTTTTGATATATAATTTTTAAGTACACAGTAATCTTAAAAATTTTAAATATTCTCAGTAATCTAATGTCTTATTGAATTTTAGATACTTTCTGGCTTTAAATTTACCATAGTTATCAGTCTTATTTTCTGATAATATCATGTGTGGACACCTGTATCTTTTTTTTTTTTTTAAATCATATCACCCCGAGCAAGGTGGTAACGCCACTGAATTGCAGGGGACTACATAAGAGTGAAAAGAATGAAAAGAGAAAACCGGAAACCACATCCTAAACAGGAAACAAGGGATGAGCCTCTTCACCTGTTCAATAGACGTGGGTGGAGTGTGAAGAGGGAGAGAGAAATGATAAATGTTATATGTTACCTGTTAATTTATATGTAACCTGGTAATTGAAGTAAAATGTTAATATTCAGTAGTAAATGCTTTATGTTTTCTGGAATTGAGCTTAAAGCACAAGAGAAAGATGAATAAACACAATAAAAAAAAAGAAAAGAGCATACCAAGGGAGTTCAAATTTAGTAAAGATTAAAGATATGTACCAAGTAAAAACGATATTTTATAATAATTTCTGTTTGTAATACAAAAGTTTCAGTGAAATAATCTAAGATTATTTTTTTTTTTGTGGTTGTTTAGAATATGTCTCAGCATGTTTATACATTTCAAAATTCTTTTAAATATATTGGTATTTGATGATTCATACTTAGCTTTTTCCATTTATGATAAGTAAATATAGTTTTCACTTAATATCATCTAAAAAGGCTGAAATTAATACAGAATTTTAAAAATTTAAAACTTAAATTATTTTAATTAATTTTTTTAAAAAATGAAATAAATAAAAATTCATTATTCAGTGAAAAAAATTTTAAGAAAAAATTTCTAATATATCTCTCATTTATAAAAGCTTTTCTAATTAAATAAAGACATGATTTTATTGCTTTTTTCATTTTACAAATCAGAGTAGATTTTCAGTAAATGATATTTTTGCTAGACAAAAAACTGATGATTTAAATTGTCCAAGGAGTCCCGGTTTTAACTTTTATAAATATGAAGGGAGGAGAATTTTAATTTTTCAAAATTTTATAAAATTAAGTGGAAGAAACAGATATAAAAAATGTTTTTACCAAAATTTTATTAAAAAAATAAATAATTCAAATTTCTTTTAAATTTAACAATTACCAGATTTTTGCAAGTATTCCCAAAATAATGTGTTTCTAGCACAAAAAAAGATGCTACATGTACCATGTTATTCTTTGATCCACCCAATTACACAAGAAAACAGGATCTTTAACCAAAATTTTAAACATGCTACAAAAGATTAAAAAATTTAATAAAATAAAAATACTTTGGTCTTTCCTCTTAAAAATAACAAACATTTTGACAATAAATTTTTGTTTTTATCAAGTTTGTGGCCTGGTATGTTTCTTATTTAGTGAATTTTTGGAGGTAACAAATTTATCTTTTATAGTTTAATACCAATGATAATTCCTTGTTTATTTTCCAATTTTTATCTATTTTAATGATGTTCCAAATTATTTTTTTTTTTGGTTTCAATGATAATAATAATGACATCAAGTTCATAACCTAACATAGTAAATATATTTCAATAATATTAAAGCAATAAAAGACACAAACTGTCACATGCCAAATAAAAAAATTCTAGAAGTGATATTTGAAAATGAAATACACAACATAAAAGTACAAAGTCTGACACTAATTAAAGATACTCAGGTATAGAAAAATAAATATATATATATATATAATAATGGATTCTCTCGTCGATTTCGAGGTATGGTATGAGCGTCTAACTGTGTTAGACAACCACACAAAGAATTGTTTAAAGTGGTGAAGGCACACATTGACATTAAAAGAACATAAAAAACACCAGAAGAAAAGCATGCTTTTAAACAGAAAATAAACATTGTCCTAAAGAACAATAGCCTAATGAATTAAAGTGTTGCTTTATAAATTTGATGACCAAGTGACTGAGTTCAATCCCTGGATCAGATAAATTAGACTATGTGAGGACAGGGTAACGAATAATTGATCAGTACAAAATAAGAACTGGACAAACAATCCCTAGACATGGACAATGGAACAAGAACAATTTACCTTAGTAGATTAAATAAACATTTCAGTTCAAGATTCCTTGAAAGTTACAAACACCTTATGAAGACCAAAGGGTACAATAGCTGAAACATTGGGATAACAGTAAATAATTGTCATTTGGTATTATGGATTCCTGTGACTGTTGCTATCCAATTCTATTGTTTATCATATTCCGATTACAAAGGAAATTGTCATCACAAATCAGTTTGATATATGTCTTGGCTTGGCGTCCTCTGTTAGCTCTTTCTTGTGTAGGCTGCCACAAAAGAAGTTCACTAACAATTTCATCTTTAGCTCTCCAACAATGCCCTGTGAACCTGATTCTACACTCTTTGATGATTTCTGATACTGGACAAAGGTTACAATTGCTTATTGGTTAGACAATCTCTTCAAGTGACTTTCATCATTTCTCTTAGTATGCAAGTATTGACTCCATCCAATCTTCTTTCTAGTTTTGAATTAAGGATGCACGCTGAGTAACACTTGCTTCAAAGAGTCTCCTTTTCATGTTGTCTCAAAATCCAGACCTCAATACACCAGAGATAACTGGTCGACAGCAACCCCAGGTTTTACCAATGTGAGTGTTTACATCACTTTCAGAGCTAGAGATTTTAACAACAAAGATGAATTGCAAATAATACAAAATAAGAAAAATTAACAAATAAACTGTCTACAGAGTCAGAAATGTAAAAATGACATCTCAGTCTCAAGAGGCTAATATATAAAGATGGTTGATTAAATGCTTGCGAATGGACACTTAGATTTTGAAGAAGTATTTAAAATCTCATACGGTCAGTTGGAATTTGCAGTTGCCAAAGATTCATCATACACTTAATAAGTAGGGATAAAAAGAGATTAAAAAAAAAGATTGTCTTGCTAACCTATACATATTTTCTATGTAGGAAAAGAGAGAGAGAAGAAAAGATGCAATGCATATTAGGTCCCAGGTAGATTACAGAAGAAGGAAGAGCTCATAGTAGACACAGCAAAGATAAATTGAATAATCAGAGTGATTCCACAAAACAGAAATGAAAAGAGAAAGTATAAAGGTCTCAGACAACAAGCTGTCATGAGAAAATTCCACAGAGAAACTAATTAAATTCTTGCTGCAGTATTGAGCAAGTATGCAGCACTGATGTAGACAAATTAACAGGTTATTTTGGAAACAACCAACAAACAAACAAACAATGGCCACTCAGGAAAGAATATTGAGAGTGGAAGGAAAATGAAGCAAAGTGGAGAGAAAAAAAAAGTAAAAAGCTAAAACAAAATCAAAAAATGTTTTCTTTGTTTTTAAACTCCTCAACCAGCCATTTCACCATCTTTGTTTTTTCTCCCAATTTCATTCATTGCTTTTTATTCAAAGGGAAAAAGTCAAGTCAGTGTTAACCCCACTTCATTTTTAATCTGTCAAGAAAAAGAAAAAAATGCTCATATTTCTAGTTTTAACTACAATATTAGATTGTGAAAAGAAATCAATGAAAAAAAAAAAAAGGTTAAAAAGAAAAAAGAAAAAAAAAGAGAGCTCAGTAAAAAGATTTAGAATTGTAGAAAAGAAAAACAAATTGAGAAATCTAAGAAAAAAAAAATACAATGTGCAAGTTAGGAAGAGAAAAGCAAAATGAGGGAAAAGAAAAGGAGATATAAATGAGGAGGAAAGAAAAATTAAAATGAATTAAGAAACTGAAAAGCAAGGAAAGAACAAGAGTGGCAGAGAGGGAAGTAGGAGGCATTTAAAACAGGAGGGAATAAAAGAATTACTACATAAATGAAAGGAGGAGAATGAAAGTTATAAGTGAGACAAAAGGCCAGGAAATGTATGTTAAAAATAAAAAAAAAATAAAAATAAAAAAACATGAATGATGAATATATAAGAGAGAGGGGAGGAGGTAAACAGAAAAAAAAAGTTTTATTAGAAATTGACAAAGAAATAAAATGGAAAGAAAAGTTTAAAACATTTAAGTGAAGATAAGAGCAAGAGAAAATAAGAGATTTTATCAATCTAATCAGATAAGAAAAATAAATGACATCTAAATATTATCCACTTATTCGCCATTGGTTCCCTTGACACTCACTGGAGCTCATGTTGAAGGCAAGAGGGACAGAGGAAAACAGGAAATAACCGACCTAACAAATGGTTGGCAAAACAGGGTTTAGGAGAGATAGCAAGATGTTGAAAATTTACTTAGAGCTATAAAGGACAGAAAATTGTGGAGAGCCATAAGTATATGCATGTTCTGAAGGGATATGGCATATAGAAGAATAAGCACTAAATACATAAATTTGTGATGCTATTATCAGCAAAACTTTATGAATTGTACTGGTTTCAGGAGCTGAGTAAAAGATCTATTTAGATCATTTAACAATAGTAACTTAATAGAATATTGTTGTAATTAAATGTTCCGCACTCCCTATCACCTATGTGGACTGACTATATTAGTAGCCATATAGAGTGAGCATAGGAGATAATTGCGACTTGCTTCGGCAACGTGGCTTGCTCACAGTCTGAGCAATCAGATATGAGCAGTCACTCTTGTTCACCTCTCTACGTCTGAACAGAGAGGGACCCAAGCGAGACTTCACCAATGGGTAGAGTCTCGCTTGGGTTCATAAAACAAGAGCCTGACCCAGCCTTAAGCTGCGTCTACGGGATATTTTTGGCCAAGCCTAAGGGATCTGAATCCCACATAAATAGACCTTGTGTCTCACACCTGCCTTAGTGAGAAGGCGGCAAATACCCTTGTTTCGGCAACAAGGCTTGTGTACAGATTAAGCGATCAGTCTTAAACAAGCACTCTTGTTCACCTCTCAGCGTCTGAGCAGAGATGGACCCAAACGAGACTCCACTGAAGGGTAAAGTCTTGTTTGGGTTAATAAAACAAGAGCCCTGACCCAGCCTTAAACTGGGTCTATGGGATATTTTGGGCTGAGCTTAAGGGCTTGGAATTCCCACATAAATCAACCTTGTGTCACACCTGCCTTGGTGGGAAGGTAGCAAATACCCTTGCTTCAGCAATTACTAGCCTGCCACCAGATTCCCTGGCTTGCCATAGTGTATTCTCTTTACAATAATCTTCTTTCATCTACACATGTGTTGTTCTTTCACTCGAGTACCACCTTGTCTGTAACTTCTTTAAAGGATACAACAAATATCAAATGGTCATGCTTAGTTCTTAAAAAGACTTTCCTGAAAACAAACATAGTTATCAACATAATAAAATTTTACAGGATCTTTTTTAATACAATGTTTGATTCACTTGATACAACTGAATAATATCTGATCACTGGAGTTAAAACTAAACTAATACTCAAAATAGTTAAGCATGTGCAAGTGGTGTAATAGCTAATGGTGCAAAAAGAGGTGTCAATGAGCAGAGTTCAAATTCTGGCTTAGTCAACTGCATTCACTTTTGCACTAAAGCTCTCAGGAATTCTCTCCTCTCTCCAATTATGAATTAAATAACAAGGTAGACAGAGATCTTTAGCTTTGAATAGTAACCAGTCAGGAGAAAAAAAAAATTTGAATTCCAAACTGGAAAAGGCAATGGGAAACCACTCTGCTATCTTTCCCCAAAAACTGATGGCAATTCACATATTAAAAGAAAAGAAATATGTGGATTGCCTATGTCCTGAAGGGATATGGCATTTTAAAAAGTTACAGGACTTAGATTGCTTAACTTGCATATATCTACAATTTAACATTTTTACCTATCTTTCTTAGAATATACAGCCATAAAATTAAATTTGATGTCATTTCTTTTTAAGCGCAAAAAAATTAGGCAATGATTTATAATCATTAACTATTAGCTTTGAGTCATAAGTAATTTCCAATAAAGGAACCAATTGTAATGACCAATGTATTATCATGGCTACTAATCAAATGTGGCAGTTAAGAATAAATTTGGACTTTACTAATATAACTTAGTATTTATATGGTAGTAGAAGGGTACACAGCAAATTAAAGGCAAAATGTTGTTCTTCTCCATGAAGAGGCTACATACAACAAGAATAACACAAGAAAAGATTCTGAAACATTTTTTTTTAATCATATACCCCGAGCAAGGCAGTAACACCACTGATGTGCAGGGGATTTGGAAAAGAGAAAACCGGAAACCACATCCTAAACAGGGAACAAGGGATGAGCCTCTACATCTGTACAATAGACGTGGGTGGAGTGTGAACTGGGCGATAGTTTAGTCTATCTAATTGGTTGATCTGTTCTGTCCCACATGCTATATTCACCTATCATGGACCAAGCAATAACCATTATCAATTATAGCAAAACACTTTGATAGGGAAAGATTTCATTAATGAAAATCAGATTACAGAGTTCAAAAAATTTTCACATTAAAACCAGCAGAATTTTAATCAAAAGGTATTAAAGAGCTGTCTGGTAACTAGTAACATTTAATTGAATAAAATGTAATTGTACTTCATTTTTGTGGACAAACAAAAATGAAAATTATTCATGACTCAGCTCAAGTAAAATATCTAGCCAACTTTTGAAATGCTGATCCCATGCCTGCCAAAAAAGAGGTCCCTTGCTTCAATTCAGAAGTATATCATGCCTCATCACACTAATGAATTTGTTTGTCTTTGAATCTGATATTCTGTCAAAGTCAACTAAACTTAATATACCATGTCACCAAAGGTTTTTTTTAAATGATGCTCACCAGGTACGAGGCTCAGAAGCCAATTGAGATACAGTATTACAGAGTAAGAGACATCATTCCAAGCAAGGAGATAATGCAGATAAGACACATGGCATTATTAAATGTGAAAAGGAATGAAAAAGACTAAAACCAGAAGCCCAATTCTAAACAGGAAACTAAGGATAAACCTCTACTCCTGTTCAAAATATCAGGGAGGAGTATGAATCAAAATGCAAGATCCATGGCTAAAGTCCTTCCAATCTTAATTATAGACAAGCTACAATTTGTATATTACTTAAAAGTTAATTCTTTGCAAATAGTGAGAATACATTTTAACCGGTTATATGCAGAATGAACATACTATACCAATGAAAGATCTTTTCTAACATTTTCAGGTTAGTTTCCAAATTATTCTTGAGTCAAAAAAATTTATCTTTCCTTTTTAAATTAAATTTCTTTTTATTTAGTCAAATAAAGATTTATAGACATATGTACATCCAATTACCAGTAGTTTCAACTCATCCAACAAAATATTCATAAAAACAAACAATATCACAGTCAAAACTATGACAAAAATGGAAATTGATCCAAACATGCAAATAAAGTTACTTAAATATGTAGTCAAAGAAGCTGATTTCTTGTTTTGGGCTCAAATTATGTTGAAGCTTTCACTAAGAAAATAAATGAATAAAAAAAACAAAAACAAAGATGAAACCATAAAATGGTATAACTCTACAAGTTAAAATAAATTTTTTTTTTTTAAATTACTCTTTGAAAAGAATTAATAGAAGGTTGTATGTAATTGGTAAATACAAAGTATTAACTTTCAACAAACAAAGAGATCTAAAAGAAACAATGCAGATATACTCTTTATTTCTTTCATTGTAGCAAAAAAGTAATTAACATTCAAGTATTATTCAATAATTAATAGCAAATAATAATAAGAATAATAAAGAACAATGACGAAAGTGAATGAACATTAGAAAAACCAAGAAAAAAAATCATAAAAACATTGAACACAAGTGATGAAGAATCAGGATTCACTTGGCTCTGTTGGTCTGGCAAAAACATTAATTTGGCAACGTTCGGAGAATTAAGGGTGCTGAAAAAATTGAGGTTTTCTATTTTATTACTTCTGTAAGTTATACAGGCATAAACTTATCCCAGACTTACTAGATCTGATCATGACAAAATGGTAGTTTTATTAAACAATTTTACTATAATGTGATAAAAAAAATAGATGTAGGGACATCATTATGTTCACAGACACTGAATATGAATAATCATCTGCAGAACTGACAGAGGAAATAATTAAAATAACAATGGGCTATTCCAATTATCAGACAAAAAGTTCACTTATACAAATAAAGTAATATAAAGCTAAAATAAAGTTTTTAAAAAATCTACCCTTATAATATGCCTCAAAATATACAAATATCAAGAAACATCATGATACAAGAAGGAATAAATAAGTTCACAAACAGATAAGTATCTATTAGCTGAATTTTGATCTGAAATTTTCCCCAGTATGTTTGAATTTTGTGATTAATATTCCCTGTTGAATTAACATGGGTGAACAAGAAAGGAAATTACATAAGGAAATATTTAAGGACACTTATACTTAATCTCAGAAAGAGACAATTTCTAGGACACAATGAGGAAACAGGGCTTGGAAAATGTGACGCTCACAAGACATATAGAAAGCAAAAGAGACAGAAAGAAATAACAAGTAATCTACCTAATGAGTTTGTGTGGATGTGATGTATACTGCTGCTGCTGCTGGAAACAACAATTGTCTTGGTCAACAAACAAGGACCACAGAACACAAACACACACACACACACTATATATATATATATATATATATATATATATATAAACTCATTTTTATTTTTTGTTGGTAACAGTTGTGTGGAGTGGTAGTCAAAGAGATTCATGAACATATGAGAGAGTTATCGGGAATGGTTGATTTGCAGAAGTTGTCTTCTCTTCTCTCTTCTTTGCATTCTCTCAATGTTCTCCTCTCAGTGTTCTTCTGGTGTTCTGATTTTGGCCCCAAAACCCCAAACTTATATAAGCTGAAATTTCTATATATTTTTGTCTTCTCAGGTTTTCACTTAATTGTGTCATCTATGGCTAAGCACATCTGTCAATCATTTTCACCAGCTATTGCTTTTAAAGCCAGTTGTCTTCAATATAATCACACTTTTGTCAGTCCTGTTTATATTTTATGCCTTTGATGTTGATCACACTTTTATTAGTCCTGCTTCTGATGTCAATCATGTTTCTGTCAGGTCACAGAAATATATTACAGATGGATGGCAGGATGGCAGAACAGGGAATAGGAGTCAGTCAGTCAGTTAAGTGCCATACGTGATACACGCTTGGGCAACCATGTCTCGAAAGAGACATGACTGACTGGGCAGAGGATTATCCCGCAGTAGTTTGCCAATGCTTTCTACGGTAGATTGGTTGCCAGCCAAGGCTATAGAACCCAATCTGTCCTGTTATTTAACCCATAAGAGACAGATTAATACATTTCCCAAGGGTATTTGCGCATAAGTGAATACAATGGATTCAACTGGAATTTGAACTAGGCTCCCCGGTTTCTTGTTCCGAGCCGATATCCACTGTACCACAACGCACATCCATGGGAATAGGAGAGATAATAAAAATACAAACATTACTTTTTTTTTTAACAACCAGCATTATAAAAATAAAACCATCCAAATAAATACGAGTTTGTCATATTGATACCATTTCAGTTTATGAAACTATTTAGAAGTTATATCATCAAGGAAATTAAAATCATTGCTTTATAAAAGCTTCAGGAGATCTGGGCTGCAGTCTTTATAAGAGAAAATGAATAGTGTGAATTTTGATAGAATATTCTGGATTAAAGAAAATTATTTTCATTTAAAATTTTATTTATAAATAACTTTAAATGATTTTGAATTCCCAACAAACACAAAGCCAACGAATGAGAATGACAACAAATTAAACTTCATTACTTGGCATTAGATTTTGAAAACTAAAAAGATTAAAAGTCTAGCTTAAAGTATAATCTGACCCTGCCTATATTGAATCCAGTTTGGTTGTTAACTATTTGTCCATAGCTGGAACCTTAACAAGTGCTACCAACCAGGGTCATGGTGGACCTGGGAATAAAAGCAATTAAGGTGATTCCACACTCCTCAAAACCTCCTGCTGAAAGGCCTTGCTGCCAGATGTAGTTTATCATCATACCTAGAACAGATGGTGTAATGGATAATGGTTCAGAATGGGAAATCAGAAAGCCAAGTTTATTCATTACATTCACGTACACTCAAATACCCTTCTTCCTCCCCAGTTATGGATTAAATAGTAAGACTGCTATCTGGAAAAATCAAAGTTATTCTCAAAATAATTGTTAATTCAATATTTACTTGGCATAAAAAAGAATTATTCTTATTATCCAAAATATGTTTCAGGTTTAGATAATCTACAAAGGGTTGATAAACCATAAATAAACAAATCAATCAATTGTCAATATCATCAGATTAGGGTTCAAAGTAAATAACCAACCATGTATTTATTCAACTGGCCAGTACTTTCAATAATTCCAAAGTTGTCATAATTTTTAATTATTTCTTTTCAAAGTTGTTGTTTTCTAAGAGAGAGAGAGAGACAGAGAGACAGAGAGAGAGAGCATGTTTATAAGCATCAATCTCAATAGCATCTCACCTTCACAAGAACAAGGGGCAAGCACAAGTCATGAATTATGTAGCAGTAAAATGAAGAAGAAACAATGGAGTAAAGAAAAAAAAATGAATTCTATTCCTCCTCCTCCTTGTGGGTTATAAGTTCAGATCATACCAAACTGCAATCAAATTAATTCTTTGTTTTTAAAAAAAATGTATATATTTTATGAAATTATTTTCTTTTCTGCTATAAAACAAGGAAGAACAAAGCAACATTTTCTTTTTTGCATGTTTGTTCAAATTTGGACAAGAACCAATTTCTAAAGGATAGTATTCATGAATATAACATGAGCTAACCAATCAAACTGAGATAATAAAAAAAAGAAAGAAAAAAAATATAAATGCATCATTTTCTTTTTTTTAAAACATACCAACATATACACACAATATTAATGCATATGTAAAACACTAAAGAAAAAATAGAAATTTGAATACTTTCACTTTTATTAAATAAATATTAAGCTGAATTTTCTGCAAAAGAAAATTGAGTTTTTTTTTTGTTTTTTTTTTTGTTTTTTTAAATAGATCTAAACAGATTTGAATTTATTCACTGGAAAATCATTTACTAAATTTAAATTGAAGAAAAATGTTACTAAAAAAAAATAAAATAAAATACTATAATATATTAATTGTAATAAAATCATTTTCCCCTGTGAAGAAACGTAAGAGAATGTATATACTCAAAGAAAAATCTTAATTTAGCATATCCATGATATTGCAAATAAATAGCACTTAGTTTAAATAGTATCTCTGAAATATATCTCCACACACACATTATAATGTGATATAAAAAATGATTTCCTAAAAATCATTACAATCTTTATTGTTATAAATGAATGTCCATACAAAATAAAGAGATGCAATCTTAATACATTGCTGTAATATACAAGATTGAATAAAAATAAAAAGCAAAGATTAATTAGCAAAATCTAGTAAATGTGAATTGAGCTGAAAGAAGCAAAAACCTTGAAATAAATATATTCACTTAAGTAAGCAATTATTCAAATCAATTTGTTAAAAGTGAATCTTTCAGAAATATAATTGAGAAAGAGAATAATACACTGAGACAATGAAGAAATAAAAACAAATCTCAAAATAATATGTTGTTACTGAGAGAAACGGGAAATTTAGAACTGATAACAAGATGAAAAACGCAAAGAAATCAAAGCATTAAATAAGTTAGTAAAATAGAATAAAAGAAAAAACTATTTTGAAAATAAAAATATAAAGAGTTTAGCACATTACAAAAGATTTGTACAAAAATGTAGTTCGAGATTGCCACAGTGGATCCAAGCAGTACACACTAATAACAGACAAGTATACTAATTGTCATTAAACTAGGCTTCTACAACCAGAAATTCATGGGTAGTATATACAAATTAAGTTAACTAACAAAGTTTCCTATAGCTAACCATCATTTCTCACCACTTTCCAATAGTGGCAGTGAAATGCCTTGCTCGGGGTGAAACGATTATATGGAAAAAAAATGTATTGCAGCATGGTGTAAGTGAGAATGTATGTGCACATATAAGTTCATGCTTAATAATAATTACAGAGATTACTGTGAGAAATGAGGTGTCATCATTACATTATATATATATATATATATAAAGGAAAACTCAACATGTCATTTAAATTGGTTATAAATTATAATTCATTTCAATGAGCTAAATTATCTCATTTCATCAGACCACACAATATTCATTCCATTTGGTACAAAAGTTTTTTCCAAAATAAGCATTTCTTTTAACTGAAGAGAAAAATAAGTAAAAAGATTAAGGACAGAGGCATTGGCGTCATCTCATTGGAGTTGATCTTGTTGGATTATCCTCACCGCTTACGGACTGGACATGTGTGTGTGTGTGTGTGTGTGTGTGTGCGCGCACACACACCTGGGGTGCGATTTGGAAATTGTCAACTTTTTATATTTGAAATTTTATACATTCATGTTGTTTTTGGAAAATTAATATGTGGTATCTATCCAACCAATAAAAACAAAATGTCAAATGTAAAAATCAAAACAACTCCACATTAATCCACAAACATACACATATATATATATATATATATATATATATATATATATATATATATTCAGAAATTATAACATGGATATGCTATAATATCACTACAAAAGTAGCTATTTTGCTTCAACACTTCTTGTGTCTTGTCAAGTGATGTGGTTTATTTCAAATTGAATGGTTTTAAAAGGTTAAAAACAAGCAAAGCCCCTTTAATCAGGGAGGCATTGTTGTATGTACAATGTGGACCAATCAGAGTAAAGCAACTTCTAATTTGGAGAATATATGAGCAGACTTAAAAATAATTTTGGGGTGCATTAGTATTAGTATTTGATTAAATTGAGATCAGCATTACTAATTAACTATTAGATCTACTTTATTATTGTTGCATACTTTATTATTGCATGCATATGTGTGTGTGTGTATGTGTGTGTGTGTGTGTGTGTGTGTATATATATATATATATATATATATATATAATTACACACACACATATGCATGCACATATATAAATATTTTACTGGAGATAATAAAATAGTGCTCAATGTAATATAGCAGAGCTATGCATAGTGCATAAACGTAGGATTATATATAACTGTCACAGCTATCAACACCAAATACAACTATTTCTCCTAAACTGCTATGAAACTGATTCTACACAAAAATTTAATTTTTTTTAAGGAAAAAACATAAATTTGGGGGCAGGTTAATAGTTTTACCAGAAGTTCTATGCATAGTTTTGAGTAACTTTAATTTAAATTTAAAACCATTCGTATTTACAAATCTGGAATCAACATTAATACTAAAGAAAGAATGTATTTTTCCCCCCAAATCAGATATATCAAGCATAGATTGTGTAACAGATCACTGACTAACAACCACACAAGAAGATGGTGCAGTAGAGATTCTTTAAAAATCATTTGCTCTTAACAAATTCTAATTCAAATTTGCATTAGAAAATTATCTGAAACTTACACAGGTTCTTCATGCCCATAATCATTTATGCAAGTAAAATTCCGAAGAGCTATAACAATAAAATAAATTTTTCAAATGTCAGGTTATTCAAAGTAAATTTGTTATTTAATCCGTGAAGAACTATAGTGAAACCTAAAAATTTAAAAACAAATTTTATTTTAAAAATATCATTTTACTTAAATTATTCCATATTAGTTTTTCAAACTTTTTATCAGTACTAATATAAATAAAGACACTATAAAATCAATTTAGTATAAGACATAAGCAGACTATATAAGCCACTTGTGAAATTCCAACCTACCAAGTCTAAATTGTACAATGATAATAGCGCCTCACATAAATTTTCATACATAAATTTGTCACTTTTGATTAAAATCTTTAAATGGCAACTGGTCATTACATTTCACTAGAAAATTTTTAATTTTTTGCAATAATAAAACTATTTCTTGATATACTGAATAAAATAAAAGATGTAAATCTATATATACAAAATTTATTAAAACTAATCAAATAAATGAACACAAAATTATACAACAATAAATATATTGTAAATTTGTGTTCTAGAAAAATAAATGAATCCATTCCTGCACCTTGCATTTAAAATGTGACTCTTTTTGTGGAAGGTTCAATACAACATAATCATTGCCACTGCATATTAAATGTCGACAATAAAAACCAAAACATTTTACGATAACTTATGTGATAAATGAGAAGAAGGTTATCAAATGAAAAGCAATAACATCTTCTATTTCAATATCTCATCTGTCACTTTTTAAAAAAAAAAATGAAAAGAAAAACAAAGCATTTATCAATTTAATTCTTTTTTAAATTTTAGTTCTAACAAATAATTTAAGACCTTTTTCATTTCATATCAAATAATAATTTTAATAATTAAGAAACAAAAAATGAATAAAACACTTTAAAAAATTTAATTTTTTATCTTCAAACAATTAGATATTTTCTGAATTGTATTTAACTATGGGAAAAACAAATTACATGAAGCTACGAAGATTATTTTTAGTTTATTTAACAACAACAAAAATTTTTTTTGGTACTTGAATAAAAATAAATAACAATACATGGTGGCAGAAGCATTTATTTTCACACATTACAAAAATAAAAGAAAAACATATAGAAAGCATTAATTTAATTTATAAAATTTATTTAATTTATAAAATACCAAAAAACAAAAAAAAAAAAAAAACAGGAAATTACTTGTCTTAGAATTTTCACTCACACACACATACTCACTCACATACACATTAGTTTATATTTTCTGATATATAAAAATTCTGTTATTACAGATGAAGCTATTATAACAATATAAAATTTTAATTTCCAAATATTTCACAATCACTATTTTTTATAACTCATTTAAAACTTAATATATATTTGTTTATCTCATCTTCTTACCAGAAACATTTCAAATAATTGGTCTATATTTAAATGCACATTAAAAATAAATATAGAAATAAACTATTTTTTGAATGTCCTGATGATGGCAGATGGTTCGGTTAAAAACCCGACAGCAACTAAAAAATTTGAACAGCTATATGCATTACCCAGGTTTATGATAAGATATTCAAAATTATAAATTAAAGACAATCTGACAAATATCCCTTCACATTTAATGAAATTCATCTAATAAAAAAAAAATTAAATTAACAATAACTATAAATCTTTGTTCAATTTTTCTGGCAAAATGATGCTTAAATTAAAATTAGAATCACATACAATATTCATATAATTTAAATCTATCCAATCTAGTAAACTAAAATCAATCAAGATTATAAATACATAATAAAGAAGAAATTCTGGGATGATTTTTTATACAATATGTAAATTTCTTTTAGATAACTGCAACATTGAATCTGCAAACTCAGCATAAAATAATAAATATTTTTTTTTATTACACTTCATTTTATAAAAGAGAAATTCACTTTTCAAATAAAAATCCTAGGAAAAAATGTTGCAGCCAACAGTCTTTTATAGCAAATAAATTAAAAATTAATTTATGATTTAAAAAGAAAGTAGTAAATAAAATTTCAGAGTTCAGGCAGAAACTTTATAAGTATAGAGTTATAGCAGACTTTAGAAGGAACTGGAACCCAATCCTAAACAGGAATGCATTAAAGTATACAAAATTATGTTAGTATTTAAAAATGTGATAAAATTTAAAATACAGAATGATTCCAATTGCAAGAATATAATCAAAGCTATGTTCATTTTAACAAATTCAGCTTTAAAAAATAATATCAATGAATAAAAAATAGAAATGAAATTTTTAGAAGATTAAAAAAGAGAAAATATTATTTTGCTTTATAATGACATTTTTTCAAATTTAATAAAAACATGCTTAACTGCAAATTTTTATGACCTTTCACATATCAACTGAACTGAGGAATCCATTTTCCTGAATTTTGGAAGAATAAAATTAATTTGAAAAAGACCTGTTATTTGACTGTTAAATTTTGAAATGAAGAGATATTTTTAAGGCAATAATTACTTGCTAATATTTTTGGGGTTTAAACAGAAGATAATTTTTACAAATCAAAGAATAAAAATACAAGTAAAGTTTGAGACCCAATATAAAGTAAGAATTAGTATTAAAATATTTTTCATAGAAACTTATATCGAAAGAAATTACTTACAGAATTTATTTGAGATGGAGACATGTCCAAAAATATACACTAAAAAAACAAAAGCAGACACACACACATACATAACTTCTGATTGATTTCAAAATAGAAAACATTTGATTCAGTTAAAATCAAGGAGTAGTAATTTTAATTTATAAGAGAAAATAAATAGTGTGAATTTTGATAGTATATTCTGGATTAAAGAAAATTATTTTCATTTAAAATTTTATTTATAAATAACTTTAAATGATTTTGAATTCCCAACAAACACAAAGCCAAAGAATGAGAATGACAACAAATTAAACTTCATTACTTGGCATTAGATTTTGAAAACTAAACAGATTAATTTTAGAATCAAGTCACTTTTTCATATATCAAAAGTTTCACTTGTTTTTCATTAAGATTTCAGGTCAGATTTAAATTTTCATAGCAAAGGGAATTTTATTTTTTGTAAAGTTATCCCAATTTCAAATGAAAAGTTTTGCAACAAATATTTACAAATGCTCTTTCTATGATTGGAAAGTGATTTTTCCCCTTTTTTTGATTTTTACAACTTTTTGATACAAGAGTGGAATTTATACATGCTAATCTAATTATTTTGCAACATTCTTTAAAATGCACAGCTGTAAATGAAATATGTTAATAAAAAATTCCAGGCAGTATTATTTCATCTGCCAAATGATATTAAACAATTTAATTATGTGTTATGATTTCAAAACACATCAATTAGTTTCACATGGTTGTTTAGTCAACTGACTAACTGCTACTTTGTTCATATTTTAATAATAGAATAAGAATTTGTAATAAATAATAATGACATGAACCTTTATTCTAAAATTTAAGATCAAACTCTTCATTTATTAATATCAAAATGAAAGTATTTAATAAATTTAATTTAAATAAATTTTCCAAAACAAATGAAAAGAAAAATAGATAATAATTGAGACATTATTTAGATTATTTGGACTATTGTCCTCATCTTTGTTATCATTTCTATGACATTTCGGCCATTGTACACTCCGACCTTCTTAAGGTGCTAGGAATTCCGATCCAAGCCATTTATTCAATTCGAAATTCCTAGCACCTGAAGAAGGCCGGAGTGTACAACAGCCCAATCATCGTAGAAATGACAACAAAGATGAGGACAATAGTCCAAATAATGTAAACAGTGTAAATACTACCTCATTTCAAAAGTATAGACAAATAATTAAATTAAGACTGAAGAGAATATGAAAAAGAACTTTTCTGCATTTTATATTTGTATTTTTAAAAACTTAGTGAATCACAAAATTAATTATTTCTTTTACTTTCTTTATATTTACAATCAATTATTTGCTAAAATATGAAACAGTCGTTATAGTTAAGAGTATATTATTTAAATTGTCCTTTGATCCACTGAGTTTAGTTTCCAAAATTTTAACTGGTTTTCAAATGAATTACATACAATCACCTGATAAATACATAAGGTTTGGAGAACAAAAATTACAATAAATTCATAGTTTGACTAGCAAACTTCCCATAATGTATTAAAAACTCACCATCCTAAAAGTACTATGACTCTACATGCATTTGTACATTTAAAAATAATAATAATGGTCTAAAACAAAACAAAAAAAAATCATTACTTTTAAGTGCTCTGTTGAAAATGGAGAAAGTGATAAATGCTAAAAGAACTATAAATGCCAACAAACATAATTACTTAGCATCATCAGTTTTATTTATACAAACTTAGTTGTTCCATAGAGGTGTACATCTTGTACAAACAAAACCTTTTAGTTGTTGGTGGCAGTGACAGTGGTGGTCGTCCCCCAAGATGTGTAGTTTCTTTTTAGGAAACATGTTGCTATGAGTAAGTGGGGTCAGGCCCGTAAGTTTGACAATAAAATTTGTAAAAGACCCCAGAAAATAATAACAAATATCTTAGAAACTTGCTATTTCCATCATCCAAAGCAAGAATACCAAAAAAGTTCAACGGAGTGGGGGGTATGTATTTTTTCTTCTGGATATTAATTTTGATCTACACTAATAGTAAGTCAAATTTTTAAATAAGCAAGATAGCATGTGCTATATAAAGACAAGATGGCAAAGAGAAAAATCCATATGAAATGAATAAAATTGGTTATAAACTTTAATTCCAATTCTAAAAGACATATGGAACCTGATTTTAAAAATTTGGGAAAACTAAATATTTGTTGCGTGAAACAAAGTTTGACACAAGCCCATATCTATTAAACACCCATATCTATTAAACAGACAAATTCACAATAGGTTGCTCTATGGTAGGCTGTTTAGTGATGAAATTAATAAAAAATAAAAAAAAGAGGAATTATAAGCAAAAATATATTAATCGAAAGTTATATTAAATGTTAATAATGGTAACAGAGTTGATAAGTAAGTTTTATTTAAAATCATCTTAGAATTATTTGTTTGGTTAGCACAGTTATTGATTTCACTGAGTTAAACAGATACACTTAACAAATAATCCTGTATCTATCTGACAAGGAAAAACAAGATCAAACCCAACAGGTGACAAGGGAGTAAAAGCAAATGTTCACAGTTAAGGCTTTAATAGTAAGAAACAGAAGAATGGTTGACATCAAAAGCAGAAACAAATATACAACATGACAAAATCAGTTACTTACAATGTAAAAATAGAAATTAAGAAATATTAGCAGAAAACTGAAATATGTAACATACATAGGTGAAAAGAAGAAGACAACTATTAAGTAAGAAAAGTTTCAAATTAAAAAAGAAAATTGAACCACCATTTGATCCGGCAGGCTTCTGCAAAAGGGAATGCAGGTTCAAATCCTGCCAAAGGACACATTTTCTTTAAGCTTTCTCAAGTACAAAGGTTAGTAAACAAAATAAATATTGTTTAAAATAAATGGCGTGTCAACTCAAATGTGGGTTTTCCACTAAAAATATTTGAAGTAATAAAACTATGCTGGATTAAAAAATAAAATCCATGAATTCTTTAGAATATATTGTAAATAACAAAAATATTTATAATTATAATAATGCATAACTGATTCTTGTCAAAAGGGAAAACAACTGTTTTTCTTTTGCAAAATTTAAGATGTATGACTTCTTTTTTTTTTGAGGGATACTTCAAATTTGATGAAATTAATGTAAAAGTGGTTTTTAAAAACTTATTTAAAGGATTATCTTTGTGGCCATGGTTATTTGTAATATTTTACTGAAAATTTAATTTTGCTCAAATTTATATAAAATATTTGCAAATAAAAAATGTGTTTATATATATATATATATATATATATATATATATATATATATAAAATATTTGATTTGTTCAAAATATTCTAAGTAGATGCTACCAAATGACAAAACTGAAATGTTTCAATAGTTATAATTCATTTTAAAGTTAAATATTTGTCTATATTGCCGAGATGAGGTAGTATTTACACTATTTATATTATCCGTATTGTTGAAATTTGTATGGCATTTCGACCATTGTACACTTCAGCCTTCTTCAGGTGCTAGGAATTTTGAACAGGTTCAGTTCAAAATTCCTAGTGTCTGAAGAAGGCCTGAGAGTACAATGACCAAAACATCGTACAAATGGCAACAAAAATGAGGACAATAGTTCAAATAATGTAAATAGTGTTAAAAATTAAATTTGTAGTTTAACAAAAAATAAATTTATATTTAATTAAGCTTAGAAACCTAATAGTTGAGTACTTGTTTTTTAATCTAAGCTATTCAATGAAAATAATGACTAAAGTGTTTGTTTTTTTTACTTTATAACTTATCTAATTATTACAGCAAAAAATATTTGAAAAAGAAAACAGATATTAATTTGTTTAAAGCAAACCATTATTCACATCAGCAATATTCCTGCTTTATTGATATTATCTTTAAGAATTATTTTGAAAGTACAGTGTTTTATATTGTTGTACCAATTATTGTAATTGTACTTCATTCTACAATTAGTATAACTATGATGAGTACTGCTATTGCAACCATTT
>JBBBDQ010001558.1:3945000-4135000 GCA_037127315.1 Ascarosepion bandense | reverse complement strand
AGTCATGTCTCTTTCGAGACATGATCACCCAAGCGTGTTTCACGTATGGCACTTAACTGACTGACTGACTTTAGAATTAGAAGAATCTGAGACAGCAAATTTAGTATCCCAAATCCTTAAATTTAAGTTCTTAAAAACTACTGTATGCAATTAATAAATTTTTCATAATAAAGCAGCTATCAATTAAAAGAGTAGGACTTGTTTAAATAAATATGGTTAAACAAAAACTAAAAATCTTTTAGAGATCATAGCTTACCACACAGTGTATATATATACATACATATCAGAAAGTTTTGAATTCTATATACATATTTGGCTCTGTAAATAGATAATACTATTTACATCGAGTCTTCCACCTTAATAATTTTTAATATTATAAAATTAATATTAATAGGATCTGGTTTTTGGAATTTTACCTATATACTTTTCCTTTTTTTGAAGGGTATTTAAAATATCTATATATAGATATGTGGTCTTCTCTTTTTTTCTGATTTGCATGTAATTCTTTCAGTCAAATAAAATATTAAATTTACTGAACAAATGTTTTCTTAAAGAGAATTTTTTGAGAAAAGAGAACATTTTCAAACCCATGACAAAAAAGTATTTTGGAGCAGATCTTCTTCAGATAATAAACATTCAGTCAGTCAGTTAATTGCCATACATGATACATGCTTGGGCGATCATGTCTCAAAAGAGACATTACTGACTAGGCAAAGGATTTTCCTGCAGTAGATACTTTCAGCAGTAGACTGTTTGAAAGCCAAAGTGATACGATCCAATCTGTTCTGCAATTCAACCCATAGCTGGAGGGAGAAGAGATGGATTAATACATTTTCCAAGTTTATTTGTGCTTAAGTGGACTGGACTTCAAACTCGGCTCTGTGATTTCCCATTCCAAGCTGATATCCATTACACCACAACACATATCCAATAAACATTATTAAGCCTAATTCAAAATTCAAAATTAACAAGAAATTTCATGGCTTTCATTTCCCATGCAATTTGCCTGTCTGAGATCTACCAAAGAAGATTTATTCAAAGTAGAAATCAAAATGAATAAAGACAAGATGTTCAT
This sequence comes from Ascarosepion bandense, assembly GCA_037127315.1. Classification (NCBI taxonomy): domain Eukaryota; kingdom Metazoa; phylum Mollusca; class Cephalopoda; order Sepiida; family Sepiidae; genus Ascarosepion; species Ascarosepion bandense. The sequence goes on along the minus strand of JBBBDQ010001558.1, from coordinate 4,133,925 downwards.
TCTTAAGCCAGGCTCAATAAGTCAGCTAACATACTCAGATTTATGCAGTACTGCAGCTTTGAGGAAAAAAAACTAAATTCCTGAAAATAAGAGTTTTTGTTACTTTTTTCTTTTTTTATTATTATTATTATTAATCAACTAAATGATTGAGCATCAGTTCAATTTTAACAACACTTCAATCAATGGGTAAATGTTATTCCTCACTTAGAGAAAAAGCACAAAATCAAAAGGAATAAATGATTTATATCAATATCAGTCATGTCAAGAACTATGTTAATATAATAACAGGAACACCTTTATTCATAAGTCTTTAAATTTGTCTCTCAATCTGATTGTTATTAATGCATAGAGGTGAAAAAAAAAGAAAAGAGATTGCAGTGTATATTAATAAATAAAGAGATTAATATTTTTCTATTTAATCCTCATTACACAGGCCATAAAGGTTCAAAGAAGTGAAAGAAAGGTATTGCTTAATGAAATGACACAAGACTTTCAGTTCCACACTAACAAACACTATGAAACTAATGGGACTACAAAAAAAGAAAAAAAAAAAGAAAAGGATATTGAAATATATATATATATATATATATATATATATATATATATAAATAAAAGAAAAGATATCTTTCACTTTTGCAGCCAATATCTAACCAAAAGTAGTAGAGAGGAAAAAATTATTTTACCATATTTTGATATGAAAAGAAAAAAAGAAAGAAAATACCTTGTATAATAAATATCTCTCTTTGGAAAGATTTGAGAAGTACAAAAAGATTTTATGACAATTATTAAGAACATGAGAAGCAAAGTATTTGCACTGTCAAGCAAGCACTCAACTCCAGATGAACAAATTGCTTGAGATTGTAAATTAGAAAAAAAATAAAAAAATGGTTTCTCTCATTCATATTTCATATTCACTGAAGCATACAAAAAGTCTTCACAGCACATGTTAGACATCTTATTCACTGCGATATACAAAAGGTCTTTACATGGGCCCCCATGGTTAATAATTTCTATTGACAATCGTGAACGGCCACGTCTTTGATAGTGTGCTTTCAAGGGAAAACCTAACTGATGCAGCTATGGGTAGGAGAAAAGCAGAAAATTTTATAGCTAGTTCAATTTAAGTTTGTCTATTTTTTTAACTTTTAAATTTCATGTAAATCAATATGATCTATGATATCAATGTGACAGAAGGAAAACTGCATATTTAAAATAAAACCTAAATTTGTTGCTTACAGATATAGTGAATGCACTGATTCATACATAGCTGATCACTAAAAATTAATGACTTTAAGCTTGATTGATAGCTACAGGCTTTTACTAACTAAAAATACCAGTGGTTGCCAGAAGTATTTTATCTATCTAGAGAAAAGATGAGTACCAACAGGTATCATCAAAAATTGATAAAAGCATTGCAAAATCAAGTTAATAAGTTAAAGTGCGCAAACAACCTACAGATTGTTAAAAATAAATAAACTATGTTAAATTTGAAGAAAGAAAAAAGGATTTAAATAAATGAGAGTAAGAATTTTTAATAGCACATATCATTCAAAGAGATTTGCAAACAATTTATTTGCAAATTTGGTTGTTCCTACAATATTTACACCAATCCATTTTATCACCTTATGGTACACAACCAGCACGGAAAAATGAAATTGGGGAGTGTGAGTGAGTCTTCTTCTATGTGCTGTGACTCTTCAGGATGTGGGTGATCATGGCCTTCCACCTATCCCTTGTAGCTCTTAACACTCTTTCTCTTGTTACCTCTCCCAAACCTTGCTCAGCCATTCATTTGCTTGATTACATTAAATATGACACATTGCTTTCCCCTGTCTCTCTTTCTCTATCTGTCCTGTATCAGATTCTCCAAGCCCTCCTTCCTCACTACATGTCCCAGAAATTTCAGCTGATTTTCCCTGATGTTAAGTATCCTTTATTTGTCCATCCTCTCTCAAAACCTCGTCGTTGTTCACATGTTTAGTCCATGGTATCCTCAGTATCCTTCTGTAGAACCACATTTTGGTTACTTCAAGTCTTTCCTTCATCTTTGATGAGATTGTCCAGCATTCGCTGTCATATTGAAGGCCAGACATCACATAACAATCCAATACTCTATTCTTTGTTTCCAGTGAAATTTTCCTGTCTCTCAATACTTTGCTCAGCTTCTGGAATGCATTTTTCGCCACACTAATACATCTTCGGAGATCATTGTCCCACTTTCCTTCCTCTGTTAGAACTCTTCCCAAGTATTTAAATTTCTGTACCTGCTCGATTTTTGTATCCTCAGCCTGTAGGTGGTATTTTGGGCTGCTCTTTTTACTGATGACAATGCATCCAATTTTCTTGTAGTTTATATATAGTTCTTTCTTTCCACTTTCTTTAGCTACCTTCTGTAGGAGATCTTGTAGTTTCTTTTCTGTGTCTGCTACCAGCACTGTATCATCTGTGTATCTTATTATTCAGATTGTAAGTGAGTACAGAGCAAAAAATGATAGCAAACAATTTTTGTAATATCAGTTATTCTATTTTCAGCAATATGTGTTATCACAGCTGGTTGCTGAAAAAAGAACTTATTTAGCAAGTGTGAAGGATAATATGTAAATTTCTTTTTGTTACTTTTTATTGTTTGTTTCTTCTTTGCACTAACAAAAAAAAAAGGAAAGAAAAGTAAATTTTCGTTTCATACAAGTTGTACATCTGAAGGATGCAACAAGAATGGATTAGCAAAAATGTAGAAACAACAAAATCACTAAAGAAATGAATTACTTCACTTAATGCCTTAATTATAGTCAATATCAATACATATGTACTTGTGCATGTTTACACAGAAACATATGTGGAAATCTATTTCAAAATTTTTGCTTATTAAAAAGATATGTAAAGAGAAAGTGTAATTGGTTTGAATCAAATTCATGGTTCATGACTTTTATTCTGAAATTTATATTCATATACTTCTAGTGTATTAAAAGTTAACCAAAAAATAATTTTTGCATATGGTATTTAATGAAACATGTATTTAAGAAGGATTGCCATTTAAATGCATATTATGAGAGAGTGTTGTTTTGATAAATAGAGATTTGTATATTAATAATATATCAAAGCTAAAATTTAGTAAATTGTAAGCAATTTACTAATTTTTAGTAATTTCAAATGATAGATTTATAACTATGTAAGATAAATTCTTATATATTTATGAGTAAGAATCTCAAAGACTTGCCAAAAAAATGATCATACATAAAAAAACACCAAAAAGTTAATAAAAGATTTATCATCAAAATCTTTGTGTTATTGTTAAGAGGAAAGAACAAAGGATTTTTTTTAATTAATTTTTTTATGCTTTTTAGAACTTTCAAAATTTTAGTTAAAATGTCTTGTTTTTGAGTCAGTGAATGAAAATAAATCAGTATAGGAAATTTTTGTGTCATTTTTGCAATGAAAAATACATTGATTTGAAAATTCTTGAAAAAATGAAATAATTGTCAGATTTTTTAGAAACTTCTAGAATTTATTCACAAATGAATGAAATTATTTTAAAAATGTTTCTTTTTATTATCTATTTTCTTCTTTAAATTTTAATTAGAATAATTTATAACGTTTTAAATCTTTTAAAATTCTGTTTTAATTTATCCAGTTTAGATGATATTGTTATTAAGTAGAAACTGTGGAAAAGATTCAGTGACCTCCAATATTTTAAAAAGTATTTTGAAATTTTTTGTGCATATACAAATGTACAGATTTTTGTAAATACAGACACCCATACATGATATTATCAGAAAATAAGAGTGACAACTATAATTAAAAGCCAAGAAAACTCAACAAAACATTAGATTAGAGAGAATATGTTTCTAAATTTTTAAAAAAGGTGCTCACATTATATTCCTCAAGTAATTTTTTAAAATGTGTTGAAAAAAATTAGATAAACTTCTAGCGACAAGTTGTCAACATCTAATCAAAACAACAACCTGTGTTAAAAAAAAAAAATGCATTTCTGAAAAATTTCAGAAAAATGTATTTTATTCTTGAAAGACTAATAAAGAGAATTACACTGTGATGAAAGACAGTCCAAATGACTAAAATCAGCAATTTTTAGAGATTAAAAAATAAAAAAAATAATCAAATTAGTTTTGAAATACAGCAAAATATTTTTCTTAGTGGAAATATTAAATTTCAATCTATTAGCTTGAAATTAAAACTAAAATAAAATTGTCAAGAAAGATTTTCATGCTTAAAAATTAATTTTAAATCTTAGGTATTGTGTTTCTTTGGTGGTACATATTTATAAGTCTATCATTCATCTATGCTTTGCATATTACTACCACAGTTTTGTATTTAGAGATTTTAGATAAAATACAAAGAAGAATCTGCAATGTTATTAATCCTAACCTGGCACCTCAGTTTCAGTTACTTTTCCACCACCATAACATAGCTTTCCTGTGCTTTTTTGACAAAGATTTTCATGGTAACTGTTCCAACGAGCTTTCCTCTTTAGTGCTTAGACTTTATGAATTTAAGGAAAGTACTAGATTGTCAGCAAGGTCACAGAAATGTTACAGTTGAAATTGCTAGATGTAACCGTAAGTTCTATGCTAACAGTTTCTTCTCTTGTACTTCTCATTTGTGGAAGTCCCCTCTGACCTCTTGCTTTCCAGTCAACTTTGATCTTAAAAAAAATTTAAAACAATCATTATTTATATCTTTTAAATTTCTGTTCTTTTATTATTCTTTCTCTTTAATAAAATGTTCTTTTCCTTATATACACTCACTCAATAACCCCTTGTATCTTAGTGGCTAAATTGCTTTGTCTGGGGTGAATTGATTAAAAAATAAATGTACAAATATAACGTTTTCCTATGGGAGACAAATCTCATTAAAAAAATTCTGAAACTTTAAACAACTAAGATTTCTTTAAAAGAATGCACAAAGATACAGATATAAAAATAACAAGACCCAATAAACATAAAATTAAAGAGAAGTCATTCAAAACTTTTCAATTCTTTTATACCTGAAACACACTGCAATCAATTAATAACCTGTAATTGCAAATTTCTCCCATTTCGGCAGCTGTGCTTTATCAAGTATTTTATTTATAATTCTTATATCATTTCTTTGACTGTACATCTTAAAAACAGCTTCCACTTAGTAATCTTAATACATAATTAAGCCAATGCAGTCAACATCTTGTCTCAGAACTGACAGATGAAGTGAATACATTCACATGACTTGAGGATACAGACATAGAAGAAAAGGGTTTTAGAATTTTCTAACATCTAAAGACTGGCACATTTTTCTTATCCAAGGAAAGTGTTCTCACTTAATGTCCATAAAAATATTGATTTTATTTTACTCTCCAAATATTATTCATATTGTTTCATTAAGTTACCTCCCCTACCTGAGTGCACGGTATCAGAACAAGTTCTCAGTGAATGTTAAAAGCAATAATGTCAATTAACCTTTTGTACTTAAAGAGGCAATCTAAAAGACAAATTAAGCAGAATAATTCATTATATTTTATAGTAATAGTCATGATAAATAAGTTTTAAATGACCCAAGCCAAATGATCTCTTTTTATTAGATGAAATATAAATGGTCTGATTACCTTTTCTATATTTTAATGTAGCCTGAGCTATCTATTGCATTTATATATAATTCATTCCAGTGTGTCACTGAGTAATTTCATGTTTTTGTATAAATTTTAAGAAAATAACAGGAATCTAAACAGATGAGATTACAAATGATTATATAGAAAAAAAAAAAAAGATTCCTAAAATTTGCATTTGTTTTATCCTATACGGAAAAGGCTCATGGAGTGAAATCTCTGTAACTAACTTCTCTCCCTTGGAATAAATTACAAAATGACACATCCTCACATCCTCCAAGAAGAAATTAGAAATGGTAATTCCTGTGGTTTTTGTTTTAAATTATTTCACCCTCAAGCAAGGCAGGACTGCCACTATTTTGCAAGGGGTTGAAAGAAAACACAGAGTACAAGGGATATTGAAGAAAGGATAAAAGATGAATGGGAATCAAAAAGATAGATGACAATTAATGTTGCATTTAAATTTTTGAAGATTGTAGCTATCAGGGAAGAAAGTAAACAAAAAGGGAGTTCCAAAAGTGGGAAATGCAAGGAAAGAAACTGTTGGAATAGAAGTGATGGTTATATTTAACTATTTCAACAGTAAGAGGGTGGGACCTAGATGCCAATCTAATAGCATGCTTAAACTTATGTGAACAAGGAACCAGGGTAAAAGGTTAATCAGAACAGTTACCATGAAAATATGTGGAGAAAAGACAGATAGAGGCCACATCACATCAGTGAGAAAGTGACTGAAGTCAAGATGCCAAGTCAAGACAGATTACATTGCAGATCCTTCTTTGAATTTTGTCAAGAACCTCAAGATGAATAGCAGGAGCACCCAACCAGATATGGCAAACAATATTCAATACATAGACAAATGACAGATTTATAAAAGTGCAAGATGGATTTTCACAAGAAAAACTTTTATTCATTCAATAATCATCTTATTCTTAGCTCATAAGCAACATGACAGTATTTGATTTACTAATGATCATCTATAACCAATTACGCCTGTAAGTTATGGAGTTGATAAATGGTTTATACTGGTTATATCGTTCCATAAAATTCTTTTATCATTTATGAGATGACAATATTCCTAAAATGATGACCGAGTTCTAGATTCACTAAGTATAATGAAGATCATTAACAAGAGATCCCTTGATTTTATCTTTAAAAAAAGCAAGAAAGAAGGAGAGAGATAGAGAGAAGGAAAGTATCCTTTGAGATAACAATTCATCTTCCTTTACCAGGAGTGAAACTGAAAAAATGCTTAACTGATCTTTTTTAGAAATCTTGATACAACAGAGAAATTTTCTAACATTCGTTATGCACTCAATGGAGTTGGTGCATGAATCATATTTTTTCGTTATGTCTTCCTTATCTTTGTGTCATAAAGACAATTTTTAGTTGTGCTGAATTTTATTATTCTTGTCTATTAAACCAAAAATGTGTAAATCAAAATAAAATTTACTCAATAAAATTCATCACAACAGCTCTTTCCACTTCATACACACTGTTACTTTAAAAGCTTCACACAATGCACAAGATATCCAGAAGAACAATGGCCTATAGAAAGAGGCAGAAGATGACAAAGTGGACACTTGCATGACTGCAGGTACAACTTGTTTACGAAAAACACATGAAATCAAAATTTGATATTCTTTTCTTCTAATTTTGTGGAGCAGAAAGTAGGTGGCTACAATTTCAAATGTGATAAATGAACACACCTAACAATTCAGCTCACATATAAGGTACCCACCTCTTAGAAGAAAGAGATATAAACACTGACAAAATACAATCAACTAAATTTGCTAACCATTATCCACCTTAACCTGACACTTTATATCCTAACACTTATAAAATAGTGAGGTGCTTTCTCTTTAACAGGAGCATAAAGCCATGGCGTTTCTTTTCTAAATACAGCATCACAATGTCCAAAGACTTAAGTATATACTTGTCAAGTCCATACATAACCTATCATGACCACCACCACCACTCATCTATAGAGCACAACTGATACCACAATATATATATTTTTTTAATGTTGAATACAGTTTCACACAAGATTTATGGCATTTGGTAAGGCAAGATGGTGTTCAATTATAAGGAAGACCCAAAATTGAATCTAATTTTACCAAGACATTTCCAAATGTAACCAGGTACAATCTGGAAAGTGCTTTAGCAGATGACAGAAGATGTAGCACTAATATCCAAAGCTGCATAATTTCTTTAGAAGTGAAGAAATGAGAGTTGAACTGCTACATAATATCAATTCTCCTACATGACAGTGAATGCTGAACAATTTCTTCATAGATGAAGAAGAGACAATGGAGACATAGTTCTACAGAAGAATACTGAGGACAATACATGCAAGCAATGATGAAATAGAATAAATAGATAGAATCAATAAGAAAGTTGAAATGCCTTGAATGCATAATAAGAATAGAGGGCTTGGAGAATGACATACAGGATATAATGAAGGTAAGAGGGACAGAGGGAAACAGCAAATAACCTTCTTAACAAGTTTGTGCAAGTGGATGTGAAGTCATGGATAGGGAAGGATAGTAAAAAAGACAAACATTGATAAGATATACAAAGGGCAGGAGTTTGTAGAGAGCCATGCTCACCCACATCCTAAAGAAATATGGCATTGCTGTCTAGTTTCAAGATTCTAACGAGAAGCAACTGCCAATGGTATTATTTTTTTTTTAATCATATCACCCCAAGCAAGGCGGTATCGCCACTGATGTGCAGGGGGCTACATAAGAGTGAATAGATTGGAAAAGAGAAAGCTGAAAACCACAACCCAAACAGGGAACAAGGGATGAGCCTCTACACCTGTTCAATAGACATGGGTGGAGTGTAAACCAGGCGATAGTTTAGTCTATCTACTCCAATTGATGGTTGTAAAGGCTATTTGTCTTTATTTCTGAGATGTGGTATTGTGATTATTTAAAATTTGGACAGTTGTCTTCATCTCTGTTGGCATATTCATGATGTTTCAGCTGTTGTGAATATGGCAACGAAGATGAGGTCAACAGTCCGAACAGTGTAAAAAGTAATTATAAATTAAATAAAAAGTAAAGAAATTCTAAACTGTTACACCTAAACCAAATTATGGATGTAGTTTTAGGAAACATTAAGTTTTTGTTAATATTCAATAGTTCATTTATTTATTTTTTTATACTATCCTCACTACTTCTCTATCTCTCTTTATATACATAAATACACACACACCGCAACTAATTCATTTGCAAACCTTTTTCAATTGAGCTTTTAATATTTTTAGTTTTAAAAGATTCTAGTACACAAAAAATATTACTGAATTTTAGAGATGGTCAGAGAATTAGCTGGCAAAAACATTAAAATAAATAAGAAAAAGATGAAGATAATCAAAAATTAAAAACATAGAATCTTGTTGTACTAAACCAGTTTTTCCAGATTATTTATCTTTAAATTTTTCTATCATATAAAAACACAATGTAAATTTATATATATTTACCAGCATCACAGGTTAATTGTTGCATCTTATTAATGAGTTATTCCTTTGCTATGTTAACAAAAAGTATTACTAGAAATAAATGGAATATTTTACTAGTAATTAGGAAAGGTCAGGCTGCAAATATATTGTTTTTATTTATTTTGCTTCATGATTATATTTTTGTTTTAAATAATTTCAAAAGCAATATTCTTTCTTACATAGGTAAATATAGTTATTTATATAGATAAAAATCTTAGATTACTAACTCGGAATATATAATCAATGCAACTACAAAGTTATTTTTCATTCATTTTTGGATAACATTCCTCCTCCTCACATATATCATTACATTAGATATAATAATGTTCAATACTTATTGAAGGCCAACTCAGGTATTTTGTAATTTTTCAATCACTCATCAGGACTCTCAACAAGACTCATTCTTTGATGAATGATTGAAAAATCAGAAAAATCTTTAATAACTATTGAATATTATATCCAATTTAATATTTTTATTTATATATATATATATATATATATATATATATATATATATATATACACACACACACTCCATTACTTTAGACCACTTGTATATAAAACATTTATCTGACCATAGTTCAATTTAATTGCATGTCACCAACCAACACAAGAGATAAAATCTGACAAATCCTTACCAATAGCAAAAAAATAATCTATCACATAAACTTGAAAAAAAATATATGATACATATTTAAAGCATTAGGCATAAACAAATATCCAACATTGATAAAATACTATCAAATTTAAGAACAAACTTGCTTAATAGGTCTTGTCAATAAAAATTTTAAATAAAAAGAATTTTAAAACCAAAACACACACTCTCAATTAAAGGCACAAAGAAACAATAGTTGAAAATGTCAAACAAAAACAACATGGAACAAAAACAAAAAAAAAAAACGGTTTTTGGCAATGGCTTATAAATGTTGAAAGTACTCAGACACTGGACAATTTATTTTTAAACCTGTTCCTCATCTTGGTTGCCATTTGGCAAGCAAGATGAGAAAAATATTCCGAATATGTAAATAGTGTAAACCCAAACTTGTATAAATAAAAAATTGCTGCCCAAATACACCCAATGTGTGTGTGTGTGTGTGTGTGTGTGTGTGTGTTGTTATACTGTAATTACTATATAGAATATGCCTTATTTTTTTAATATAAACTAATCTGAAGTATCTGTCTCAACTGGTAATCATTTAAAGAATCAAATTACTCATGCTCAAGTTGAACTTAGATGGATAACCACTTAGGAATATCAGGTAATGTAAGCAATTTGTAACCTTATGAGATCAGCCAGTTAAGTGTCATATGTGTTACTTGAGCAATCATATTTTGAAAGAGACATGACTGACTGGGCAGAAGATTTTCCTGCAGTAGGTTGCCATTACTTTCTGTAGTAGACTGGTTGCCAAAAGGCTATAGAACTCAATCTGTCCTGCTATTTAACCCATAGCTGGAGGGAGACAAAGATGGATTCATACTTTTCCCAATGGTATTTGCGTGTAAGTGAATGCAACAAATTCAATGTCATACTAAACAAGATTTAAACTTTGGACAAATTTCTTTCACCAGATGAAATTAATTTTGAGTAGATAGATCTATCTATCGCCCGGTTCACACTCCACCCATGTCTATTGAACAGGTTCAGAGGCTCATCCTTTGTTCCCTGTTTAGGATGTGGTTTCCGGCTTTCTCTTTTCCAATCTTTTCACTATTACATAGCCCCCTCTTACGATTAAAAAAAAAAAATTAAAAAAATTTAAAAAAAAAATATCTTACATAATCCATGAAACCTGTCACAAATAAATAAACATTGAAAATAAATTTAATCAATAAAAATAAAATTTTTAAAATGAGCAGCTAAATAGGTTGCCTAACTCTATGAAAGCTAGTCAACTCAGGTGGGCGGGAGAATGTCACTAAGCTTTCCCAAAGGAAGAAAGTCAATGATTGCTCACCATTCCCCCTCTACCCCAACAAACATTCATACAGTGAAATAACTGCATATTAAATGAGTGAGATGAAAAAAAAAAAAAAAAAAAAAAAAAAAACTATAAGAAGTGTACATATACCGGATATGAAATGTAACAACAGGTAAATTTTAAATTTCCTTACAAAAATAATTATGATATATATTTTTATATCAGTATCAAGTTCAAATTATTACTTTCTTTTTATTATTTTTGTACAATACATATATATATATATATATATATATATATATATATATATATATATTACTGAATGAAAGATTTGAAGTAATGTCCAGTTATAATCACACCAGAAAATATATTTTAGGACCATACAAACCTGGATGAAAGTGTTTGAGAGCTTTAAAAAAACTCCTCCCTAATTTTGAAAATGTCAGTTATTTTAACTTCTAGTCACACGTTCATAAAAATCCCTGTTTGAAAACATTGGAAAATCAGTTATTATAAATCGCCTGAAGATACCAAAAAGTCAAAACCAAGGTTGTGTAAATAACTGGTTTCCAAATGAAAAATATTTAAAAGCTCTACATTATATACATATTGAGCACTTTTTAATATAACTGTATCAGTCAGTCTGTAAGTGCCATACGCGATACACGCATGGGCGATCATGTCTCGAAAGAGACATGACTGACTAGGCAGAAGATTATACCGCAGCAAGTTACCATTACTTTTTGCGGTAGACTGGTTGCCAGTCAAGACTATAGAACCCAATCTGTCCTGTTATTTAACCCATGACTAGAGGGAAGGGTATTTGTGCGTAAGTGAATGCAGGGAATTCAACTGGAATTCGAACTCGGCTCCCTGATTTTTCGTTCCAAGCCAATAACCACTGTACCACAAAGCACATCCTTATACAACTCTATACTGGTCCAATTTAATTATGACAAAAAAAAACGGTTAACAGTAATTATTTTTATATATATATATATATATATATATATATATATATATATATATACTATTGCCATTGCCAAGTGGAGTTTATGTCAACACAAAATAAAATCGTCGGTGATGGTGGATTTTATAATATTTCAGTTTAAACAACCTCTCTGAAGATGGCTCATGTGAGCCGAAAGCTTAGAAGAAAACCAATAAATAATTATCCAAATGTTGGAGAATTTTTGTCTTTATTTTCAACTGAAATTAAAGCAAAAATACGACGTTTAGAACGGCTCATGATTAAACATAAAAGACATTCATTGTCTCTTATATTTAACAGCATATATATATATATATAGATGATTATTGTGCATTTGGGCAGTAATCCTTTCATACAAGTCTGATTAAAAATATAACAAAAAGGTTAATCACAGTGCCTTATCAGTCACATATTCAATATAAGGTAATGATATATACTTTTATATATCAAGAACAATATTGGGAGATATATATATATATATATATATATATATATATATCTGGTAAAAATATTGTTTCAAGATATGCTCTATCCCTGGTACTGAGCATTTTACTCATAAATATACCATGAAATAGAAAAGTGGACACAGAGGTGAACACCTAGCAAAGACAGAACACCTAGCAAAGACCTTGCTATTAGGTGCTAACCTCAATGTCCACTATATATGTGTGTGTGTGTGTGTGTGTGTGTGTGTGCTCATAAATTTATGAAAAACGAAAATACATTTTGCTCTTCATCCAAACAGGAAAAAGATCAAGAAATTTTCATTGTTATTCTCAATTACATATGTTTATTTCCATCAGTTGGCATTATACAGCAAATGAAAAATAGATCTAATAAAATACATGTCTCAAAACCAAAGCAACTGAAATAATATATACAATGTTTCCAAATGGCCAGTAGATTTCAATTTGTGTTTTAGCCTTGGCTTGTGTTCCATGGTTTTGTTTAAATAAAGTGCCATTTGATGTAAAGAGAATCAGTTTACTGAATTTTGATTAACTCAAACTATGTTCATGCATTACACATACAAGTAAATGTAAAGAAAGACAAAAGCAATTTTATTTTTTATTTTTGTCATAAATATGTGAATTAAGGATTTATAGTTATAGGTTGTTGGGTGGTCATGTCTCAGTGACAGTTACAATACAGGTTTTCTTCGTTACAGTTTGAACATGCATTTAAAATTCTCATTGAATATGGCAAAAATATACAAGTGTAACTCTACAAGTGCCTATTAGGCACACTTGTTTTAAAATATTTCAGCCTCTGTTCTTGGCATGCTGTCAAACCTTCAATTTGACAGGGCAATGGTAACTGCCACCTGACTAGTTGACAAATGGTAACATTTTAAGATTAATGACATACAGTATTATTAATTTTGCTTGCACAAATATGACAAAATAAATTAAAAAGAAATAAAAATTTTCAAAAAATTATTTTTTTAAATTTCAAAAATGTCTTTCCGTTATGATTGATGTACTTTAAATTTGTTAAGATGTCATCATTGACGCACTCTAAAATTGTTCGCCATCATCAGTGACGCACTCTACATTTGTTTGCCATCATCAGCGACGCGCTCTACATTTGTTTGCCATCATCAGCGACGCGCTCTACATTTGTTTGCCATCATCAGCGACGCGCTCTACATTTGTTTGCCATCATCAGCGACGCGCTCTACATTTGTTTGCCATCATCAGCGACGCGCTCTACATTTGTTTGCCATCATCAGCGACGCGCTCTACATTTGTTTGCCATCATCCGCGACGCACTCTACATTTGTTTGCCATCATCCGCGACGCACTCTACATTTGTTTGCCATCATCCGCGACGCACTCTACATTTGTTTGCCATCATCCGCGACGCACTCTACATTTGTTTGCCATCATCCGCGACGCACTCTACATTTGTTTGCCATCATCCGCGACGCACTCTACATTTGTTTGCCATCATCCGCACGCACTCTACATTTGTTTGCCATCATCAGCGACGCACTCTACATTTGTTTGCCATCATCAGTGACGCACTCTACATTTGTTTGCCATCATCAGTGACGCACTCTACATTTGTTTGCCATCATCAGTGACGCACTCTACATTTGTTTGCCATCATCAGTGACGCCCTCTACATTTGTTTGCTATCATCATTGACGCCCTCTAATTTTCTTTGCTATTATCATTGATGCCCTCTAAATTTGTTTACTATCACCATTGATGCCCTCTAAATTTCTTTGCTATCACCATTGATGCCCTCTAAATTTCTTTGCTATCACCATTGATGCCCCCTAAATTTCTTTGCTATCACCATTGATGCCCCCTAAATTTCTTTGCTATCACCATTGACGCACTCTAAATTTTTTTAACGTAAAGAAATAAGAAGAAAGATAAAGTATCCACAGGAGGCAGACAGGAGAGAAATGATTGGCAAAAATCACAACTGAAATTTTGAAATCTTAGACTGGATGTCCTGAATTTGGTAGAATACACAGAGTTTGAGAAATTTGCAGGAAAACTTTACATTTCAATTAATAATTTCCTGCTATTTATGTTCAGTTCACTTTATGGATAACAATGTCAAATTTTATTAGATTGAAGATTTTAGTTAGCAAAACTGAAATGTACTAATAGCCCAGTTAACTTTTAGAGATTATCCAAATATATAAAAGTTAGACAGAATATATACAACCATTATTTGCATAATTTAATTTAATGATTTTATAAAAATAAAATTTTAATAAGAAAGAGACTGTTTACATGCAATATTAATTTTTAAAATTACAAAAAAAATAGTTTATTAATAATTATAGTTTTCAAAGTTATCAAAATGGTCCCAATTAACAGAATTGCTTGAAATTGATCATTTAAATATTAATGATATTAAATATCATTAACAAAATCAAGTGATAGTCAAATTAAAAATAAATTCAAATATAAAAATGAAAAATTAATTTCCTATTAAAATCATTTCAGTTGAAGATGGCAAAAAATAAAGAATAGGTTGAAAGAATTCCAGATATCAGTGAACAAAACAGTAAAAAGTTTACATGCTAAATTAATTTCTTATCTACAAGTTAAGATAATCATGAAAATAATTAATAAAGCACAAAATATAACTTCTTTGATATTAGAAAAGCAGCTTGTTGAATTTACCTCTTGATATGCAAAATTTTCTTTATATTGAAAGATGCTTTAGTCTCATTCCAAATTTCAGATCTGGTACTTGAAATAGTAAATGCTAAAATCTTGCTAGTCACATTTCATAATCAGGGAGAAATTCCTATTTCTACATTGGTGCAAGTTTTTGTTGTTTTTTCTTATTAAAAAAATATTTGAAAATGCTTAGAAAATCTCTTTTCTCTCAAATGCTCAAGAGAATTACAAAACAAGTAAAGATTTTAAAAGTAACTTTTTGTGTGTATACACATGTATCTGTGTATGTAACTCATATATATATATATATATATATATATATATATATCTTGGTGTGTGTGTGTGTGTGTGTGTGTGTGTGTGTATGAGTTTGAAGTAAATAGTGATAAAAAAGCTATAAAGGTGTGACTCAGTAGATTTTTAGAAAGACTTAAGAGAGAAAGTTGAAAATAGCCGGCACCTGCAAGTAGAAAGGGTGAAATGAAAGAAAAGAGAAAAACATTGAAGTGTCTGCTTTAATCTGTTGGCCAGTAGTGGAGAGTTTTCAATAGAGACAACAAAACAATGATGGGTGAATATAAACTACTCACACCTGCAGGGGTGCCAATTTTTCACACACTGTCATTAGTGAGACTAAAAACTGACTTTCTCAAAAGACCAGTGAACAGAGTCCTCCCACTCTTTGCCTAATACTCTTTCTCGGAGTTTGAACAAAAGAACAGATATCTACACAGTCAATGCTACATCCAGAATACCAAACCAAGGTGAAACAGTTCATTAATTCAAAATGCTAAAGATTCTTTTGGGGAGGTAAAGAGAAAGAAAAAAGGCTGGGAACCAGAAAGTAGAATTGCAGGTACAATAGATATTTAAACAATTTTTTTTTTTTAAATTCTTTCAAAATCAGATAAAAAAAAAATCTTTCAGTTCTATAAGCTGCTAGGATATCTTCAACAATCCGGTAACAATGGTACCTTTTCATGCTGAGGTGGATTTAGTGTATTTTACAGCTTGATATAACACTTCAATGTACATATTGGCATTTATGCTCATTTTCAGCATGTTATTATGGTTGTATTTTATTTACAATATTAAGATAGATGGCACCCAAAGCTAAAGTATCCCAATCTATTTAACTATAAAAACATTTTTTTTTCATCAATACTTAAACTAAAAACTGTCATTGCAGTTTTTAGTCATACTAAATTAAATCAACTTATTAATTAAATCAAATTATAGGTTAAAGTGTTGTGGGCTCTTTTGCGTTGAGGCAGCAACCATTCTAGGAGAAAGATAGACCTGAATTCAAAATCAGTCTGAAGTAGTAGCCCTACAGCTCTAATGAGTTATACAACAAAGTGTTGAACTACAAGCTACAAAATCTTAAAATTTGGTGTTTGGTTAGGGAAATTCATTAACAGTTCATATAAGAGAAGAAAAATTCATTACAAACAAGAGTGACATGATTTCTTTTCAAGCAGTTAGTATGTGTAAAATTAACAAAAACAAACTAATACATTGAAATCTGAATATTCAGATAAATACAATTTCCCTGTTGGTTCTAAAAGATTAAAAATCCAAGTTTATATTTGTCTTCACAGTTTTTATTACAATTGTGTTCCGTTTTGGAAACAATCTTGCATTATGACAGTTAAGGAAACAAAGAAATATTCTCTGAATATTTTCAATATGGGTTGAAGTCTATTTGCTCATGAGATAATTTTTAAAAGTTTATGAAAAGAATAAAAAAGCAACTTGTCAAATAATTCTCGTAATAAATATATTTTTCTGTTATCCTTTATCTTTCTAGTTCTACATTTTTTCTTCTTACTCAAAGAAATCCATTTATAATCAACTGAAACATCAGAGGTTTATAAATATAAAATTAAAATACATGCTAAATAGAAACTGACAATAACCAATTTCCAAATAACAAATCAAAAATATTTTGATTTAATAAGCTATTTAAAATTGGATAAAATTGAACCCTAAAGACTTTTAAGGTAAAAATTTTAAAAAATTAATTACATTCTGTATACAATCTCTAACAATTTATTTTATTGTCATAAAGAAAAAAAAAACAACAAACTCAAAATAAAACAATTTCTCTCATATGTGTTAAGACAAATTTTAGTAATAATTACATAACGAAAGCAAGCTATCACACATATTAAAACCATGAACAATTAAAGACAATCAAAACAAATCAATGCTATTTTATGCCTAATAATGAAAAAAAAATATATTTATTTTATGTAAAAAATATTTTTTAACATAATCTATTTCTTTGTCAATGAACTTAGTTCAATGAGGAATATTAATCACATAGATCAAACAGGATAACAGTAAAAATTTCAAAAATTTAGGTAATAACTGTCAGGCTACAAACTTATAGATCCACTCTCTTACATGTTTTTTTTTTTTGTATTATTTCATGATGATACTAAAAACTAAAATATTTTAACATCAGATTTTATATGTACACTAATTTTTATATAGAGTACTTTTTTTCATCTCTTCATTTAAAAATGTTAAAATCAACAATGTAAAATTCCCACAATGGAAAACCAAATAAAGCATTCAAACATGACATTCGGCATTGTTTCATCATGAGAAGAAAGCAGCAATGGTATTTATAAAGTGACAGATAAAAAGCCAAAACAAAAAAAGACTATTACAAAAATGATACCTTAAAACAATCTGTTCATTCACTTTATGATATTTTTGTGTATTTTGCTACTTGTAGAGTAGATAGAAATAAAAAGTCATGATAATCTCAAAACTATTGGAGTAGATAGACTAAACTATCGCCCGGTTCACACTCCACCCACATCTATTGAACAGGTGTAGAGGCTCATCCCTTGTTCCCTGTTTAGGATGTGGTTTCCGGCTTTCTCTTTTTTCTTTTCCAATCTTTTCACTCTTACGTAGCCCCTGCACATCAGTGGCATTACCACCTTGCTCGGGGTGATATGATTTAAAAAAAAAAAAAAACTGTTTTAATCGTACAATGAAGTATGAATAATCAACATCAAAACAACAAGCCGCACAAATATCTGATGACTAATTTTCAAATATACTTTTTATAGAAATGTTTAATGTAAAAAAAATCATCTCACTTTCCGACTGCAAAAAGAAATCTCCAGAGGATGAGAAATTAACTAAGTCTAGTTGCAAATTCAGAACCAAACTCAGGTCTACTGACATAACTTTCAGTCAGTCAGTTGAGTGCCAACACGCTTGGGCGATCATGTCTCGACAGAGACATGACTGACTGGGCAGAACAATATCCCGCAGTAGGTTGCCATTGCTTTCTGTGGTAGACTGGTTGCCGACCAAGGCTATAGAACCCAATCTGTCCTGTTATTTAACTCATAACTGGAAGGAATAGGCGGATTAATACCTTTCCCAAGGGTATTTGCACGTAAGTAAATGCAATGAATTCAGTTGGAATTCGAACTCGGCTCCCCGATTTCTCGTTCCGAGGTGATATGCACCACAACGCACATCCGCAACTTTAGCTAAGTAAAAAAAATATCATAAAATAGCAGATTTGAAGTTTTACAAGAACATTTCTTATTTAGCCATACTTGAACCAAAATCATTATCAAAATAACTAAAAAAATATCTACACAAAAATATGTTAGTCATATGAAAATATTATTTATATAAAATCATTTTATAGGAATGGATTACAGTTTTGGAAAATAAAGAATTAAATGAGTACACCAATCTTAATAAAATTTTGTGTTTTAATCATTGTTTATGGTTGTCTAATTCTCTTGGTTTTTTTTTTTTTTTACTTAAAAAAAAAACTTCAGCCATTTACCATCCAGCTGTTTTTATATACCTGAGGAAGGCCAAAAGATACACAGCCAAAGTTTTATTATCCCCACCCCTAAAATATCCAAAGATGAGCAAATTAGTTGCAACAAAACCACATGCAATGATTACACAGAGTTGGGAGTTGATTAAAGTTTTCAAAAAATAGGAATTGTTGTAAAATTGCAATTTATGATCTTTAATGCAAATATTCTGAAACAACGACTCAAAACTCCGATGCACACACACACACATACATAAAATTGAAATGAAGAAATATAGAATAAGTAACAGTATTTCAAATGGAACCAAAATAAAATGAAATAGTGAAACCATTTTACAGAATATAGCCTTTGTGCATTATAGACACAAAAAAGGGACAGGCAATAATAAGACAGGTCATTATTTTTTACAAATAAAAATAAAAAACAATTATATCTTAAGTTTTTGCCAACTTTTATTTGGGTATTTATCAACTTACATGTCAACTAGCATTAACAAAGCATCTTATTATAATAATAACTTTTACACATTAAGAGAGTTTTGAATATCATCAGCCTGGCCAGCAATTTCCAAAAGAAAATCTTTTTGTCAGATTTTGTGAAATGCATTGGGTCAATAAATTTTCAGCACCTCTTTATAGTATAGATGTAAAAAAAAAATAAGACCAGAACATTTTAGTAAGAGCTACTTGTTGTTGTCATTGGAATATTTGAATTCTTCATTTGCAGATTGTATCCATGAAACTAGAGGCCATGGCTAATTGTTGTAAAAGGAGGTGCTGAAAAGTTCTTGGTCTGGCCAAGAAGAGATTCAAAAACAAAAAACAAATTTAGTCAGAGTCAGATTTTGGAAAGGGATTGGATTGAGAACTTTTCAGCAAAATATATAACATTAAGCATGTTTTCTTTTTGCATCTCAAAAAATAATATTATTGCCAGTATTATTGGAGGGAACAAAACTGTCTTTTTATTGCCTTTTCTACAAAATAATTGTATTGGGAAGAGAAATATATTCTTTACTCATGGGATCATCAATCAGATAAACAAAAATACTTGCAAAAATAACAAGCGTGATTGGGGAGGGGATTAAAAAAAATTTATGTTCCAGAAAAGATTTGCATTTCTTCATTGTCTGTACAATGTTGTGTGTGTGTGTGTGTGTGTGTGTGTGTGTGTGTGTGCATATATATATAATCCATATATCTTCCAGCAGGCAATAAAATATGTTTTTCCAAGCAAGCACAAACTGTGTACTTGGTTTTAGGAGATAAATATTATATAGTTTTATCGTGGATTGATATTTCTTTGTATTTCAATTTCATGTGACATTTTCGCATATGTCTAAAGCTGAACAAAATAATCAAGCATACAAACAAGAAAACAAGCTGTTACAACCCCAGGGAGTCACACCCATCCAGTTCATAAGGTGTGTGCATGTGAAGTTAGTATTAATAAAGCAAGATTTATGAAAAATTATTCTCTCTTTAGTTTATAAAAAAAAATTTCACTGCATCTATAGTAAATAAGAGATGGGTTCAGATAGTGTTATTTTGTTGGAACACACCTTTAAGAAGTGTTTGTCAATTTTTATCAGGTGGCTGTTTTATTGTTAAGTAATAATAAAGATGTTATATAAAAAATATCTGATGGCTATCAAAGGCAAAATAAATAATATATTCAGTAGCTATATTAATAACCCAAGCAAAATGTAATAAACAAATTCCTGTTTACATAGCTACTTTATAAGTTTAAACTTAGCATTTAATATTAATGGGCAATAAAATTGATGCTAATACCTCATGCCAAAAAGAAAAAAGCACAAACGTTTGAATAAGACAAAATTTTTAAAAATTAATTTATTGAAATTCCTAAAACTGAATCATTTGTATAAAAAAAAAATCTCATACAAGAAAAAAAATACTTTTTTTCAAGTTTTTGTTTTTTTGAACAATTAAAGATATTCAAGCAATAATTAAATGAATAATAATTTAAAAACTTTACAAATGTAAATCTAAATTTTGGTGAGCAATCAAGAAAAGATAACTCCAAAGACACAAAAGACAAAAGAGTTTACTCAAGGCATAAGACAAAGATATATTTCTACTTCCACTTGAAACTGCACTTATGGCCATATCACATTGAGACACATACAATCACTGAAGTTAAACCAAGTCAAGCCTGGTCAATATCTAGATGGGTGACTGCTTGAGAGTACCAGGTGTTGTAAGCTTAGATGTGCGTATGGTATAATGGACAATGGCTTGGAATTGAAAATTGGGGAATCAAGTTCTAATTTAGGTTAGCTGTCCTGTAAGCTTCAATGTGCAAGTGGTATAATGAATAACAGCTTGAAATGGGAAATCAGTAGAGCCCAATTCAAATTCCAGTTGAATTCGCTGCCCTCACTTGCATGCAAATACCCTTGGGAAAGGTATGACTCCATCTCTTCACACTCCAGCTATGGGTTAAATAGCATGACAGATTAGGTTCTGTAGCCTTGGTTGGCAACCAGTCTACCACAGAAAGCAATGGCAACCTACTTCAGGAAAATCTTCAGAATAGTCTGTCATGGATTGAAAGAGACATGATCGCTCAAGCATGTATCACATATGGCACTTAACTGACTGACTTTTTATATTCCTTTCTGTGCAAATACCATTGAAAAAGGTATGAATTCACCTCTTCTCCCCTCCCCAGATCTGGGTTAATTAGCAGAACTTAAAAATTCTTGACATCTAAAAATATTTTCTGGATTTAAATAACCTGCAAAAGGTTGATAAGCCATAAAAAACAAGCCGATCAATAAATCCATTTGATTATTCTTATAGATAATCAACATACTTGTTTTTTTTGTTTGTTTTTTTGTTCTTTGGTAAACCAGTTGCTACATTTCAATTATACTAAAAGTATTACAGCATTTATTCTAGACAAAATACAAGCAAAACTTTTTTTTAAATAACTTTCAAAAGCCAAGTCCTTGTAAGAGAAAATATTTACTAGTAGAAATTTCAGATCTAATTTCTTGTAAGGTTGTGATCAGATAACAGAATCAATACTTGTGTAGATGGTGATGGTATAAAGCTGCAAGCTATGACAATCTATTCTCTACTATATGTTATGAAATTATTTTTATTCTATATTCCAAGTGGGAACTAGCTGATCAGAATTTGTTTGTGATATAAAGATCTTCTTCTATGTGCCGTGTTTCTTCAGAACGTAAGTAATCATGGCCCTCCACATTTTCCTATCTCTTGTAGCTGTTAACAACCTTTTTCCCGTTATCTTGCTCAAACCCCACTATCATCCAGCTACTCAAGTCCAACGTGTATGTCGGATGTTGCTTTCCCTTGTCTCTCCTTCCCTCTATCTGTGCCATGAGCATCGATTCTCCAAGCTCTCCTTCCTCATTATATGTCCCAGAAACTTCAGCTGGCTTTCCCTGATGTTAAGTATCAGTTTCCTTTACAAGTCCATCCTCTCCAAAGCCTTGTCATTGCTCACATGTTCTGTCCATGGTATCCTCAGCATCCTTCTGTAGAACCACATTTTGGCAGCTTCAAGTTTTTCTTTTATCTTTGATGAGGTTGTCAAGCATTTACTGCTATATTGAAGAACAGACATTACATAATAGACTAGTGCTCTCTTCTTTGTTGTCAGCAAAATCTTCCTGTCTCTCAATATTCTATTCAGTTTCTGGAATGCATCCTTGGTCATGCCAATATGCCTTCAGATTGCATATTAGAACACTTCCCAAGTAGTTAAATTTCTGTACCTACTTGATTTTATTTTCCCATTTTTGGATTTGGAATTTTGGGCTCCTCTTTTTACTGATTACCATGCATTCAGTTTTCTTGTAGTTTATATGTAGCCCTTTCTTTCCACTTTCTATAACTACTTCCTGTAGGAGGTGTTGTAGTTTACTTTCCGTGTCTGCTATCAAAACTGTATCATCTGCATATCTTATATTGTTCAGATTGTAGCCACTAATGACGAATCCTGGCAGGACTTCTTGTGCTTTTATAATTGTCTCACTGTAAAGGTTGAAAAGATCTGGTGAGAAGACACATCCTTGTCTTACACTTTTTTCTATCTTTGTATATCTGCTGAACACATTTCCTGTACGCATGCAGTCAGTTTGTTACCAATACAAGTTCTGGGTTACTCTAATGTCTTTCCCAAATATATCAAGTTTGCCGAGCATCTCCATCAGGTCTTTGCGGTGTACTTTGTCGAATGTCTTTGCATATTCTTTGAAACACAAGTACAAGTGCTTCTGCATTTGTACTGCCCTTTCTGACAACATTCTAAATATATATGTTATATTCTTAGTTCCAGTGTCCGTGACAAAACCAGTGTTCTTGTCCTTTTTCTGGTTTGATTCTGCTGCATGTTCTATTCATCAGAATTTGAATGATAAGGTTTGTTACGTGACTCATTAAACTAATTGTTCGGTGGAATTTGCATTTGTTTGCACCTGGTTTCTTAGTACTATGAAAAATTGATCCACTTAGGTCTTCCTGGATATTGTTGTAGATTTAATTTATTATTTCTGTAATTTTGGGGTTTACGGTCTATCACATTGAATACACCGGTTCTCGCTCGATCACCGAAGTTAAGCAACGTTGAGCCTGGTCAGTACTTAGATGGGTGACCGCTTGGGAATACCAGGTGCTGTAAGCGTATAGTGACGGATGTGTGTTGTGCTGCAGTGGATATCGGCTCAGAAAGAGAAATCGGTGAGCCGAGTTCGAATTCAAATTGAATACCCTGTATTCACTTAAGCACTGGTACCCTTGGGAAAGGTATTAATCCGTCCATTCCCTCCAGTTATGGGTTAAATAACAAGGGTAGGACTTGGGGACCCTGCTCTTAAAATCAAATCCCAATGAATCGTGAAAAAGAAAAATGTTGTAAAAATAAAATAGCCTTACCCAAAAATCATTGGTTATGACCTTAAATGATCCCATAAGGATTGATAGGTCGTTAAGCCTCAAAAACAAAAACTAATTTTGTGTACTCTGAAACCATCTAAGGCTACCAGCATCTCTATTACAATGTCATCTAGTCCAGCTGCTTTGTTTCTATTCAGTTTGGCCAGTGCAGCTTCTATTTCAGATTTTAATATTACAGACCCGTCGGTGTTTCTGTGTATTGTCGGTTACTTTCATTTGTCGTGGAAGAGATCTCCTATATATTCTTCCCACTAGTGAAGTATTTTCTCCTTCTCTAATATGTGTATTCCATCCTTAGATTTTATACATCCTGTTGAAGAGCAGGTTTTTTGTTCTATTAGTTCTCTTTTTTTTTTTTTCATGCACATCTCCTTTATTAATTGTGCCCAATCTCTCTAATTCTGTACATTTACCATTTAGCCATTCTTCTTTAGCCTGTCTGCTTTTGCTCTGTATTTTCTTGTGTAGTTTCCTTTTTTCTGTTCAATGTCTTTGCATTTCTTTCTGTCTCTTTTGCATCATATCAAGAATCTCATCTGTGATCCACTCATTTTTCCTTCTATTTTCCTTTGGGATGGTGTCATTTGCTGATTTCACTATCGCTTCCTTTAGTGCATTCTGTTTTGAGTTTCTGTTTCCAATTTGTCCCTTGTATATTTTTTTTCAAACTGTCGTTGAATTTTTTTCTGTAGCTTTGAATCATCTATGAGCATGTTGGATTGCAGTCTGGGTTCTGAACTAGGATTCTTCAGTCTTAGACAGAAGGTGATTAAAGGTTACTTATCGAAATTGGGCTCACCATTGCTTAACTTTGGTAACCAAACAAGAACAACTGCTCTTAACATAAAAAACATGACTGCAAAAAATTAACAACAATGGAAAATGAAAGAAGAATAGAGAAATCTTTTTCTGAACACTATCATTTTTTTTAAATGCCATGACGTAGGTAATCATAGCTCTCTACAGCTTCCTTTTCTTTATTATCTGGGAATTGCCATAACTTCTTGGGAAAAACAGTAGAATGATTTCCCTATTACCTTCTCCACAGTTTGGAATAGAGATTTTCCTACTCTCAGACTGCTTGCTATCCAAGACTAACAATTCCAGTCTATCCTATTTAACCCATACCTATAGAAAAGAGATAGATTTATGTCTTTTCCAAGAACATTTGTGTGAAATTGAATGCAAGAGGCTAGATCAGAATTTGAATTTGGTTTGATAATTTTATTTTCCATAACAATAACACCACTTGTACATTCTGCAAATTAATGGGTTAGAAAAAACCCTGTACAGAACAGATATGAACAGTTCAGACAGTGAACTCAAATAGATAAGTTTTTATATATGTGTGTGTGTGTGTGTGTGTGTGTGTGTGTGTGTGAATACTGAGCCATAAAATATTAATAATTCAAATAAAGCAAAAATCATTTATGTCTATCTTCACACATGTACAGATATATAAATATATAAATTATATATATATTAAATACATAAATATATATATTTTTTTATTTTGTACACACCAAAATTTATGTATACACAAATATCCATTTTTCTAGAGTTATTTTGGAGATGTTTTGCTTGGGAAATTCATACAATCACCTGCAGAAAGAAAATGAACAGAATTCTAGAAAAAGCCATATTGTTAATCAATGACCAGGGTATCTTGAAAGAATAGATTCAATTTTTTTTTATAACATTCTTCTACATGTGCTGTGTCACAAAATATAGGCAACCATTGCTATCCACAATTTCTAGGCTTTATAGCATTTGATTTTGTCACTTCTCCTATATTTTGCTCCATCATTCATTTATTCAAGCTTGCTAGGTAGGTTATATCTTTAAGAATTTTAGTATTTAATTTCAGAATAATAGTTTATACTTACATTATTTCCAACTATTATTCTCATCTTGGTTGATATAGATATTATTTTAAAAGCTAGTATAGTGAATATAAGAGCTGATTATACTTATGTTACTATTATCTAGTGGCTGACAGTTCAATTCTTTGATCAGATAGTGAAGTATTACTATGTCCCTGTGATTCCTACTGTAGATACAAAATATCAAAATAATCACGATAACCCATATAGGATGTGCATTGTGGTACAGTGGATATCAGCTCAGAATGAGAAATCAGAGAGCTGAGTTTGAATTCCTTGCATTCACTTATGTACAAATACCCTTGGGAAAGGCTTTAATCCCTCCAGTTATGGGTTAAATAACAGGACAGATTGGGTTCTATAGCCTTGACTGGCAACCATTCTACTGCAAAAAGTAATGGCAACCTACTGCGAAATAACCTTCTGCCCAGTCAGTTGTGTCTCTTTTGAGACATGATCGCCCAAGCACGTATCATGTACGGGACATTAATTGACTGCCTGACCCCATATATCAGCCAGAGGATACCTGGTCAAAACGGTCTGTCCATAATAACATCTATATGAACCATGATGAGAAAAATAGTTCAAAATAATACAAGTATATTAGGTTATAGCTTTTAGGTTCTCAAAAATAAAAATAAAAATCATAATTGGCACTTTCAAGATGATTATAAAATGGCCTGATGCTCTACCAGATAAAGCTCTCACAGCTACTGATCTTAATAGACTGGAAGTGTTAGCATGTACATGTTTTCGCTTGGTGAATTAAGATGGACAACAGTAAATATCCTATTTAGTCCCACAGATTAGTTTGTCGTTTTACCTGATTTTAACTAGTTGATCATGCCATCTAGAAGCTAATGCACTGTGTATATCTGCTCATGAGCAGGAGTAGCGGAAGGAGAATCATAGTCAAGTGCCAAGGGGCTTGTTTGAGGAATGAAGCAACAGAGGCAACTTAAATGTCATTTCTAGATAGTTGGGAACATCCTCAATTGGAAATCATCTGAGAAGACTGGGTTACCTGACCTGAAGTTACCTGTAATTGGACCTTATCTGCAGAGGTTATACACTGCTTTTATCAGATTCTGTAAGCAGATTGTGTACATTTGGTTGTGAGACATGTGCTTGGTATACCCTTACCAGACTGATAGATACGTACTGAGCTATACAGATTTGTAGCCCAGTATCACCTTGTTGGAGTACTGTTCTCTAATAATAATAATAATAATAATAATAATAGTAGCATTAGGATACCAGTTACAGCTTTTAGACTCCCAACAACTGTAAATGATAAAGAAAAATTTTAATTGAAGCTTGCAAAAAAGTTAAATAATAATAATAACAATAATGTCTTCAGTATGAAAAAGAGATGGTATGAATATCAGTCAGAGGCAGTGGTAGAAAATGACAGAAGATAAGAGATTTCTTATTTCAGACAGATCATGGTCACTGAAACACAAAATACCTGACCTTAAAATAGCAATTATTAAATTGCTGAATTCTCTAGTTTCATACAAGAGTGAATTCCAAAGAAACTGAAAACATTGAAAAATGCCAGTACTTAGCTAAGAAGTTGAAGCTATGGATCACGACTCTTTATGTAATTTTAGTAGTAATGGATGCACTTGGAATACCATATAGAAGATTGAAAGAATGATTAGGGAAAATTAGAATCAAAACCAGAAAACTCATTATTTACTCTAATAGGATTCTCCAAAAAAATTCTTGAGCAGGAACGAGTCATGCTAACACCCTCCCACAAGAACATTAAAGTGCAACACCAACATATATATTTTCAATCTCATCTAAACACACACACAGACCTACGAAACCCTATCCATAACATACTTGTTGACAACACAAATATAACACCAAGATCTAAAAGAGGATCTGCAATATAGTTGGTCCCAAGTTGGCTGCTCACTTCCAACCCCTTTCTCACCAACGAAATGTGGCTCCTCTCTGTCTTTTCTAGAAGTATTTTCACAGCTTCTGCTCTGACAAGCTTTATTTCCTTGTGCCCAGCCCTCATAAGTTTACCCATGCAACTAGATTGGCAATCTAGATCTCACCCTTTTACTGTCAAAATAGGCAGATGTAACCGCCAATTCTCCATCAGTTTCTTTCCTTGCACTTCCTGCCTGTGAAACTCCCTTCTGTTTGCTTGCTTCCTTGGTAGCAACAATCTCCAAAAGTTTAAATGTAACAAACTGCCATCTCCTTGAATCACACCTCTCTCTTACTCTCTCTACAACACCACCTATACTGTTTTCTTCTGTCTTCCTCTCCTCTTATTGTAACTCCCTAAGCACCAGTGGCACCTTGCTTGGGGTGAAATGATTATATATATATATATATATATATATATATATATATATATATATGTATGTATAAAAACATCATCTACATGCAAAAACAGACTAAAAATAATGGAAGCATTATTAATAAAAAAAGAAAAACCCAACAATCAATAATGTCAAATACGAACATGCTAACAACATGCTTACCGTATTTGGAACAAAACATACACACTACTCTACAAACATAGATAACACTACATATATTCAGTTACATGTAAAATAAAATCCATCCTCAATAATGGTTAAAAGTATAACTGAAATCACTTGGAAAAACAAAACATTTAGACAATTTTTATCTAATTTATGTCCTGAAAAGAAAGATCACATAAAAAATTACATTAAAAAAATTAACCATAAGACCTTATCTGTCATTTTTAAAGAAACCTGCATACAAGAGAGATTGTTGCCAAATACATAATATATATATATATATATAGCAAAGCAACTAAAAGGTTGAACAGAACTATTAGAAAGAACAATTCTTAACACTACCAAGCCCTTTTACTTTTTAAATCATATACGACATTAGAAATGCTACAGTATATATTAAATGGGAATTATCTATAAATATAAAAATAGAAAGACTATAAAATGACATATCTTAAAATAAATAACCCCTTCCCACCAAAGATTTCATTCTTGAATCTTTCAATCACAACAAATATTCATCATTCTGTTTCCTAAAACACTTTAGAGTTGACATTCCTGCACAGTGCAAAGTGTCACCCAGTACAATAGGCAGGCAGTTTAAAATGTTACCCAGTATTAAATTCTTCTATTGCTATCCCCCACCCCTAATGTCCAATATCCTTATCACATAAGTGATAAGTTTCACCTAATCTTTAGGTGTGTGTGGATAGTTTACAAATCATGATAACTGACTTATATAAGCTCTGATAGATTTTATGGTCACTGACAGGTATGCCAAATACACATGGTCACACACACTTACCCATCCTAGTCAATTTCTGTGGTCAGGAACTATGTAATGCTAGACCTAAATAGTATAAGTTAGCCATAAAATTTAAATTCTCTTAATCTGATACTCTTTTTCAATAATTTCACCCAAATTAAGGCAATAATGCCACCAAGATGCAAGGGTTTACTGGGAACAAAATAATGAGATAACTTTGGTGTGGAGAAAGGACAATAAAAGAACAGTTTTAAGAAAACAGAGAAAAATAAATTGAAGCTTATTCTTAAGGAGACAAAAGATGGTGATTGGGACTGCTTTTAAATTTTTGAAGATTTTAGATGGTTAGTCAGTTAGGTGCCATACATGATACATGCTTTGTGCGATTATGTCTCAAAAGAGACATGACTGACTGGGCAGAAGATTACCCCGCAGTAGGTTGCCATTGCTTTCTGCAGTAGACTGGTTGCCAGCCAAGGCTATAGAATCCAATCTGTCACTATTATCTAACCCATAACTGGAGAGAAGAGATGTATTAATATCTTTCCCAAGGGTATTTGTGTGTAAGTGATTTTAGGTGGTAGGGAGACAAAAAAAACTAGAGGAGAGTACCACAGACAATAAGTTCAGGAAAAAAAAATATTGAAATAGAACTTACAGTTACATCTAGCTAGTTCAACAGTAAAACAATTAGATCTAGTTGCCAATCTAGTCATACACTTAAATTCATGCAATTGAGGTACCAAGGAGGAGAGCACATTAGAATAATTGCCATGAAAATATAGAAAAGACAGTTAAGCTACATCATGATCGTGAGACAGTTACTAATAACATAACTGACCCTTTTGTTAAGAATCTCAAGATATAAGAGGAGTAGCAGACCAGATGTGGTTGCAATAATCAATGCAAGGACGAATGGTAGTTATATAAATGTGCAAGATGGATTCTGATGAGAAAAACTGTCTGGCACAACACAGTGAACCAAGTTTTCTGGCAGTAGACCTGACAATTAATTCAATATAATCATTACTTCATGTCAATAGAAAACATAAACCCAAGAAGGAACTAAGAATTGCACTCCTGGAGGTTAACATCAGCTATGCTGTTGGAAGACAGTGAAGATTCTGTATGTTGCAGTTTTGTTATGGAGATGAGAAAGCAGTTTTTTTTTTATGGAGGTGGTAAAATTTACAAGCCATTCCTTGCCTCAGTTAACCACTGATTGGAAGTAATTTTAAGAGCAGCTTCCAGTTTTACTTTGTCAGACTTACTAAGACAAGAGTAAATAATTGTTTCATCAATATCCTAGTTGGCAACAGATGACATCAGAAAGGTCATTCATAAAGATAAACAATGTACATCAAAGAATAGAGCTCAGGATGACCTCTGCATTGATCTGAAATTATCTAGAGCATAATCATTCAATATGGCAGTAATTACACAATTTCTTAGTTTGATTAGATTAAGTCAAATATTCATCCAGAGATGCCACAGCCCCTGAGATTGTAGAGAAGGCCAGCATGCCAAACACTTTTGTACACCTTCAAGCCTCAACATTCTTATCTAAATCCCAATATACAAATCTATTAATGACCATCACATTGGCAGTAGACCTAGAGAAATGAAAGTCTTACTGTTTATCTGAAAGAAAGACATGTGAAGTGAGATGCTTAATCAATTCAGTATTGATTAAAGCTTCTAGTATCTTGCCAAAAAGAGAAAAAAGACTAATGGGACGGCAGATTTGAAAGATCAGAAGGTTCACTAGAGTTGATAAAGACAGGAACTACAGAAGAGGATTTTCAACAAGCTGGAAAGCAATAGCAGCGAGGCATTTATTGTAGCGTTTGGAAAGAATAGGAGCACATTTCCTAAGAACAATTGCAGGGATACCATCAAATCTGCAAGCCTTGTGGTTTAGAGATAATAGCAGAAACCATGAACAGAGTTATGTGCATATCACTCAGTAGACATTCCGTTCTCATGGGAAAATCAGGTAAAGGTATACCTGAAAAGTCCAAGAGTGGAGTTGGAAGACAATTTCCATGGAAAGCATTCTGCTTTATCTGCAGTAAATGAAAATACCTCAAACTGGCTGAAGAGAGGGATGATTGAGAATTTGCTCTTGTTCCGCACACTCTTACATAGCTGCCAGTAATCTTTAGAACTAAACTATTTTTGATTTTTAATTTCACAGTAAATTAAAACAAGTTTATATATTAATGAATAATCTTAACAAAAATGCAAATTTCGATACACTAAACCATTTAATGAAGCAAGTGGAAGCTGTTATTTCAAGGTTAAAATGATTTAATAATTTAACTAATTCTCAAAAGGTAGGTGAATTTTTTTTAATTACACACAAGTTTATAAAAATTAAATCCATTTATGTATAACTGCACAAGTGTCACCCAATACATGTCCTGTAATCTACTGGTGTGAGAGAAGGTACACCAGATGTATTGTAGTCATAGAAACATTGAATTTGTCTCAGGAAAGATAACCTGACAAAGCCCATTAATATTCAGGTTAGTTTTGAATTCGGAGTTGTTCTCTTAGACTGGTTGCCAGCGAAGGCAAGAGAAGAAACAGTTTCATGCCTTTCCTAAGGGTATTAATGCAAAAGTGAATGCAACTGACTCGCCCAGAAGTTGAACTTCGTTTGCTGATTCCACTTTCTACAATGATATCTGTTACAATAACTACACATCTATACACAAGTTTACAGCTGCATAAATACATATCTTTTTATATGCACAGCCTAAGGTTTTCAATATACAAATATTTTCTGTGCTGATAACCATTACACTAACACCCAGTACATAAGTAATTCTATATATATTTTTTTAATCCCAAAAAGGAAGTGTATATAGGTAAAATCCCAAAAGCCAAATCCTATTAATATTAATTTTATCAATATTAAAAATGATCCAGATGGAGGGCTCAAATATATTTATAGGAAAAATGATAAACCCATAAAAATGGAAAGGATAGTCAAAAGATTTTATCTAATTAATATAAAATTTTAAATAGATAAAAAAAAGAGAGCTCAACAGATACTATTAGAGAAAACCATTAACATCAAAATTACTAGAGAAAAACCATGAACATCAAAAATTGCAATATAAACTCTGGTAAAAAAAAAAAAAAAAAAAAAAAAGGGTTACTGGACATTAGGTTTATAAGTCCCAAAAATTCAGTTGTTCTTGTCCTTAAGGACACATGGACATTGGTTGGTAAGTTAGTTCCTGACTCTATGAGTTGTGAGCTCAATACCAGGCTACAGCAGTGGTGAATAAGTAACTTGCAGTGTTAGAGGGAGATAACTCTTCCAATCAAGGCTTTACACAAGGCAAAGAGTTCATATATCCCAATGATTGTAATAAAGGGTTTGGTTCGAAATTCCTAGCACCTGAAGAAGGCCGGAGCGTGCAATGACCAAAACATCGCACTAATGGCAACAAAGTTGAGGACAATAGTCCGAATAATGTAAATACTGTGATACTATCCAGATCAATATGAAATATTGAGAGGAAAACTCAACACATAATTAAACAATTATAGATCAAGAATTTATTTTAGCAGTTGTAAAAATTATATACTGCGATGTCAAACCAAAAAAAAAAGAAAACATTTAACTCAGAATATTAAAAAACAAAATTGCACACAGAGAAAATAAGGTTAGGTGAAGAGTAGAGGTGTACAACAGTACAGGAAGTGTCACAAAATTAAGAATAAATACACCAAGTCTCACAGATACACAGAAAAGTTTAAAGGAAAAACATATATACAAACAGGAAACAGGAGAATAGATAGAGACATACAGAAAATAAGCACATATACATATAATTATAAGATACCATATATGCACACAATAACGACACAAAATAAAGATAAAAATAAACATACCCAAATTAAAGAAGAGAAACAAATAAAAATTGTAAAAAAGAAAAAGAAAAGAGGAGACAATAATATACTACAGTCACAAATAATTAGCTATCACAAAAAACATTTTTAATTTTTTTTTAAAAATAAAAATAATTAAGGATTCACAAGAAAAGATATACAAAAATAAGAAAAGAGATTCATAAAGAAAAAATTCAGAAAATGATCATAAAGACAAAAAATATTATAAAACCAATTTTTTTAAAAATACAAGCCAAAAAGGAAAATTTAAAAAAAGAAATACGGACAAAAAACAAAAGAGCCAATATAGTAAAAACAAAAATTAAATACATCACAAAAAAGTTTTAAATATAAACAATAAAAAATACAAATAATAAAAAAATATAGATAAAAATAACAATAATAATAAAAAATAAAATAAAGATAAAATATCAGATTCACAACAGAGAAAAAACAGCTGAATTTGCAAGAAAATTACTGGTAAAAAAACAATATTTTAATACTACAAAACTGGTAATTTAAATCTATTTTTGTGATGGCATTTAAAAATCACTTCATTTTATTGGCTTAATAGCTGGTTATTACCACTAAATTTAATTATTTTTTCATCTAAGCCTAGGTTACATTTATTTCAAATGCTAATAGGAGTTTGTGATTTACCTATAATCTTCCATTTGATCTGTGGTAAGAATCCTCTCTTTTATAATTCTCAGAAATATTCAAACAGAGCTGTCTGAGATTTAAGGTGGGACCTAGAGAAGAAATATTTATAATCATAAAATCTGTTTTTCTTTCTTTATCATATTCCATAGGAAAAATAGTAGCTTGATATATGACCTTTTCAGACATACAGATAGCCAATCAGTTAAGTGCTATACGTAATACACGCTTGGACGATCATGTCTAAAGAGACATGACTGACTGTGCAGAAGATTTTCCCCGCAGTAGGTTGCCATTATCTTCTGTTGTAGACTGGTTGCTAATGAAGGCTACAGAACCCAATTGGCCCTGTTATTTAACCCACAGGTGGATGGAAGAGATGGATCATACCTTTTCCAAGGGTATTTGCACATAGGTGAATGCCATGAATTCAACTGGAATTCGAACTCTGCTCCCCAAGCTGATATCCACTGCACCACAACCAGCCTTAATTCTACAATTACAGAAGAAAATCTCTCTCTTTCTCTCTCTTTATATATATATATATATATATATATATATATATATATATATATATATAAAAACCTAAACCTTTATATTTAACAGTATATATTTGAAAAATTATTTGCTGCCTCCATACACTAAATATATATATATATATATACATGGTGGCAGAAGGTAATGTATATTTCACAAAGACAAATATGTTTGTAGCAACAGGATTGTTAATATCAAGACTCTACCAAGTTTCAATGAGCAATTTTCTTACATAAAAAAAAAAAAGAGAGTAAAAAGAGTAGCACCACAATTTTCTTTAGACAGTTAACTTCAGTAATGGTTTTCCATATCTTTAGATCAAAGCCCAAAATATTATAAACTTAAAAATCTTTACCTTTTGATAATTCTACCAATTTACATACATTTTTAGGAACAGAATGTACGTATTGATAACAATTGATCAAAGTGAGAAGAATGAGAAAGAAAAGCAAAAATCAAAAAAAGTTAGGTCAGCAATTCCTGAGAACAAAATTGAAATATTTACTGAACATAAAACCCAAGAAACATCTTGTGGTTAGATCATAT
This sequence comes from Ascarosepion bandense, assembly GCA_037127315.1. Taxonomy (NCBI): domain Eukaryota; kingdom Metazoa; phylum Mollusca; class Cephalopoda; order Sepiida; family Sepiidae; genus Ascarosepion; species Ascarosepion bandense. The sequence continues at coordinate 4,099,181 of JBBBDQ010001558.1, read as the reverse complement.
TCAATTGAATGCAATCTATTGTAATCAAGTTTAAAGTGTTAAAAGAGCAAAAGTTGAAATGTATGATAATTTAACATGAGACTGCACATTTTAAATTGGCCTATGCAATGCAGCTAGATATTTATAAAGACATGCATACAAGCCATGTTTATTTATAAAGCCTGAGGAGTGGGGAAAATACAATCTAGAATTTAAGTGTTTTATTTCCAGTTTAAAAAAAAAATATATTTTTAATTTCACTATTTAAAGAAAATCAGTCAAGAGAGAAATTTAGGCAATGATATTAATATGAATGATTCACAGCAAATTTAATAGTCAAGTATATAGATATATTTAATATTCTGTTTGAGATAAAATAGCTGGCAATGTCTATCTTCCTATAAGTGTCAATACAGTCAGTCAAGTGCCATACGTGATACACACTTTGAGCGAAAGAGACATGACTGACTGGGCAGAAGATTTTCCCCGCAGTAGGTTGCCATTACTTTCTTGCAGTAGACTGGTTGCCAGCCAAGGCTATAGAACCCAATCTGTCCTATTATTTAACTGGAGGGAAGAGACGGATTAATACCTTTCCCAAGGGTATTTGTGCATAAGTGAATGCAAGGAATTCAACTGGAAATCCAACTCGGCACCCCGATTTGTCATTCTGAGTTGATATCCACTGCAGTACAACACATATTCATAAGTGTCAATACAGTAAATGCAAAAGTTTTTTTTTAATGCTTTTTGGTAATGAACAAAAAATAAACAAAGGCAATATATATATATATATATATATATATATATATATAATAATAATAATTTATAATATTCATAGCTCTTTTTTTATATTGAACACTGTTTTAAATTAATGTTTTGAACATTGTAAATATTTTCTTCATTCCTTATTCACTTGGATATATATATATATATATATATATATATATATATTAAGAAAACATGATTTAATCACAAAGTATAAAGTAGATAACAAATAGGATATGGACCGACTAAAACATCAAATAAGTGAACATGGATCAACTTGAATCCATTGAGTCAATAAGAATAAACTAATTGCTAACACACTAAATCAGATCAACTATTGAAGCTTCATTCAAGTGACAGCCATTTATGACTACAGTATATTGTAAATACAAAATTCTCCAGTGATCAAAGCAATGTTGGCTTTAGTTGGTATTTAAATGAACAATAATTTCATAGGTCTATGCAATCCAATAACAGAAGAGAGATCAGCTATAGGGAAACAGACAAAAGTATTTACATATTGTTGCAAAGCAGGTCAATTCCTTGTAGAAATATGTCAGCTATATTGAATAGATGCAGAATCTATGTTGTAAAGCATTAGAGCTTATGTTGAAAGAACATAGTGAAAAATCAATTAAATCTCAATTCAAATAAAATTAGCTTCACTAGAAAAGATTTTTAGATTTGTAGTTATGAACTTTGTTTTGTTTTTACTCTTTCACAGTGTGTTCCAATTGTAAAATATCACCAAAGTATAAAGTAAATTCACAAAAAATTGTAATGCACCTATGCCTTTACTATGAAAGTGAAACTCAAGATTAGTCTGACATAATGAAAGTGTTTCATTATTTGTTATTAATGTCTCCTATGCCAAAGTAATTGTCAGGATTTCACAGTAAATTCCTTATTCAAAAATAAGCTCTTCAAGGTTACAAATTCTGTTTTATTCTTGGACATCGGTCAGTAAAATCTTTAAAAAAAAATAACAGAGAAATAGATTTAGCAAAAGCATCAGGGGTGAACTAACAGCATTACAGACAAAAAGGAAAAAGAGAAGAGTAATACTTATCTTGAGGGAGAGAGAAATGATAAATGTTATATGTTACCTGCTAATTTATATGTAACCAGGTAATTTATGTAAAATGTTAATATTCAATAGTAAATGCTTTATGTTTTCTGGAATTGAGCTTAAAGCACAAGAGAAAGATGAATAAACAAAATAAAAAAAAAAAGAAAAGAGCATACCAAGGGAGTTCAAATTTAGTGAAGATATGTACCAAGTAAAAACGATATTTTATAATAATTTCTGTTTGTAATACAAAGTTTCCGTTAAATAATCTAGGATTATGTTGTTTTTTTTTGTTGTTTAGAATATGTCTGGAAATTTTTTAAAATGTACTAAGTTAAATACACATACATATATGTAAAGAAAAAAAAACTTTTATTATCTTTTATATTTTTGGTAAAATGAATTAATGAAATTTATACTTTTGATAAAACATTTAAATTTACAAAACCAAAACAGCTTCTACTCATAAATTCAATATGTAAATAAAAACAAAATAAATATATCAAGATACTTTTTGATAAATTCTCAGTAAATAATCAACTCCATACTTAATATTTTATTAAGGATGCAAAATAAATATCCACCAATATGCATGTTTATTAATATATATATATATATATATATATATATATATATATATATAAAATTGCTCTGTTCACACTACATTCAGCACTGTTTTATTAATACCTGAAAAATAATATTGTACATGTGTATAACCTCATATGTATGTTTATTAATTCTTGCAACTATATATGTGTGTGTGTGAAGGGGGGGCAGCAATTCTCTTTTATAGAAGTTTCATTAAAAACAACTGAGAATGTATTGCAGTTAAATATTTTTATTTCATTTTTTTAATTGTTCTTATAATATTTCATTAAAAACAACTGAGAATGTATTGCAGTTAAATATTTTTATTTCATTTTTTTAATTGTTCTTATAATATTTCTTTCTTTTCTGAACATAACTTATGTAGAAATTGTCCAAACATTCTGTAGGTTCAAGACCTTTTAGCTATACTTTTAGCCATTATCAAGGATGATTTTATTTTTACTTTTAAGTGAATGCATGGATTGTTTTAAGTATGAATCTAAAGTTATAGGAAGGTTTTATTTTACAAATATGGTTATTTATTTTACAAACATGGTTATTTATTTTACAAAGATGCTTATATAATTTTTTTTATTATGGTAAATCAAAGAGTAAAAGGATTCATAGAATTCCTTATGAAGTCTGAAAAAGAAACTTTTTAGGATCATTGGTCCTAGCAATAAACTTAAATATAAATAAAGTTAAATTGAATTTTTAATTTAATATTTCTTGAAATCTTTTAATAAAAGTCTGCATTTAAACACAGTTTACTTAAATATATATATCTTTTTCATATATTAGCCAAATACAAATGTTAGAGACATATCACTTCACTGTCCATGTAATAGAAATATAAAAGAATTAATGTAATTGATGTCACATCTTGAATATCATATTTAATAGCATATAAAATCTTCCTCTTATTTACATTTAATATTACAGTATTATGGAATTAAGCTAGATATATATATTGGTAATCTACAGTGTCTGGGTAAACATTAGCACACAAGATATTTCTTTCCAATGAAAGAGGAAGGGGACATTTTTGTAGGGAAAAGTAGTTGATGTCTTATGCCATTAAATATTGTATGTTATTGTTTTTTTACATAATGAATATCTTTAATTAGCAGTTCAAAGTTTTTTTTTTCTGCAGAAATTTTTAATTTGGAGAAAATAACTATACCTTACCAGAACACTGAAATTATTTGTCAGATGATTATGCAAAGTAATCATTTTAATAAGATTAGATTACAGATAAAATTTAACAATCTTTGCAATAACTTAAAGATGAAAAAAGAAAAAAAAGAGTACAGCTATTATACTTTGTTTAGTGATTAAAATTAATTATCGATATGTTCAGTTACAAATCAATTAAATTTAAATAGTCTCCCCTATTTCTAATTTGATTAGCAATAGAAAGACATAATACAAACATCAAAAGAAATTTAGCAAATAATGCAATGTTTATTTTTATCTTCTAAATGCATTGCCATAATTATTTGTTATTTAAACAGTGAAATTTCTGCACATAAATGCCCTGAATCACAAGTCAACATACAGATTTTCATTATATTTATGATAAAGGTTTTAATTTGTAATTCTTTAAGATTTACTTATAAAATCAAAAAACGAAGGATATCATTTCTAAATTAATATTCCTCTTTACTAAAATACACATAAAAGATCTCTGGCAAGTAGAGTTCATCTTACTGTATTTAAATGAAAAGCAATTACATTCCAGCAACTGTTGCAACATCAAAGAGAATTAAACTTTAAGCATTAAATAATGTCACAGTATGTATTCATTTATTAAAACTTTCTTAATTTTTTTCATTTTGAATAAAGAAAAATGAAAGAACAATAGAAAAATAGCAATGGTATAAATGATCAAAAATTCATAACATGTCAATGAATATTCTGCTGAAATAATTACAAATTAACACCTATAAAAACTATTTTTTTTTAGAGATTTTATTTAAACTATCATTCTTTTAATTGAACAAGTAAAACAATGATTATTTGCTTATAATGACAATTTGCTTAAACAAATAAAAAAAAAAATTCCAAAATGTTATCAGGAAAGTTAAAACTTTTAAGACTTAAATTCTAAAAATATTTTAAAATAACTTAACACATCAATATTTGAATTAGTTGTGTTTCTATTTTCAATTTTTTGCTTTGCAGTTTCGAAATTTTTTTACTATTTCTATTAAAATAATATCCCACACACATAAACATATAAATACATATATATATATATATATATATATATATATATATATATATATATATATATATATATTTAACTTCCAGCATAACTGATTTTCTAAGACTGCATTTTTAACAAGTGAGAATTTATTTTGTAAATGACAAAAAAAAACAATAAAACTTTCAAATTATATTACAACTGACGTATAGCAATTAACAATTAGAACCATGAAACATCAACAATTTCATGAAATTATAAATATCATAAACATAATTAAAAAAAAAAAATTTTGACAAATTGGACAAACACTAAAAAAAATTTTTTTTTTAAATAATAAAACCTGGAAAAAGTTTTTAAAAAATTTAATTTTCTAAGATTTGAACTTGTAAATTTCATAATCAAATTCAATGAATCAGAATTTGTGTTTTCCACTGTATATATCATTTAAACATAATAGATGCCAATTTGGACATTTTTTATAAAACAATAATTACATTCTCTCTGAAAATAGCTTTAGAAAAGAAATATATTCATCATAAAGTGTAAGATTTCCTAAAGCATTCTTTAAATATAAAAAAAACTTAAGAAAATGTTTATGTAAGGAATATCAGAAAATTTAAAAACTACTGTATAGTATACACATAATACATGTACTGATGCAATATTTTAGCATAATTATTATATACATGTAGACATAATATATATTATATACAATAGTAAAATATTCATTAAATTAAGTAAAGATTTTATTCCAAGTTTTTTCTTATATATGTATAATTTAATTTGTGGAATATTCTCATAATGAAGTTTCTTTTTAAACTTTTATTAATATTAAAATTTATTAATATTAAAATTTTAGTCAAATCTCCAATTTCTTTCACAAGTCAAAGTGTAATGAAATAAAACATTTAAGAAACAAAAGGACTCGGTTGAAATACCACAATCCAGTTTTTCATTAAAATCACTATTTTTAAAGAAAATATCTTTTAAAAGTTAATGTCTCATTTTTTAATATTTTGTAGATTTCCCAACAATTAGAAAAAACTTTCAAATTGTGTTAGAATTTGTTTAAAATTTATATTTTATGGGTTAATATTAACAGTAGAAATAATTACAGGAATACAACTTTAAAAATAATCAAGGATTCAAAATATGTGATAATTCATGTTTTATGATCTAAAATCATAAAATTAATAACTAAATATCTCTTTAATAAATAAATAAATAAATAACTAGAAATAAATGAATTAGAAATTTTACTATAATGTTCGTTTTTGTTTAAACAAAAATTAATTCTAATTTAAGAGGTTTGCATTGACTATTTTTTTTAATTCTATAAAGATGACTATTTCCCAGTGATGTAAAATGACAAGGCAATTAGTAAATTTTACTTAACAGTCATTTTACTGTAATCATTTCACTAACCAAAAGCATTTAATACAAGGAGAAACCTAAAACCATTTAAGCCATTAGTCAAGAAATTTTACACATTAAAAATATGAGCAACAATTTTCCACTTAATTCATTTCTTTGACAACATTAGATTATTACATGAATAATGTCAGGTTACCTTACTTTTCTATCAAGATTGTATTTCATAATTTATAGATGATGCTAACAAGTATCATAAAGAATAGTAATTGAAAATAACATGGAAAAGTTTTCTGACTTGTAATATTTTATGAGTACTTTTAATGCAGGAAAAAAATAAAAACTTCAAAAGTTTACAATTTGTTTGCATCAAAAACGAACTTTTAAGAAATTATGAAAGAGAATCTATTTAATGGACAAGTTGCAAAATAAAAAAAAATCAAACTTAAGCCATTATTAAAAGAATTACACATACATTGTAGCCAATATAATTTTCTGACAACCCATAATTGTTGAAATCTAAGAAAACATAGTTTTATCTATTATCCATTACTTGTTACAGTATCACATATAAATTAAATAAAAGATGACTGAAAATAGAAACATCATCAAATGAAAACAAAAGCCATTAAACAAGAATTTACTGTATTAACAAATTATGTTCCATGAACACTACAGAAATAGTTAAGGAAATAAATTAACAGTAGTTTCTGATAAAAATAGTTTCTCAAGATATTGTCAAGTCTACCACTATTTGTAATATTGAATGCTATCAATATTAAGCCAATCCCTTCAGCAACAGTCATAACTATTTGTAAAAGAACCAGGAAAAATAATTTTTAAGCATGATGTCCTCTCCCATTTTTTTCCTATTGATAATAAAATTCTACCTAATGAAACTTTGATAATAATAACTATTAATTTTTACAAACTCTGGTATTTAACAAAATAGATAAAATTATTCAATAAGAAAATTACATCTTTTGTAACCAGAGATAAAAAAGAATTGTTCTTTAAAAAAAAAAAAAACAGTTTATACAAAGTAATTTGATTTTTCTACCAATTAATAATGTTGGGAAAAAATTTCCATCCAAGAATTTCACATAATTGAATTAATATTAAAATGCAAGGAAGAATTTATAGAAATACAACTTTTTATCACTGTCTGATTTCAGAAGTAAATAAAAAGATTCGCAACAATTAACACAGAATTGTAACATTTTTTTTTATATACTCATTTATAAAATTTGCTAAGCAAATAAAATAACACTGAAATTAAACTTCATATCCAGTCTAACATATTTCTTTTTACTTAATTTACATCTAAAAACAAAGATATAGGATTTGTGGCACAAGAGTCTACCAGTGAATTATTCAACTATGAACAATATAGGAATTTTCTTCAAATAAAACATTTTTCAATGAATCATTTGTGATAAGTTTTATTATTTTTTCTTTAGTTAATAACTGAATGTATCTTAAAAACAGTTATGTTTTAAAACTGATCATCAAATTCTCTCCCATCTCAAATATATTTGATAAGCATAAAAATCCACTTTATTCTCAGTGAATTTCTTCTGAAATATACTTGCAAGAGTAGTTGAGCTAAGCACATATATCCACTTTCCTAATTTAAGTTTTAAAGGTTGTAGATGAGAAAGAAAGAGATGGTGATAAATATGCCTAGGTTTATTTCATCCATGTATACTGATTATTTGTCACAAACAAAAAAAGAAAAGAGCATTTTTTTAAAAATGCACCATCCACAAATATAGAGGTCAGTTTCTTTTCATTATAAATTTGTATAAGTAAACTTTTTATCATAACTTTCAAATTGCAACAATGAACATTTATAAAAGTGCAAATGAAGCTTGCAGGCTAAGGTAAGAATGTTGTTAAAACTTAATTTTCTGCTTGACAAAGACTTAACACTAAACAGCTGTGGGGATGTGAATCAATGAAGCATTAAAGTAGACAGAAGAAAATTACAAGCTGTTTCATTTCAGTCACAGATGAATGAATGCAAAGAAACAAATCCACTTTTACTTTTCTTTTTTGTTTCTTGGAAAATATCTATAAGACTCACGGAATGCAATAACTTAAAATCTATGTTCTTTCAACAATCAATCAAAATATACTTTGTGAATCATTCTATCAGGGTAGAATGTGGTGTAAGTACTGAAGAAGAAAAAAAATCAAATTGACTGAACAAGAAGAACAAAGATACAAGGTAAAAAGAAGAAACAAATATATTGTAATACAGAATTGTTTTAAGTTGTAATTTTTATTCTTGAAGCTAATGTAACTTAAGAAGAATATGATGTGAAAAGAACAATAACTTGTTGGTTTGAATAAAAGTAAGAGACAAGTGAAACTATTTCAAAAACGTTTACCAAATTAAAAGAAAATTCACAGGTACAGGTTAGAAAATTCAAATGTTCAATCAAATGAGATTGATTTTGTAATTAAAAATTAAAAATGTGTCAGTTTCCTAAAAGTTTAGGAAAAAATATAACAGATCATAAAATATATTTTGCTAACTTTAAATGCTTATTTAACATTGGTGAAAATATATATATATACACAAACACACACATACAACGAGAATTGACTGAACATAAGGAATAATTTCATATCACCTGCCAAGAATTAAAATATTAAAAAAAAACATTTTCAAAAATATTTTAGAACAATATTAATAACTCAAAGCTTTGGTTTTATAAAGTAATTAATTGTCTATGTAAAGGCCTGTTTTTCCCCAGTCTTCCATGAAATACAAAAACTACAATAAGAAAAATAAACGGCCATGGATTTGTCGGATGTTACACTTAACTGGCTTCTAATCAACCTGGGAGCAAAAGATATGTTTAGATTACATGTGTATTTGTTAATTTATCTCTTAATTTCAATAACTTTGCATCATTTATCTTTTCAAACCCTAACTTTTCAAGTATTGTCTCTTATTTCTTAAGTAACAGAGGCTAAACAATATTTTCAGTGAATTTATATTTAACATCACTAAGTAATCCTCATGAAGATTTCAGTGAAGATACAATGTGTTGAAAAGGTATTGGCAGGAAGCATTTCTCAAAATCTTACCAAATGACCAGACGTTAGAATGTTTTGAAGAATCTCTTCTTGGTTGAACCAAACATTTTTGAGCATTCTTCAGATATTTCATACAAGTTCCTAAACATTAGACTAGTCTATTGGATATTTTTAAATTTATTAATCCTAAAACCAATTAAATGTTGATAGATTATGGATTGCTGTAACTGCAAATTAGTAGATATTACTAGATTCTTTTACTGCATTATCTTTTGGGAGAGAAATACCCGAAAAAATACAATTGAAGCAATTAGAATTAGAAGGTACTTTCCGCCACAAAATAAAAAATGAGAAAATTGTTTAAAGTTTGTCGACTTTTGAAATGCCATAACTTTTGGTCTATTTGAGATAGACCACTAGATTTTTTTCAAAGGAAGCTAAAAGCATCTACTTTAACATATAAACTTACACTTAACTGATTTTCACATACATGGCAGAAAGTACCTTCTTGTACTGAAGGCCTCAATTTCTGTGCGAATTTTTAGAAGCCAAAAATGGATAAGTTCATTTATTTTATATAGTCATTAAAAGTTATTAATGAGCAAAAAATTACAATCATATTTAAGTAAGTGCATAGAAAAATAAAAAACACAAAGAAAATTAAATTAAAAAAGAACTATTTCTAATTACAGATTTAATTAACGTTTATAATTACATTGAAGACTGACATTCAATATTTTGCTAGTTAAGAAATAACAAAAATTAAATAAGTTTAAAAATAATTAAAACTACCAAGTTTGTAAAAAAATGATTAATCTGCAGTTTTATATAAATTTTAAATGAAGACATCTTTCAAAAATAAATAAAGTTCTGTGAATTGAAGACTTATTTATCAAGTGTGTGTATATCTATAAATATAGAGTATGGACATGGAAATTGACACTGCATGGTGACTGTCAGTTTTACGCTTCAATGCGATGACCAGACCAGTCTGAAGGTTGCATTGAAACATGAATCTGAGTCAACATACAGTCTTGATTCCTATGTCCACATTGTCTATATTTATAAACACTATCTCTTATACTGAGCATTTTCCTGCTATAAATATAGCAAATTTTAAATAATATATATGTGTGCATGTGTTGTGTATATTGTAAATCTATTTAAGATGCCTAAACTGCTTCTATACATTTGTTAAATACTCTATGCTCTAAGCAAAAATATAATTTGCTTTGTAATCACTTACCTATTATTTACTAAACAAAAAAAAAAATATATATATATATTTTAGAAGTATAAGCTAATGGTTTGACAGTCCACTGTTTGTAGTGATTTATTTTATTAAGAGTGCTTGATACTTTAGTAGACCATTATGTATATTAATATTTTTATTAAAGTTTATAAAAATATTACCATATATATATATATATTAAAGCTTTCAATTTTATAATCTGAAACCTCACATAAAATGTAAACAAATAAGAAATGACATCTTTGAAAATATTTATTGCAATACTTTAATTTTAATATTAAAATGTCCTAATAATTACCACAAAAAAATTTAAGGCATTACTTGCCAGAAAATTAAAAATATATCTAAAAACATATTATTTATTATTTATTTAATAGCAGATGAATATATATAAATTCATGTTTAGATTCTAAAAGTGATTATTAAAAACTGATAATATAGATGGTTATAATAATTCATTTTTTTTTAATAAAATCATAAAAAGATGAAATATTAAAAGTTTTTGTTATCTATTATAAATTATATAAAGAAAAGTTTGATTTCTAGTTTTTGAATAAATTTTTTTAATAGATTTTCTGATCAGAAAAGCTTATTTTCTATAATCCAGCAGTCAAATTATTTTACATTTTTTTTATTGAAAAGTGATATTTTACAAAAAATGTCATTAGAAAATATTAAGAGTTAAAAAAAATGTTCTTTTATTTGAAATGTCAGTTTTTGATCAGAATTAAAATCAGATTTTTAATGCTTTTTTGTTTCGGTCAAATCTAAAGTCTGATTTGATGTGCTTTGTTAAACTACATTTAATAAATACTGAAAAGTAATAAATTGAAATACTTTTATGCAAACAATTTTTCTACAGGAAAGTAAAAAGGCACACATTTTTTTTTCAGAACTTCAAATAATTAACAAGTTATTTTTAGGTTTACTGCAAAGTGGCAAACTAAAAAAAAGTCATAACAATTTTAAATGAAGCTGAGTAAAAATAGTAATTTATTTCATTACATCAAAAGTGAGTAAAAATCCAAATCCATTTTGAAGTTGATAAACTAGAAAACTTGGTATTTCATAAAGCAATATTAGTTAGATAAGATTTTAAAACTTTATGAAAAACAAGGAAGGTGATAAATGGTAAATACATTAAATTATAATTCTACTAAAGGATTAAAATTGTTAGTTTTGATTGGAGAGATTGTTGTTATACAATCAAAAACAGAATTTCCTCTTACATTAAAATAATAACATTATTATATAGTTATAGTATAACTTGTACTGTGATGCAAATAAAAAAACATTAATTTATCTTAAATTCAATTTAATTTATCTTAAATTCAATTTAAATTCATAAATTGAATTATGAATTCAAATTAGTTTTATATAAAGTTTCATAAAATAAATATGATAAAGAAAATTTGAATCCTCAACATTTTATACTCAAATTTAATTTGTAATTTTGATAAAAGCAGATCTAACTTCAATTGCGTATTCATAATCTTTGACTAGAACAAAATGATTAGCTATAAAAGTTTTCTCTTTAACACAATGTCTTTGGTTGATTCTCATCTCGAAGAGATATTTTGTAATTAAATTTCATTTTACTCCTAGACTAATTAAATTCTCTTTTATCTTATATAAAAGATTAATTATAAATTGCATTAATCTTAATGGAAAATACTAAGAAATTTAATTTTCATTTTACTGTAATAAAATATTGATAATGATTCAAAACAAAACCAATGTTTTTATTTGAAAGCTTAAACAAGACCTAAATTCACATAAAAATAAATATAGAAAGGCAAATTTTATAGACTGATATTTGTACATAAATATTTATTTTTTTACATTTGTCTATTTTAAACATTACTTGATCCCAAAAGATACTACCAATTTAATTAGGACAAGCATAAAAATTTACCTGGGATTCCATATGAAAATAAAACCAAAGACATTTCTGAAGCTTACTAAAGTAAAGCAAGGTCTCATCCTTTTACAATTAAAACAGCCAGAAGTAACTGTAAGTTCTATGCTAACAGTTTCTTCTGTCATATTAATCACTTGTGGAACTCTCTTCCAGCTTCTTGCTTTCCAGTCAACTTTAATCATCAAAAGTTTTAATGTAATATTGTTATCTTTTGTCTTTTTAATCCTTATTCTTTTATTGTTCTCTCTCCTTAACGTTTTTCTTTTTCTCGTATCGCACACCAAGTAACCCATTGTATTTTACTGGTTTTGTTGCGTTGCTTGGCGTAAAATAATTAAAAATAAAATAAAAACATTTTCTGAGAATGGAAATATTAGTTAATACTATAAGCAAAGTATTCACAAAACCGTTGAGATATGTAAAATTGGATTAAAAATTCTGATAAGGAAAATCTTTTATGATAAATGAAAGAAAATGAATGCCCAGCAAGTCAAATGCTTAACATAAAAAGGTTTTACTGTTGTTGGTCTGTACAATTTAAAATGTACCAATTTTTTTTTTTTGTTTGTTTTTTTTGTATTTTTTTCAAAAGCTGTTTAAAAAATAAAACAAAAAAAAAACTTACTGCGCAGATTCCTTCCTTCATCAGGTGTGGCCCGTTCTGTAGGATCCCCATTTTCTGAATGACTCTCAGAGTTTGTATCACATGAACTAGAGCAAAGGCTGGACGGCCTTTCCTCCTTGACAGTCGCATTGTGGTTTTTCTCATCCCTTGATTGAGGAAATGGTGTCTGATCTACCAGCCTCTCATTTGTGTTATTACAATGGTTATACAAATTGCTCAAAGCAGAAGAGTCATCTTGTTTGTTTTTCTTGGCTGGCAAAAATGCTGATTGATATTCATCAACAACAGAACAGTCTGAAGAACTGGCCACAGGACGAAAAGCACTTCCTCCTCCACTGTTGATGATACTCACACCCCTGTCCAGGTGATTAGACTGAACATATGGAGGTAGGGGTGCATACAGTGGTGGAGGAAAAGCTTCCCCAGGACGGTAGAGAAAAGAAGAGGTGCTGAAGGGCACCCCACTATTATGGTCCTTGTCTATATTTTGTCCTGAGAAATGGTGTGAGCCAGATAGCCGACTTGCCTCATGACTTCCATCTGAAGTGGATGCCAAAACCATCAGTGCTGGAGAGGAGAGAGAATTTGGAACAAATGATGATGTTTCCATCCCTTGTCCTCCAGAAGATCCTTGGGATGTCAATCCAAAGAAGGGCTTTGCCCAAAGATTCAACCTAAACATGGTAAAATTGGAAACGTTACTCATGGTCAACAGCAAAGAGAAGTTTATGCTTCTTAAATTAAAAATAAATCCTAATAAAAGTAATAAGTGTTCTCACAATTTACTTGGTCCTGTTTGGGATTGCTCAAATTTGAACCTTGTTTTTTTTTATTTTATGAACCTTGATTTGCCTGTATTTTTTGTTGCTTTGTATATATATATATATATATATATATATATATATTTGTTATAGGTTAACTACAAGTCTGCAACATTATGTCAACATGAACAATCACTAAGCTCTTGTTTGTTTTCAAGTATTTTACATAAAAAAATATCAAAATTTAAAAAACTAGAAACCTAACATAAATAATTTTTAAAAAGTGAATGCCAAAGCAATTTAAAAATTTTGTTTTTCAGAAACGAAAGCAAATCTGTCAACAAATAATATAAAACAATGATGACAATATTAATGTTGAATGTAATAATAATAATAATGATGATAGCAACAATAAGAGTGCAGTCATTATCATCGTTTGTTGATGTTTTGTTGCAAGTTCCTTAAAAAATCGAGTGAAGAGGTAGGCTGGAACGGACTGCACAAACACGGTCGGTGAGAGGCGGGAGATGAGGCCAGAAAATATAAATGCTGGAAAAGAAAAAAGTAGGACTGTCCAGAAATCTGGCTGTCCAGCAAGCGAACCACAGCATAGCAGGTCTGTTAGCAAAGAGTGGACTACGCATCCCACGACACCGGCTCACACAGAGCGCACATGTCGGTTTATGGGCGACCCAAACCAACGCCGCCACTGATTTCTCCTACTCCGTCTCTGCCTCTGCCTCCTATTGTATGTCTACAGAAAGCGCGCTCTCTCTCAGACACACACACTTACCGTGAAATAAACACTCATAGACATTTATTTTTAATGTATTAGCCAATGCGTGTGTAAGTTGGTTGGACATACGTAACACGAAAAGACATGGGGAGGAGCCTCAAGCAATCATTAAAAAAAAGAAAAAGAGAGTAAATTTGGGTGAAGAATGCGAGACAGAAAGAAGTACCTCTAAAAAAAATAGTTTCAGTTTATCATCTGGAAAGTTAAAACCATTGAAAATAGGTGAACAGGACCAGTTCGGCCGAGGAAGTAAACGGGATGGAAAGAAAGAAACAAAAAAAAAATGTAATTTCTCAGATTGAACTTCAACTTTTTTGAAACACTGACTTATCAATCTGACTAAAAAAAAAATTACCTCTGGAGGATCATGACATCACGTTTTCACAAAAACGGTTAACCTTTAATTATTTTTATTATTTTGTTTAATGGTGATAAATTTCTTTTTCATTACTTTTTACACAGCTAACTACGAAAAAGTTTTCGTCACAGTGAGTTAACGTTTTCAAACATTTTTCAACGCTAGTCTGTCTTTTTTGTTATTGTTTTTTATAACAAAGTATCTGACTGAATCGTCAATAAGTTTTTCGACAGCCTTTCAGTCATCGGATGCAACATATAGCTTCAAGAGAACGTACCGACCAACTTGTTGAATTGACATTTTTGTAATGAACAAAGTTTGAACAAAGACGAAAAGTAAACAAAAATACGTGTGAAATAATGAAACTTCAGAAAATTAAGAAAAAAAGCAGCTGAGTTTTTTGAATGCGGTTAATTGTGCAATGCAATATCCTTTTTTTTTCTTTTTAAATATTCTGATGTTTGCTTATTTTTTTTAATGTTATTGTTAAATTGAAAAAAAAACCTTTAAAGTTTAACATAAACAAAAACATTTTAACAATAAACGTGGTTTCCGTTGTAAATTATTTTATACGTGGATAGAATGTAAAGTTTTTTTGTTTGATTGATAAGACAAAATTAAAACCTATTTTAATTTTGTCTCGCCAAATCAAAATTTATTTAAGAATAAAAATTTACTTTTTTCCATTTAAAATTGAAAGTTTATCGTTTAATGTTGTAAGTAATTAGTAAAACCTTTAAATTTTGATTAAAATCAAATTCCTGTTTTAATGATCGATCTTCCAGTTTCATCGAAATAATTGTAGGATCAATCGATGAGTAGTTTGAATCCCGATTAATTTTTTCGTCGTATACTGATAGAACAAAATGCGTTGAGTGTCGTTGCCCTCTTAACAGCACACTTCTTAGCAATAAAAACTGAAGGCAAGTATTATTTTTTATTTTAAATTGTACATTTGAAGTCAAACTCAAAAACAAAAGTAAGATTTAAATTTTTCATTAATTAACAAAACATAATGTTATATTCCTGAGTGGAAATGCTTTAATTTTTATCAGTCGATTTTTAAAATAACCATTTCCTTTGATTTCACAAGTGCACTTATAAACAAAAATAAAAAAAAAACATAAAATTACATGTAGAATATTTGAAGAACTAACAAAAAGAAGTTTTTTAGTCTCTAAATCTAAAAACTCCAGAGAGGGTCGTGCGATAACTCTTTTTCCCCATGAAAACACTGACCGGGTGTCATTTTCTCAGCTTTATACAAAATTGCAAAAATATTTACGTAAGTTAGAAAAAAGTTTTTTTTTTTGTTTTTTACTGTTTAAAAGAAAACTCCTTATTTAAATAACTTCATTTTTGTAGTCGTTTACAATTAAATGATCTTTCAATTGTTGCCATTCTTTCGGTTTGAAAGTGTAAAAAACAAACAGTGAGTAAACAAAACCGAACCGCAGTTCTGAGTTTCTTCGGATAGACAGAAAAGTTTTTAAAAAATTATTCAAGTTAGAAAACTCCATCTTCATAACAATGACATTTTTTATTCATTCATTCATTCATTCATTCACAGAAGGCTGTTTACACATTGTGGTGCAGTGGATATCGGCTCGGAACGAGAAATCGGGGAGCCGAGTTCGAATTCCAGTTGAATTCATTGCATTCACTTACGCGCAAATACACTTGGGAAAAGTTAGTCCGTCTCTTCCTTCCAGTTATGGGTTAAATAACAGGACAGATTGGGTTCTATAGCCTTGGCTGGCAACCAGTCTACTGCAAAAAGCAATGGCAACCTACTGCGGAACAATTTTCTGCCCAGTCAGTCACGTCTCTTTCGAGACATGATCGCCCAAGCGTGTTTCACGTATGGCACTTAACTGATCAGTGACTACATCAAATTTTATATCGGATACTAGTTAATTTATTAATTTTATTTTAAATCCCATAATTCAAAATAAATAAAAATAACGTATTCTGAGTTTGACTTTTTTTTCTTTTTTTTTGCCATTTTTAACCCAACCTTCCACTGTTATTTATCGTTGACATTCGATCAGGTTCAATCAAATAATGAAACTTAGAAATGTTTTTCCTAATCAAAACAAAGTAAAGTTAGTGTGTTTTGTTTCTGTAATAATAAAATTTCAAAAAAAAGCAAATTACAACTTCACTCACTGCTATCCATCCTTTCAGTTCAGCAGACTGCTTGATGCGTTTGTTTTTCTTTTATAAAACTAATACTTAACTTAAGTAAGTAAAGTTAATTTTTAAAATTTAAGTTTCATTAGAAATCGTAACAGCCTGATTTAGTTTTTTTTTTTTTTTTTTTTTTTTTTCATTCATTTAATAATTCTTAGTTGAGAAGTGCAAAATGACCTACTGGGCAACAATAAATGAAGGGAATGTACTTCACTTCAAATTGTTGTTTTTTTTTTTTTGTTATGCGAAATAGTCATTCTCTGCCTGACAACAAACACGTTTCCATTTAATTATTTTTATTTTACCTGCTCTCACATCGCAAAAATCTTATGTAATATTTTTTTTAAAACAATTTTTTTTTTTGTTGTTGTTGTTAGGTGAGTCGTGATTTATTTGTTTCACAGTCACACCATAACACGTAGTAGTGTAAACTAAAAAACGCACTACCGAGCACCATGAATATAACTCCCTATTTCAACAAAGCCTAAGATATCGTTTCTTTTCGACAAACTATCTTTCTTGGTAAATCTAATTGAACAACAGCTTTAAAAATATTTAATTTTAGTTTATCAAGGACAGAAATTTTTGCAACAGGAGACAGTTTATTGTGCATGTAAAAAAAAAAAAAAAAAAAAAAAAAAAAAAAAAAAGTTTGTCATTTAAATTATGTTCTGTTTGTTGTTGGTCTCTACATGGGTTGGGTCATGTGGTCATCCTTCAGTCACTTCAGCGTTAGTTGTTACTGCAATTAAGACAAGGAAGGAAAAAGACCAGTGGTCATATTTGAGATGAGGGCATTTTAAGAACCAAAGGCAAGGAGGGGGTTACGTTTGGCCGAGGGGGAATTTAAATAAAGATTTTTTTTTTTTTCATGCTGAAAGTGAAATCCAAACTTTTCCGCGATTTTAGAGAGTGACATGGTCCCGAGCTTGTTTTTGTTTGTTCTTCGAAATAAATCGTAACAAATATTTCAAAAGTAAAATTTAATTTTACAGTGAGTCTAATTTTCAAGAGCGTAACACAGGAAAGAAAAACGAGTTTTTATATTTAAAAAAAAAAAAAAAAAGATAAAAACGGGTTATCCCGGAGAAAGTGTAATGTGTTTGAAGAATAAGATTTACTTCCTTTATAAAAAAAAAAAAATAAACACCAAAAACCAAACTAAAATGTACAAGACAGAAGCATTTACTGAGGAATAGTTTCTCTTTTAGTTTGTTTTTTTTTTTAATTATTGTAACTTGTCGGCATGGTTTTCCATTCAACCATCGCCCAATGCTATCTAAAGACGTTACGGAAAAAGCAAATAATTTGCAATATGAAGCGAGTAAATAAACGACAATGTGGCGGTACGGGATGAATACGAAGGTTGATTATTCCTTTTTTTATTTGTTTAAGGTGACAAATAGATTATTTACATTTAAAAACATGAGATTAATTAATTGTTGTTTATTATTATACCTCCATTATGGTATAAATGTTAGTCAAATAACAAATTTGGTAGTAGCCGTTCTGAAGGGGAAATATTGAAAAACCACCTATGGGTCGCCCCTTTTTTTGATTACTCAATAAATCGCCAGAAAGCAACAAACAAATAACCAAAGCCTTTTTTATTCCACCCCAGGAAATTGAAGATCATCGACATGACAATTTTGCCTGATGGGACTGGATTTGGGTTAGGTTGTGTTTTGTAAACAAACCGTAATTTCGTTTCAAACATCATTCATCCGCTCTGTGTGTGTATGTTACTGTTCACATCTTATATATAAAAGAATGTGCGTGTGTAGCTTTACATCTATATGTAAATGTGTATGTGTGAGCATATATTTTTATTATAGATGTGTGTGTTTATGCGTGCATCAGGAGTTTCCCTCCGATCAACATTAAGGTAAAAAAAAAAAGCGGGGTGCAGGGTAAGTAATGAAAAAAAATAATGATGAGGGCCGGCTAAAAATCAGAAAAATAACCCTATTGATCGGGAGAGGAGGTGCAAAGAAAAACGTTTCGTTGGGGGCGTCACAAAATTGCTTTCAGATGGCAATGCAAATCAGGAGATATATAATTTCAAAACACTCACAGATTAGTTAGTGTCTGTTTCAAGCTTCTTCCAGCCTCGACTTGAAATCGGGATTTACCATCAAAGGCATCTTGGGATAGCACCACGACGCTTGCAAAAGCAGCAGCAAGTGCTCTCCCTTCCATACTATACATTTTTTTAGTTTTCCCAACACGTTATTTTTATAATTATTTTAAAAATAGCTTAAAATATTTACCAGAATTAAAATAGCTCAAAATATTTGCCAAAATTAATAAAGATTTATCTCATCTATTTTTTACTATTTTAAAATATTACTTTAATATTATTTAATATAATTTTTTATTTTTTATTTTTTTAAAATCTCGTGGTCTGCGGTGTTTTTCTTTTCTAAAGTAACTTATTTTAGACGATAATTATTTTCATTAATTCATATTTTGTGTGTGTGTTTAGGCAGCAATCTCTCTTTTATGAAAGTTTCATTAAAATAACATAAGGTGCTATGGTTGTTTATTGTGATGTTATAATTTTATTCTTTTCAGTATTATAAACTTTTAAAAATTGTCCGAATGTTTTATTTTATCCAATTGCTTTCGGATATACTTTTTTAATTTTTAGTTATTATCAATGATTTTAAGTTTATTTTACTTTTAACTGAATATTGTTTTATGTATCTGGAGTTATAGGAATGTTCTATTTTCCAAACACGGTCAGCACATTGTGGCCGTGTTCATGATATCATTGAGTGTTGGCTTTTTTTTCTTTATTAATAAAGCTTCCATTATTTTTTTAGCTTTTTTTTTTTTTTTTTTTTTTTTTTTTTCATGTAGATGATTCTATTATTTGTATTCAGTTAAAAGTAAAATTCATCCTTGATAGTGGCTAAAAAAACGTATATAGTCGAAAGCGCTTGGATAAAAAAAACATTCGGAATTTTTTTATCTGCTGATAATTTTAAAAAATTATAAGATCACAAGAAAAAAAAACTAACTCTAGTACCCTGTCATTTTTAACGAAACTTTTAAGTTTTATTTTATTTACGCAAAAACATAAATTACTAATAAATTACTTAAATCAACTGCGCGTCACTTTTAAAATTGAGTGAGTTCAAATTTTTAAAACACAGCTTTTATCGTCTGTGTGTGAAATTCTTTGAAGAACAAAAACAAACCTCAAATGCTACTTTTTTTTTTGTTATTAATTTATTTGCGCTCATATTCTTTTATTGTAGAACATAGGTTGTTTTTTTTTTTTTAATTAAATATTATGATTTCATCCGACTTGTTTCTTAGGTCCAGCTGATTCTTCTAAGTTTTTTTTTGTTACGCATGTTTAATGTTTTTCTTTATTTTAAAACATTTGCCTGTTTTCGTTGTTGTTTTTCCTCATCTTTCGTTTTAAAAAGGACGGTGTTTGGGAGGGTATCACTTTCTTTGACTTATCAATAAAAAAGTGTATAAATAAAGAAATATAGAGAATAAATAATCCTTTTTTTTCCTAAACTCAAGCAAGTTAATAATTTAAAAAAAAAATAGAACGTTTTATTTTTTTTAAATAAGTAAAATTATACGTCAAATGCTCCCTATCGAAAGGTCTCTTGATCATTTAAAAGTGTTACTGTTGTTAGCAGATTAGCTAATTAATACTTCATTACAGCGACAAATTTACTGTTAAAAAGTTTAAAAAATATATTTTATATATATTTTACAAGTACTATTTTGTATATTCAGTCTGTTAAGTGCCATATGTGATACACGCGGCATGGGCAATCATGTCTCAAAAGGGACTGATTTGACAGATTTCCCGTAGTAGGTTGCCATTACTTTCTGAGGTAGACTAGATTCCAACCAAGGTTATAGAATTCAATCTGCCCTGCTTATTTAACCCATAGCTGGAGGAAAGAGACGGATTAATACTTTTCCTAAGGGTATTTGCGCGTAAGTGAATGCAACCGGAATCCAAATTCGGCTCTGATTTCTCGCTCCGAGCTGATATTCACTGCACCACGCACGTCCCAAGTATGCTTGCGAAAAATAGTCTTAACTAATTATTTTATAATACATGCAATGCTAACACTAAAGTAACTTTTTAGTTTCATCATTAACTTTTTTCATCAACAAATGGTCCTGGGCATGACAGTAAATTGCATCAGACAACAAGCCCTCTGATTGGGAGGTTGTGAGGAGCATGGAACCACCTCTTAATTGCTGTTGTTCCCAGGTCCACCCTGACCCAGAGTGGCAGCACCTGTTAGGGTCCCAGCTATGGGCAAATAGTTAACTCCTAAACTGGGGTCAAAACACCATGAAAGTATAAAAATACACTTTTATAGAAATATATACATAAAAATAGACTTTTATACATTTCTGAAGGAAAAATATTACCAACAATAATTTTTGAAAAAAATTATTGCCATGACACATTTTTGAAGGAAATTTATTCTTAGCAAAACATTTTTGAATACAAAACTAGAAGACATTTTCAGTTTTCTAAAATAAAAAAAGAATAAAAACAAAAAATTTAATTAAAATCTGACTAGATCAACCTTCTCACTATAACCAAACATTAAAAAAGTACCTTAAACCCCCACTTTTGGGATTAAATAATCCACAGAGGTTGATATGCCGTTAAGCAAAAAAAACTCAAACTCATCAGCAAAAAGAGAAGCTGATGAAATAATTTCCTTTTTTTTTTCTTTTTTTTTTTAAATTAAATGTGCTAAATATGCGACATACTTTTTCACTCCAGTCTTTATCTTTCAAATTTTTATTTTAATGAAGTTTGTGTTAATTAATATTCAACTTAAATATCACAGCAGTAAAGAGGAAACAGACTTCACTGCACTTCAGCAGATGAAATAACATGAAAAACAATTATTTTTCGCATAAAGTTGCAACCAGAAGCTCCAGACATACAAAAATGTGAATTTTTCAGGTACTAACATTCAATTTAATTAGAAAATTCTGAAAACTTAAAATGGTTACTTAGTTTAGGGAATTATTTTACTTACAATTATTGCCAGTCAGTACATTATTTAAACAAAAAAGACTTTTAAGTGACAAAGTGATCATTCAACGAGGTCAATCGAAATAAGTGCTGCATAATTTAAAAAATTGCTATATCAAGTTAATTTACTTACTTAATCTGTAAAAGTGATGTTTTCCTAAAATTAAATAAAATTGTTTAATTTATATGTTATGTTTGCACAATAAGGGAGATTTCAAAGCCCATTGTTAGTATTTCTTACGTTTTTGTGATGCATTTTTTTTTTGCATATCTTTTGCTACATTTTAACATATAACAAAAGCCATTATTGTGTGTGTGTGTGTGTGTGTGTGTTTGTGTGAGCTCAATATATGGATCGCAATCCAACAAGATGATTGAATAAAGAAAAAAAAGGACAAATAAGAAACATCTCAATCTAACATGTTTCACTTTTCTTAGTTTCTTCAGAGACAGAAAAATGAAAAAAAAAACCAAAGTGACAATATGGGGTTAGTTCGTATTGGTCAGATACGTGTCCACGTGTATTAAAGCAACAGATAATTTTTAAATGTATGTGTGTGAAATATTTTGGATGGTAAAGTGTACAGTACAGTGTATATGTAGAAACGTTTGTCTATTTAGGTATATGTTGCACTGTAATGTTAGTTAATAATATATATGTGCGTAATATACGTGTTACGTGTAAAACAATGGATAATTTGTAAATGTTTGTGTGAGGAATGTTTTACTACGATAAAGTGTATGATAATGTATACGTGTGTTTATGTAGAAACGCTTGCCTGTCTATGTGTATGTTGGGAGGTAACGTTAGTTAAGTGTATGTGTGTGAGAAAATGTCTGTAGAAGTCCTTTCCGATTAGAAATGTAGCGAGATGTTACGGTGATTTCGTATTAAGTTGGATATTTTATATATATGTATGTGTGTGTGTAAAGAATTTTCTGAAACTTTGAATCAGATCCGAATAGATTTGCAATTTTAGGAGTGGATATGAAGTTGATGTAAATGATAGCGAATCAGAATGAAAAATTGGAGAGTCGAGTTCGAATTTCAGTCGCATTCATTCCATTCATTTCTCTTCTCCATCCCCAACTTCTGTCGGTATGTGCTGAATAGCAGGACAGACTGTGAGCAATCAGTCTCCGAGAAAGGAAAACTCTGAATTAAACACCCGAGAAAGATTGTTTCGAGACATTGTGACACACGGTTCACACTCCACCCTCGTCTATTGAACAGGTGAAGAGGCTCATCCCTTGTTTCCTGTTTAGGATGCGGTTTCCGGTTTTCTCTTTTCCAATCTTTTCACTCCTATGTAGCTCCCTGCACATCAGTGGCGTTACCGCCTTGCTCGGGGTGATATGATTAAAAAAAAAAATTATGCGCACCAGTTCTCTCTGTATTCGATTCTTCTTCCAAAATGTGTGGTTGATTCGATACAAACATTTACCAAAATAACCCAATTATATGTATCGCTAGTCTGGCTGTTCAGGACGAAGAACTGAGCTACTGAATCAACTGAAGAGTCTTTTTTATTTTATTTCTTTTATACCTGGGACGCAAAAGAAAATGCGTATATAAAAAAAAATGATGAATTATAAAAACACAGAAATACATAAATATAGAATCTATATTTATGTATTTCTTCATCTTTACGAATTGTTTAATTATTGTTATTGTTAGTCATTTAAGCAATGTCAATAAATTTGCGTTCATTTTCTTCCCATTAAAACAATATCTACTTTTGGACACAATCTAACACACACCTATATATATATATATATATATATATATATATATATATATATATATATACAGGGTGCGATGGTAAATTGTCGTATAAATGACGCAAAAATGAGAATGACACCAACATTTCATTTAAAAATATATATTTAACAAAATCACACAAAAATATTTTGAAATCCTGATGAATAAATTTATTCAATAAAATCGCCATTGATTTCAACCACTACCTCTAGATGACTTAGGAATCTCCTGCATCTCTTATGGTCGGTCTCCTTCTTTAAGCTGGTGAATGCTGCCATAATCCTTGCCTTCAGTTCATCTTTGTTGTAACCAGGATTTTCTTGGTCTCTCACCCAACTTCGCCTCACACATAATAATCAAGGGGGTTGCAGTTGGGTGAGGGAGTCAGATATAAGGGATGATGCGGCTGCAGAAATTCTCTGACAACCATAACTGGGTTCTCCTGCTTGTGTGGAGAGTGTCCTATTGCCAGACATACACACCTGATCAAAAATTTAAGACCACTTAAACATCTTTAAAAAGAATTTTTTTTTACAGATAGATTTTAAACTCCTCCCACTTAAGGTTACCAATACTACAATTTAAAAGGTTATGAAAACAAAAAGCTACATTCCAAACATTTTATTTAGAAATTTACATTTTTATAAAATGAGGCGATATACGCATGATCAAAATTATAAGACCAAGGGTATAAATTGTTAGATCTATGGTAATTCCAATGTTTTTAGTTCAGTTAGAGACTAGCAATCACTGCGTAAAGGTGTTACCATGCCTAAAGCAAGCAAAATTACCAAAGTTGAGCGTTCTCGAATTCTAGAATTCCATAAGCAAGGTTTGTCACAGGAGGCGATCGCAGCTAAGGTAAATCACAGTAAAACTGTGATTTGCAACTTTCTAAAGAACAGTGAGAATTATGTAAAAGCAAAATCCTCTGGTAGGCCCCCCATAATTTCTCCTGCATTGAAAAAGAGAATAAGACGGGTTGTTATGAAAGGGGGGGGCTTTCTTCTAGTCAAATTAAGGCAATCACAGATGCTGATTGCAGTCCTGTGACCATCAGATGACACTTACGACAAAAAGGCATGGTAAATAAAAAGCGTAAACAAATTCCTCGGCTGCTTCAACGTCACAAGGTGGATCGCTTAAAATTTGGTTGTGAATACCAAACATGGGACGTTGAGAAGTGGAAGAAAGTCCTGTTTTCTGATGAGAAAAAATTCAATCTAGATGGTCCTGATGGCTCCCAACGACATTGGCATAACAAAACCATACCTCCTGAAATGTTCTCCACACGTCATTGTGGTGGAGGGTCCCTAATGGTATGGGGTGTCTTTTCTTACAGAGGGACGATGGAGTTCCAGGTGGTGCAGGGTTGTCAAACAGCGGCTGGTTATGTTAGCATGCTACAAAAAGCATCATTGATGATGGAGGGCCATCGTTTGTGTGTGGATGGATGGTTATTCCAACAGAATAATGCTGTAATCCACGCTGCAAGACGGACCTTGACCTTTCTACAAGAAAATAGGATCCATCTCTTGGGACATCCTGCATGCTCACTGGACTTGAACCCAATTGAAAATGTTTGAGGATGGATGACAAGAGATGTTTATCGAAATGGCAAACAATATTCAACAAAAAATGAACTTCGTGAAGCCATCTTCAGAAGCTGGAGCAACCTTCCCCGCACCTTAATGGAGACGCTTATTTCTAGCTTGCCCGACAGAATGTTTGAAGTCATCAAAAGCAGTGGAGGTAGAACTCATTATTAAATTTGGTTGTTGAATGTTTTCATACGACTTTGTACAATTTCGTAGAATTTTTGTCTCTGGTCTTATAATTTTGATCATGTGTAAATCGCCTCATTTTATAAAAATGTAAATTTCTAAATAAAATGTTTGGAATGTAGCTTTTTGTTTCCATAACCTTTTAGATTGTAGTATTGGTAACCTTAAGTGGAAGGAGTTTAAAATCTATCCGTAAAAAAATATTTCTTTTTAAAAAATTTTAAGTAGTCTTAAAATGCAGTACAAAATGTTGTTTCGAAATTTCTGGCGGTGTGAATTGCGACATGGTGCTCATTTTCTCCCACACGGTTCCCAACTGAACCCACTATATTGTGCAGCCAACAAAATAAAAATATAAAATGGCGACATTTTACCCATCGCACCCTGTATATATGTATGCGTATATGTTTGTGTGTATATATATATGTGTGTGTGTGTATCCATGTATATATATATGTGTGTGTGTGTATGTGTATATATATGTGCATGCGTGTATTATTATGTATATATATATGTGTGTGTGTGTGTGTACAAGCTGTATCAAAAATACTTTTGCAAACTTTGGAGCTGGTTACGCATATCAAAACAAGGACAAAAGTTCATATAAATCCTTTGTTTTGAGTTATTAGATTTAAAGTTTATGGAAGACGCTTTTAAATGTACAGTCCAAGATACTATTCAAAATACTTTTACAAACATTGGGGGGGGGGGGCGGGTTTCTCACATTGAAACAAGATAAAATGTCGACATAAACATATCGTTGTACCTTAGCACAGCAACTCACAACAAACGTTCAAAATGTCTCCCGCTTGCTTCTACACACACATACACCAGTCGGATCATTGTCTGGCGGACTCATTCAAATATTTCCACCCGTTGTCGAACAGACCCCCCCCCCCCATGACACGTTGATGAGGCATCTATGTATTACTGATGTCTGCTGCATAAAACAATTGTTTGAAGTTGCCACACAGATAAAAATCCAAAGGATTGAGGTTGGGGAAACATGCAGGCCATGGAACCGGTCCTCCTCTACTTATCCATCTCTCATGATAAATGTCAGCCACCGCGCTTCTAAGAAGCTGATCGAAATATGCTGGAGCCTAATCATGCATGAACCACATACGCCTTTGTACAAGCAGGGGTACATCTAGCAGGTCTGAAAGTGCGTTCAAAATCCTGTAAGACGTGCTGGGAGAACATATGGACCTACCTAAAATTCAAGCCCGCACAGTAATCGTTAACTGATGCTGGTGTCTAAACTGTATTGTTCCATGGGGATTCCGATCCACCCGCAAAGGTTTGTTGTGTAAATTTCTTATTCCATTTCTTTCAAATGCTGCTTCATCCGTAAACAAGACTGAATAGACAAACAACGAATAGGTCAGTCAGTCAGTTAAGTTCCATACGCGATACACGCTTGGGCGATCATGTCTCGAAAGAGACGTGACTGACTGGGTAGAAGATTACCCCGCAGTAGGTTGCCATTGCTTTCTGCGGTAGACTGGTTGCCGACCAAGGCTATAGAACCCAATCTGTCCTATTATTTAACACATAACTGGAAGGAATAGACAGATTAATACCTTTCCCAAGGGTATTTGCGCGTAAGTGAATGCAATGAATTCGGCTGGAATTCGAACTCGGCCCCCGATTTCTCGTTCCGAGCCGATACCCAATGCTCCACATGGATAGTTTGTGCAATAAACCACCAGGAAAAGTTTTCCCGTGATGAGTGATCAGGTGGCGAAAGACCCTGCACGCGTTACAAATGAGACGGATACAGAAGCAACACTTGTGGAACCCTCTATGTGGTACTATGAAAGGTACAACATACTAGAGGCACTTGACGTTTGCTGATACCTGAATCGTTGCCGACACCCTATACAATGTGTTTTTCGTTAGCAGCAGTACGAGCAGATCTCAGTCTTCCTCGACCCATAGTACCACGGATCCTGTCTCATCAACGCGTCGATAGACAGCAGCAAAGTGTTTAATGCCTCGGCTGACTTCGGTCTGGAAACGCAATCTGTTACAGCCGTGCAGCTTCGCGTCCATTACCATTTGCTCGCCCGTATGTAAAAATCATATCTGCCTCCTAACGATATGAATATTCTGCCATTGTTAAAAGGAACAATTCTCAGTTAACTCACTACTACACACGTTAAACGTTGAAGACAGATTAGCCACAAATGTACACGAATGACAAATTTAACTGAGGTGACACAGCGCCATCTTCCGTAAATTTAATTTAAACTTAAAGGAATGATTTACAGCTATGTTTTTTTTTTAGACTTTTGTCCTTGTTTTGGTGTGAAGAACACGCCACCAAAGTTTATAAAAGTGTGATTGATACACCCTGTATATATATATATATATATATATATATATATATATATATATACCCCCACACACACACACACACATATATATATATATATATATATATATATATATATATATATATACAGGGTGTATCAATCACACTTTTATAAACTTTGTTGGCATGTTCTTGAATATATATATATAGAGAGAGAGAAAGAGAGAGAGAGTAGAATACTTGGTATATTAGTCAGGTAAATTCCGATAGAGACGAACTCAAAAGAACTTATTTAATTTATGAGAGTAATATAATTTAGAAATATTTTTTTAGATATTCTACAATTATCTAAATATATAATTTTTAGATATTCTACAATTTCATGAAATTGTAGAATATCTAAAAATTATATATAAACGTTATTTTTAGTGGATACTCGTATTTGAGTTTACTTATTAAACAGTATAATTATGTTTCGTCCACCGGACTGAATGTTCGTGTAATCTTATTAAAGAAAAAATGGCGCTCTCCAGCAGGAAATAAACCTCAGGAACACCTACTCATTTACGAGTATCCGCAAAAAATAACGCTTGATGCGACAAAAATCTGTTTGATTAATAAAATTAATTAATAAAATCCTTTCTAATATATTTGATTTTAAGTACAAGTGTCTGTTTTGTTTTATTTTCTCTAAAATTTTCTCGTTGCCCACATGCTCCGTCCATGGTATTTTCAGCATCCTTCTGTAGAACCATATTTCTTTTTAGGCAAGTCTGCGCTTCGTCTGTGAGGAAATTGTTCAGTATTATTCACTACCGTATAGGAACACTGGTATTACATAACAACTCAACATACTTCTTTTTTTTTCCTCATAAAATTCTCTTGTTTCTCAATACTGTGTTTTGTCTTTTGAGGTCATGTTTTGATTGATTCTAATTCGCCTTCGGATTTCGGTGTCACATCATCTGTCATCTGTTAAAACATTCAAATGTACGCTTTATTTCCAAGTTTTATATTTCACAACTGTGACAAGTTTATAGTTTAACATTTTTTTTTTTTAATTTTTTACTTTGTTATACAAATGAAAGAAAATCTATTTTTACAAGTGAAAGGAAATACATTTTTTTAATTTGTTTAAGAAAATGGAAATTCATTGAACAGCAGACGAATTATTTTATTTACTTATTTTTATTACATGTGTGTGTGTGTGTGTGTGTGTGTGTGTGTGTGTGTGTGTGTGCATAAAAATATTTGTGTGTGTGTGTGTGTGTGTGTTGCATAAAAATATTTGTGTGTTGCATAAAAATATTTGTGTGTGTGTGTGTTGCATAAAGATATTTGTGTGTGTTTGTGTGTTGCATAAAAATATTTGTGTGTGTGTGTGTGTGTGTGTGTGTGTGTGTGTGTGTGTGTGTGTGTTGCATAAAAATATTTCCCATAAAATAATGGTAAGTCATTGGTGTCAACAGTATTTTTATCTAGCTAATATTTTACTATTATGTGGAAAGTATTTCTGTCGCACCCTGTATATGATATTATAGGTATTTCCAAAGCAGATCGATACTTAAGGTTTAAAATTAATTTTTAACAATGAAAACTCTTAAAGTTTTTATTTTAACTTTAATTTCAAGCTAATGGAATAAATTTAATATTTCCAATATACAAAATACTTTACTATATTTAAAAACATTTAAATTGACTGGAATTAATTTTTATGCTAAATCGCTAACAATGACTGATTTTAACCACATTCACAAATCTGCCGTCAGAACTTTATTAAAAAATATTTCAAAAACAAAATATACTTTTCTGAATCTTTATTTGAGGAAGATTGGCTGATTTGAAGTTTAATCAATTTGATTTGAAACAAAATCTAAACTTATTTATAAATGGAACTTTGTCTGTGTGTGTGTATCTGTGTCCGTTATCTATAGACTCCGAAACGGCTGAACCGATTTTCTTAAATTTACAGTTGTACTATAAGCGTCTGCGAGTGTTCTTAGCTAGGTTTTGTGTCGAGGTACCCCCGATAAATATCGAAAATATCGGTTTATAGAAGGAGTGGTCCGATTTTAATAAAATTTGATGCACTCATAGACAAAGACATAAGAAACGATATTCAGAAGTTTCAAGCTTGCAGTTCTTACAATAGTGCAGAAAATTTGATATCGATACCAGGAAATGAAAATTTGATTTACATCCATTCATTTTTCTTTCAGTCTACGGTTTCGCTTTAACTGGAAACAACTATTGCTTTTTAGTCTTTCGTGCTAACGTCCAAAGAGTCTAAGCTCCAGGACCATGGATTAGTTTTAAAGCTTTCATTATACCCGAGCAACGCCGGGTTACTTATAGTTGAAAATATTGTAAAAACGCAATTTCTAACACGAAGGTGGGGATTTCTATGAAGTGTTGACAACTATCTCAATAGACTTTTGTTTGGGATTGTTTTGCTATGGAGGATATATCTGTAAAAATAACTTTAAGAATATAATGTGAGCACTTTTTTTATATATAATTTTTTAACTACCCAATAAACTTCAAAATTTAGGTAAATGTTTTAGATAATCTAATTTTCTATTGAATTTTAAGTACTTTGGCTTTAATTTTACTATAGTTACCAATCTTATTTTCTGATAATGTCGTGTATGGATGTCCGTGTGTACAAAAGCTGCACTTTTTGCAGTAAGATTTTCGATCTATGATTAGTAAATAAATTTTTTTTAAATAAAAGTATCACTTAACCGGTGCAAATTAATGCAAAATTTGAAAAAGTTTGAAACTTTATAAATCATTATCGTTATTATTCATCGAAAAAATGTTTGTTTTTCTGAAATAAGGATGTCCATACTATATTTTATTCAAGAAAGTAATTAAAAGCTTTTCTATTTAAACAATTTTATTGCATTTTATATTTTACGATTCAGAGATTATTTTCTGTAACTGTAGATGACTAAAGAAGACTAGAGGACAACTACTTTTTCTTCTTTTGTGGTGCAGTGGATATCTTCTCGGAACAAGGAATCGGGAAGCCGAGTTTGAATTCCTTGCATTCACTTACGCGCGAATACCCTTGGGAAAGGTATTAATACGTCTCTTCCCTCCTGTTATGGATTAAATAACAGGACAGATTGAGTTCTCTAGCCTTGGCTGGTAACCAGTCTACCGCCGAAAGTAATGGCAACCTACTGCGAGATAATCTTCTGCCCAGTCAGGCATGTCTCTTTCGAGACATGATCGCCCAAAGCGTGTATCACGTATGGCACTTAACTGACTGACTGAATTTAACCATACTGTTCCTTTCCCCGGATTATAACTGAGTATATTTTGTAAACACCCCCCCCCACACACACACACATATATATATATATATATATATTAGTTTGGGTATTTCTTCCTGCAGGTGTATCTAATGAATTAGTTCAATTTACGGCTGAAAA
Source organism: Ascarosepion bandense (assembly GCA_037127315.1). Classification (NCBI taxonomy): domain Eukaryota; kingdom Metazoa; phylum Mollusca; class Cephalopoda; order Sepiida; family Sepiidae; genus Ascarosepion; species Ascarosepion bandense. The sequence goes on along the minus strand of JBBBDQ010001558.1, from coordinate 4,067,902 downwards.
ATACAAAATAAAATATTTTTAAATTACAAAAGGAATTTGAGACGAGGAGTTTTCTTTATTTTTTACACATTTTTACAGCCATGTTAATTGCATTACTTGTTGTATACGCGAAAGATATGTTTAATTGTACGAAATAAATCAAGTGATAATATGATAAAAGAATAAAATAGTTTAATAAAAAAAAGAAAATGAAAATGAAACAACTTAGAGCCCAATAGTAATTGTCCATGTATAATTTACACCGCTAAAGAATGTCAAGTTATAAAGGCACAATTAGTAAACGAAGCTTATAATGAGTTTGACTTTAAATGTATGGTCGTAAGCATTAAATCATTAGAATAACATATTCACTGGATTCGGACAAATATTCAGAGAATGTGCGTCGTGGTGCAGTAAATATCGACATCCAGGGAAGCCGAGTTCGAATTCCAGTTGAATCCCTTGCATTCACTTACGCGCAAATACCATTGGGAAATGTATTAATCCGTCTCTTCCTTCCAGTTATGAGTTAAATAACAGAACAGATTCGGTTCTATAGCCTTGGCTAGGCAACCAGTCTACCGCAGAAAGCAATGGCAACCCGCAGCGGGATAATCTTCTGCCCAGTCAGTCATGTCTCTTTCGAGACATGATCGCCCAAAGCGTGTATCACGTATGGCACTTAACTGACTTATTCAGTAGGTAATCAGTTAATTGCCTTCGTGAGACAGGACTAACTAAGCAGAAGATTTTCCCGCAGTAGGTTGCCCTTACTTTCTGCGGTAGAGTGGATATCAACCAAGACTGTAGAACCCAATCTGTTCTGCTATTCAACCCAAAGCTGAAGTGAGAATAGATGGATTAATACCTTTCCCAAAATATTTGTGCCTAAGTGAATGAACAAATTCGACTGGAATTCGAACTCGTCTCTTAAATTTCTCATTCTGAGCCGATATTCATTATACCATAATTTTTAAAAATAATACCTTTTTATGGCTTTTAATTAATGTTGTTTTAATTAAAAGAAAAAAAAAGCGGCTGTAATAATATGTACAGCTTGACCGATTTAATCCGGCACCCTTGGGACCAGGCCACTGTCGGGCGACAGAAAATGCTGAAGAACAGATTACTCCTAAAAGCCCATCGTTTTGCCAGCTTATTCCACACACACACACACACACACACACACACACACACACACTGTCAGCCATAATTATTAGTTGATCCCAGTGTTTAAAAAAATGTATTTCATACTATTTTTTATTATTATTTATTGCCAAGTGAATAATTGTAAATGAAAATAGAATGGTTCTTTTGTTAATACTGCACAATAACATGTGCATCAAATGAATGTATAAATATTTAATAATTACCTATATTGCAGTTTCATAAATGAAAGAATGAAGAAAATTTAGGGTGATTCGGGCGAGTTCATTTTTGCTTCCTTGCCTTGTAACATTTTGCAAAGTAATAATAACAAAAGAACTATTCTATTTTCATTTAGAATTATCCACTTGGCAATAAATACTAAAAATAGTATGAAATACATCATTTCTTTAAAAAAAAAAAAAAAAAAAAAGTCTAGGTGGCCTAATAATTATGGCCGGTAGTGTATATGTTGGTGTGTTATCAAAGGTAGAAAAAAGTTAAAAACAGGAAATAAAAAACAATCAATAATACTTCTAAACAAGGTTTTATTGTTTCATGCATTAGAAAGCCTAAAAAAAAAAAAAAAAAAAAAAAAAAAGCAAAACAAAACAAAAACCCCTAAAAGTAATATATAGTTACTATTCTGAATGGGTAAATATTCAGTTATATATAAGAAATGAGCAAGACCGTATCACCAAAACGCTCTGCTGCTGTCGGCTGCCGCCAAACGTTGTTAAACATCGCCCGGTTCACACTCCATCCACATCTATTGAACAGGTGAAGAGGCTCATCCCTTGTTTCCTGTTTAGGATGTGGTTTCCGGTTTTCTCTTTTCCAATCTTCTCACTTTTTTTTTTCAATTGGAGTAGATAGACTAAACTATCGCCCGGTTCACACTCCACCCACGTCTACTGAACAGGTGAAGAGGCTCATCCTCTGTTCTCTGTTTAGGATGTGGTTTCCGGTTTTCTCTTTTCCAATCTCTTCACTCTTATGTAGCCCCCTGCACATCAGTGGCCTTACCGCCTTTATGATTAAAAAAAACAAAAAACAAAAAAAAAACGTGTGGCGCTGCCCTCGAAGCTGTTCAAAGAACAAATACGTTATGCAATCATTTGGTGTATATTACAAACTGACCATTTAATATATTTGAATTTAAGTTCGCTCGATGTTCAAAGGAGTTAAAACTTTTAAAGTTAGGTTATTGATTTTTAATAACAAGAGTAAAAAAAATTTAAATTTGTAATATGCACCTGATGATTACATAACGCATAAAACTGCGGTTTGTGCCATCGACGTAGGACAATATGTATATTTATTAATATATATAAATAGCTCTGTCCATGCTATATTGAACACTGTTTTAACACTTGAATAATATTATACATGTGTGTACCCTCATATGAATATTTATTAATTCCCATAACTAGATAGATAGATAGATAGATAGATAGATAGATAGATAGATAGTAGCATGTTTATATGAGTGTGAATGAATATATATTTATTCATAGATTTTCAATATTTGCATAAAAAGGAATACGTATATATACATAGTCAACACACACACATACATACATATATATATATATGTGTGTGCGTGTGTGTGTGTGTGTATTTAGTGTATCGAGGCAGCAGATAATTTTCTAAACATATATTGTTAAATATAACAGACAATGAATGTATGTTATGTTTAGTCATGAGCCGTCCTAAACATCGTATTTTGGCTTTAATTCCAGGTGAAATTTTTTATCTTTATTTTCACTTGAAATTAAAGCCAAAATACGATGTTTAGAATGGCTCATAATTAAACATAATAGACATTCATTGTCTATTATATTTAACAAGATATGTTTAGAATATATATATATATATATATATATATATATATATATATATATATATATATCGAAATCGGCACAAAACCTGTAAAAATAAAATTATGATGCATGAGTTGATAGAGTCGGTCTAATTTTAAAAAATGCCAACAGGAAAAATTCCCTATACTTTCTCTATAACTCCCTATAAATTACTTACAATTTAACAAGTTAAATATGCATTCGACCGAGAATTAAAACAATATTTATTTTTTTTTTTAGATACAAAAACAAATTTAAAATGTTCACGCGAGACAATTTATTCATCGCTTTCTCATAGTATTATGAAATTTTCCCCTTCTCTCTACATTTGATAACCCTCCCCCATGACTATGCTGACGGTATATAAAATCGTCAAAAATCTTTTAATTTGTTATTTATGCCTCTAATTTTAATTCTTATCACCTCCACTTGCATTCATAGCTCACACTTCATGGATCACTAAATGTATTATTTTAAATTTGGTAGATCACTAATATGACTACAGAAAAAAGGGTAAATGATTAATAATCGGAAAACTTATTTTATTAACATAAAATGCACCCATTAATAGGTAATAAAGTTATGGTGTAATTGTTTGAATAAAACAAATTGAAAATTTGAAATTTTTTCAAGTATTACACATTTTTAATGTGATATTTGTTCCTGTTTGAAATCAGTTTGTGAATTTTTGGCTGCAATGACGTCACTTCAAGAGGGAGAGCTGTGTTTATTTCAAGCCGAGACCAGGACCGAGTTTTAATTGCTGTGAAAGATGAAAATGTTTTTTTGCACAAATATGTTGTTGCTTCATAAAAATTGAAATAATGTCCCAATTTTTCTGTGGGCCATCAAAAATTTTGCACAGACCACCACCTGTTGGCGACCATTGCTTTAACACAATTACGACTGAGAAGGGAGATCGATCCTCATTGGGTGCCCCATACTTTCAGCCTTGTACCACTATTCAGTTATCCTTTAACTTGAGCGGGTCTTTTATTGGGTGAGTTTTGATAAAATAAATAAATAAAAATAATCATCTTTCTAAAATAAATATATCTTAGGTGCCTTCAGCTGTTTTGCATTCCTTTGAAATTTGAATTGATTACCTCGCAACTGTTTTTAGTATCATTTAAAAATGAAAAGAAAAATTAAAAGGATCATTTGCAGAAATAAAAAAGAGATGCGACATGACTGTTCCTCCATTTTCTTGCATATAAAACGCGCTTTATAAACACAAAATTATTCTGCGTCTTATACTCCGATAGCAGCGGCACTAGAGCCATCTTAACGCATGGGCCCGATGGGCACGTTCGCAGGGCTCCCACGAGCATGTTAATCTGTGTAAGTGACTTGTCGCAGAAAGTAATGACAACCTACTGTGGATAAATTATTCTGACTCCCGTCGATAAGTCCTAGTTTCAGCACAAACTCTTTATTTTTATCTTTTAATATTTGTGACCAAGACAACTATTGACTTTCTGTTGGAGACAATATTATTATCTTTTGTTTTTTTGTTTGTTTGTTTTCTTCTCTGGAGTGATTTAATTCTTAAATTTACCTTAGACTGAATCAATGTTGTTTGAAATATTTAATTGTAATATATTTATAATTTTACTTTTGTAAATAAATTATTTTTTATTGTTATAAAACTCTGGCGTTGATAGTATTTCTTTACTCTCCTTTTCTTTTGTCTTTTCTCTCTATTTTTCTTTTTGTCACAACCGTGACAAAATGGAGGCATTGATGTTCATATCAAAACAAAAACAGCAATTCTGCTGTCTTAACTAAAACAAATAATTTTCTCATTCAATGTTCACTTCGCAACAACAAAAACAAAGAAAGAAATTCATATTTCTCTTCGGATTTTTTTTTAAAAACTGACTTTGTCGATGTGTTTGTTTAAAAATATCGTTTTCTGTTGAAGAATTTCTTTCGCCATCCAATTTGGAAGAAGAATTTTTTCAGGTGCTGGTATGTGATCTACAACAATATCTAAAGTTTCCAAAACGCAAGCTTAGTGCTATGGCGCAGTCTCTCTCTCTCTCTCTCTCTCTCTCTCTCTCTCTCTCTCTCTCTCTCTCTCTCTCTCTCTCAAGTTCAAATGTCAATTGAAGCCACCTTCTTTGAAGATTAACGCCTGTCCATCTTAATTACTAGTAAAAAAAGGTAGCATCTCCATTTCATAAACATTCAAAGCGATGTGCAGAGGTTAGATGACTTGGAGAACATATAACAAGTTCAGATTTCTATTAAATCCGCTTTCTTTAAAGATTACCGCCTGCCTTTATGTAACTCTACACATTTTTACTCGACTTCCGGTTGGTTTGGTATATAAACCAACGCGGCTTTGATAGTTTATACACCATAATTTTGAATGTAGATCACAAGCCTGTCTAGCTTTAAACTATAGATCACAATGACGTGCAGATTACAAACTATATCTGATATCAGAACCGAGTTTCACTTATAAAAAAATCAGAATTACTGTAACTATCTAATCTTCGAACACTCTAATCTTTGATCTGACAAAAAACGTACAGATTCAAAAATTGGGAATCCATTTACTTTCTTCAGTGAATTGAAAACCATTGCTTCTGATGCACTAAATAAAATATCTGCATCACAAAACCCTGAATTATGATGACTGAACTGCACAAAAAATAGTTTCGGACAATTTGAAATCTGTATTCCTGAATGTTGAAATTGCACTCAGAGTGTTCATGTGTATGATGGTGACCAACTGTACAGGAAAACATTCTTTTTTCAAGATTGAATCAAATAAAATAAGTGCTTTGTAGCACAATGATGTAATGTGGTGATACCGACCGAGCAAAAGCGAGGCATCGGATGTTTGCACCCTCACAACCAAAAAGCAAATGACCAAAACTCGACGGTGCGCAGCTAGCCTCGCGCAGATGTTCCGGTTGAAAAATAAAAATTAATTAAATTAATTAAATATTAAATTTCCAGTTCGCTAGCCTACGCGAATTTTATTTATCAGCCAATGGGAAGTCCAGAATCAAATACGGATATGAATTTCCAAATAATCACCTGCGATCCAAAAAGTCGAAATAAAAAGCCGATACAGAAAGCATCGCCAGACAGACCGACGCAGACCGACACACATTGACTGACTCGAGAGAGAGAGAGAGAGAGAGAGAGAGAGAGAGAGGAGAGGAGTGTAATCAGTGTCCCCTTCACCCAAGTCAAGCAGCTTACTTTGTTCGCCTCCCTTACCTCTCTCAACTTATCTTTCGCTGTGTCAAAACTACTTACTGGCCTAAGGAGCGGCTACATCAAAGACATTCCTTACTTACAACTCTCCCACATTCCTAAGCATTAATTCTCTTTCCAGCATTTTATTGCCATGAACATTTTAACGTCCGTTGGACCTATATTTCAAGAATTACTTTAATTGTAAAAACCTTAATTGATATGTGTATATATAAAATGTTATTGTTCAACTTAAATTGCTTTTCTTTAATTATAATCATTTTATGACTTATAGTGGGCCATCTAAAACGAGGCCAAATTCCGTTAACCTGCAACAATATACTACTACCCTTCGCTAGAACGGACTCCCACTATAAACCGGAAAAGAATGGATAACCCGCTATAGTAACATCGTTTGAACTGGTTTTCACTCATGTGCATGGAAAAAGACATTCCTGAAGACCATTGACTTCACGCCAATAGTAAAGTAATCCTCTGAAAAGAAATACCGCCAAAGCTTGTTATAAGAACTGCGTAGTAATTTCATACTGTGCCATCTAATCTGTGTGCCTTACTGAGTATTATCGTGTTTTTCAAGTCTTGTGTATTGTTCAAATGTTTATTATGTTGATTAGTTGCTGCTATACAGCATCTTCTTAGTGTTTCAATATAAGTACTTCTACTATTTCGCTGAAAAAAAATAAAAATAAAACAACATAGTATGATGTAAAAATGCCCCAAACTTAATAAAAACAAAATTTTATCGTCAAAAATGCTTATGTTATTATTACGAGGAAAGACCAAACTACTTTTTAATTACGTTTAAACATTTTTAACCTTTTCTAACACGTTCGAAATTTTGGTTAAAAATCTTCTTTTTTTTTTTTTTTTCGTCATCGGGTAACCAGATTTTTACCAGAGTTTACTATGATTAATGTAATATTATGAAACTCATTTTTTACCGGTGAAGAACACATTAATTTGAAATTTTTTGCAAAAATCAAATAATTGTTAGATTTTAATGAAACTTTCAGGATTTATTCACAAATGAATGAAAATATTTTTGAAATTATTATTTTCCGAAAATCTTGGTAAAAATATATTTTTAATCTGTTATCACACCCACTTCCGCTCCACTTAATTTCACGAAATTTCTAGAAATTCAATACTGACCGCAAACTTTGTTTTATTAATTAAATGCAGAACTCTTTGGGGAATGTAAATCATCTTATTTTTTTTTTTTTTTTTTTAATTTGTGGTCACTTTTTTCGATGAATAATGAATTTTTTCAAGAATCACTATCTGTATTAAATTATTAATTTATGAACTGAAGACTATATTTATTAATCGAAAATTGAAAAGCTTAATACAAATTATCACGCAGCAAGATTTTGAAAATAATTTTTATTTCATTTATTTATTTATTTATTTATTTATTTTGTGTATGTATAAAAAGTTTTTTTTAAGTATGATATTTCATACGTGACATTAAAAGGTCACGTGTTTATGGTTTCTTCCCCTTACAGAAAATAAAAATTGGTCAATTGATGGTGTAAACCATGATTTTGTCAACTACATCATGAGTTTTGTAAATTAATTTTATAGTATTTCCGATCTCGATGATATAGCTGAAAACAAACAATTATGTAATTATTAATAAAATACAATAAAGATTTAATAAGATAATGTTACCATGTCATAGCCATCATGATAACAATTATTAATAATAAAGAATAAAATGAAAAATAAGACAGTAAAAAATAAATTAATAATAAATAAAATACCATAACATTTTTTTTTAATCATATCACCCCAAGCAAGGCGATAACGCCACTGATTTGTACCGCAATCAGTAATGATGGTTTATTTTCAAATTTTATTTTTCATTCTGCTATGTATAGATTTACTTTAAGATTTAGATTTATTTTAGATTAAAGATTTCTAAACTCTAAGAATTAATATTTTTTAAAGTTGAATTTATTTTTAGGTATCTCCACAGATACTTTGAAAAATGAGAATACCATAAGGAATTTTTTTTTTTTAATCATATCACCCCAAGCAAGGCGAAAACGCCACTGATGCGCAGAGGGGTACGTAAGAGTAAAAAGATTGGAAAAAAGAAAGCCGGAAACCACATCCTAAACAGGAAACAAGGGATGAGCCTCTTCACCTGTTCAATAGACGTGGGTGGAGTGTGAACCGGGCGATAGTTTAGTCTATCTACTCCAATAATAAATTATTGAGTTTTCTTCATTATTATCTCAGTTATTAAATTTTTAAATCAATTTTTAAAAAAATTACATTATTCTAAATTTTATTTTTTCAGAACGCATACGTAAAGCTAAAGTAACTAAAATTCAATAAAATGTTAGATAATTGCTGTAAATATTATGTTAATCATTTAGAATTACTAGGGAGTTAAAATCCAAAGAGAAAACGTTCACTTAGGTTTCATAAATTTATGTAAATTCTGGTCAACCACACTTAGCTTGTCAACACGTCTGGATGTCAGTAATCAATAACCACGTTAGAATAACAAAACTACCGCGATTTAAAAATGTTTGTATACTACATATCATGCTATAAGCAAGTAATACTTGTTTAAATCAGATTATTGTAACTTTAAATTTGCTCATTTTCCAAAAATAACGTGTCACAGATGTATATTTTATTTTTGCAAGATTTTTAAAACCAAGAATTAAATTTTATTTACAAAACTGTGAAAATGTGAAAAATGCCCGATAAACTAATCAATAATATCTCTATTTGAAATACACCAGATTATTTTGCGTACTGGAAATAGTCAATTTAACCATGTAGCTTTCAATTAAAGGTAAAACGAAAGCTTAAAAAAGATTTTCATTTTTAAAAAATCATTTTAAAACTTTATTTATAAAAATTCAGTGGAGGTACCTATTTTAACACTAGTTTTGTTGAAGCGCCAATAAAATAAATATATGTTTAATATTATCAACCATTTACTTTTAATTCCTGTGCGTGGTTGTCGTAGGGGTCCCAGTTTGACCAAGGCACCATATTGCTGTTAAGACAACTCTGAGCGTCACTTCGATGTGGTGCTGAAAGCTCCGTAATTTCGGCCTTGTGCCACATTTAAGCTACGCCTTTTAAATCACTATACCGTAATAGTATTGTTACCTGTAGTGTACTAGACTACCACTTCAACATTTCTGTCTGATATAACTGATTCTTGATGACCCCGCAATGACTACAAATCAAAATAACTTTTAAAATAAAAATAAATAAATAATACAATAAATAAATAAATATAATTTATTTAGTTGAACAAAATGAATAAATGCAATAAATAGAGTATAAGAAACATTTTATTTGCAAAATAAAATACATTCTTCAAATTCTCCAAGATGAGTCGTTAATCATGTTTTCCTGACTTCATTATAATTGTTTCGGTTTTTCTTTTCCCCGGGTCACCCACCTCTGATGCTGATCAACTACGAACTCTTGTCTCGCTGGTCGCGTGCTTCGCATTTTTCGGACACGATTGTTTAGCGGGTTTTTTTCCCGTTTGGTAGAAAAAAAAATGATATGGATTAATACAATCTAAATCAGCAATTGGATATTATCATAATTATTAATTTTTTATATTTTATTTTTTTCTAAATATTTCCATTCAAATTATTGGTTCGTATTTACGAAACAGAAAAAAAGAAACTAGTTTTATACAAAAATATAAAAATAAAAAAAAAAATACATAACCGATAAAATTTCAGAGTTAAGGCGGTGACATCAGAAGTAGAGAAGTAGACTTTAAAAGGAATCGGTTTTTTAGTTTTGTTTCTTCAAGGTCTTATATTTCATTTTATTTTATTTTATTTTTTATCATTTCCCGACTTCTCCATTAAATGAAACAGTCCGTTCATTAGATTTCATCATTTTTTTTCTACCCCCGATTTTCTACTTTCCCATTTTTTATATCTTTTTATTTTTACAACCTCCTTTGTATTTGTCATCCAAGAATATCTATCTTTACCAGCCTCTTCGTATTTATATAGCTAGCGAGCTATTTCTGTTCAAATCTATATATATATATATATGTTTAAATCTATATATATATTTCTGTTCAAATCTATCCATGTACACATTTTTCAAATCTATCTGTCTGTCTATCTATCTATCTCACTGTGCTCATATTTTTTCATTTTTCTGTATACCTGTCCCTATCACATTTTTAGTGATCTTTGATTTTTCACATCCATTACTTTTTTGTCTTACAGTGTTACATTCATCTTTTTATCAATAAATAATTAAAACCTACATATCAACTAACCAATCTGATAAAACTCGAATTATTAATAACAATCAATAATACATCTTGATTATTCATGAAAAGTACTAATTAAAATATTGATCGCTTGTAAACGAGTTTGCCTTCTTTTTCTACGACCGAAATACGATCACATTTATTAACCAATCAGGAAAAAGGAAGCAAAAATCAAATGACTAAATGTCTTTCTTTCTTAAGTGAACAATAAATTAATGGATAGCCTTAGAATGTTCTGAAAATTACCGCATAAAACGAAAATCAATGTGGGAAAAAAAACAGGCACGTATGTAGGTACCTCCAAAGATTCGCTAAAAAAAAAAAAAAAAAAAAAAAAAAAAAAAATGACATACATGATGAAAAAATGGTCCAGACTTGATAAGAACAAAATTTTATTGTCAAAATTTTTGTTATTATTTTTTAAAAAAGACCAAAGAATTTTTATTATTATTATTTTTAATCTTTTTTAGAACCTTCGAAATTTTGGTTAAACTTGTTTTTATTGCGTCACTAATGACCATAAATTAGTATGGAAAATTTTAGCGTTTTTTTTATATATATTTTTTATGAAAAACACATTTATTCGCAAATTCTTGAAAAAATCAAATAATTATTGGTTTTTAAGGATACTTCTAAGACTTATTCACAAATTAATTAAATTATTTTAGAAATATTTCTTTTTGCGAAAATCTTCGTAAAAATATTTTTTACATCTGTTACTTCTCCCTCCACACACTTATTTAATTTTACGAAATTTAAAATTACGATTTTTTTTATTGTGACAGAAAATCTGCTCATATTAAATAAACATGCAATAAAACTAAGATTTTTTTTTAATTAGAAAAGCTTTAAATGGCTTTTACATTATTGTCTAAAGAAAAAATTTCAATGAATAATGAAGTTTTATAAGAATTGATTTCTTTTCTTTTTTTTTAATAATTAGAATAATCTATAAAGTTTTAAGCCTTTAAGTTCATTTATAACACTTAGGTGATACAGTTGTTAATTAAAAACTATATTTACTAAGCATAAATCAAAAAGATTAATGCCATTCATTCAACGACACTCAGTATTTTAAAAAAAAGAATTTTGAATTATTTTCGTGTAAATATGCCGATTTCTGTAAATACGGACCATACACGACTTTACCAGATAAAAATAGCGGTAGCTACAGTAAATTTTAAATTTATTGCTAATTTTGTAACATTTCCGCAACAGACTTCTTCGTAAATAGAACTATAAATCCAAAGTACCTAAAATTCAATAAATATTATATTACTTAGAATATTTTCCTAAATTTTCAAGATTTCTCGGTAATTAAAATATCATATAAAAAATCGTCAAGTAACTTTTACTTTTTTTAAAGCTACTAAGCTATCGATAAATCTATCAACACCATAAAACACCTACACCTCTAGAGGAAATCGTTATTAGATCTGACGTGTCTTAACCGCTTGACCACGTAGGACAAATGATCAAACAAATAAATGAAAAATATGTCAGAGTTCCATTTTATAACGGTTTTCGTAAAAATTTCATAAATAAATTCTTGTTTACATTTAGGATACGAAAACAGAATAGATATGAATATACGAAAAATCGGGAAGATGTGTGTTTAAAAGCATTATTTGGGCTTTGTTTTCCCGTGACTTCTGTGGTTAAGACACGTCAGATCTAATGACAGTTTCCCCTAGGGGACGCAGATTCGAATCCTGCCGTAGGACGCATATTTTCCTAACAAGATTTCTTAATTATTCAAATAAATTGTTTAATTTAATAAAAATTGTTTAATTAATAAAAACAGAGCATCTACTCAAATACGAGTTTTCATTAAAAATAATATTTAAATTAAAATACAGGGTGGGCCATAAGTCGCGCACCAAAGAATTACGTGAAATGATGTGAAACAATGTAAAATCAGCGGAGTAAACTATCTTCTTTTCCTTGGGTATAAAATAAATGTTATTTTATCAAAGTTTTTTTTAGTTATGATTTGCCTTTAAAAAATAACGTTTATTGTTATCAGAATTGTTTTAAATGCTTTGGTGCGCGACTTATGGCCCACCCTGTATGTCAGAGTTAATTGATTCCGTATATATATATATATATATTTAAACACGTTGTATAAAACAATAGAGACAACTTAGTCTTGCAGATTTTCTTTTGTATTTTCTCATATTTTCTAATTATGCTTTTTATTTATAAATTATATTTATGCAAATATTGTCCATATATTAACCGAGTACTTTCGAACGCCATCGTTCATCATCAGAGTCAAATTTTACGGTTTTACAATTTTAAACATCAACAGTTGCCTTGTAGTAGAAAAAATATATATATATTGATTGTTTAATTACTTGGTTTCTTGTCATAATAAGGTTAGACCAGTGCACATTTGTATTAAAATGTGTTCAATACAATTATAATGTAGAACTTTTGAATATTTTCCGTTTGTAAACGAGTTATTACGCGACCTAGGTTTCTAACATGAGTGGTGTCTTCAGGCGATTTGCAATAAGTTTTTTTAAAAACGCTCACGTAACGGTGTTTTTTTTTGTTTTTTTTTTTGAACGCTCACGCAGCAGGGAATTTTTGAACACGCAATTTTTAAAATTACAAGGAATTATGGCGTTTTCATCCATGGTTGCATTATATATATATTTATATATATATATATAATGCAAATAAAATTTGTTACTTAGCTGATTGATATCATATTCAGAACCTCGGCCCTAGAGTTTCGTAGACGACGTTTTCCGTAATTATTCAATCCACTTGTCAGGATGTTTCAGCAATTGACTGATGTTTTTCTCGCTATTAGTTATCTTTATACTCAGTTTGATGCAATTAATTTATTGCACTAGTGGGAATGCTCTTATTATTGCAGTTAGGTTGATTTTTTTCTCTTTTTGTATATACGTGTGTGTGTGTGTGTGTGTGTGTGTGCGCGCGCGCGCCCGCTCGTCGAATGTCATAGTTATTTCTTTTTTTCATCATTTGCTTATCTCCTTATACTCTCTCGCGATTAATTTTCTTTCTTTTTCTCTTTTTTGTGTGTCAATGATAATATATATATATATATATATATATATATATATATATATGATTATTGTAAAGTAACTTCCCATTTTAAAATACTCATAATCTATTTATCAATTAGAAGAAATGCATATGACGGGAAAGCATGTGATTTTATTAAAAATTCGATATGGCACCAGATTTCGCCAAGGTTTTCGAGCAGCCCAGGAAGAAAGTATTTATTTTTTATTTATTCGACATTATTTATTGTTTATTAGTATTAATACAATGTCATGCTATTTTACTGGGTACACGTGTTTGAGTTGCTATCCCTGTTTTGTACTTTCTTAGACAATAAAATTAATAATAAATAACAAACGGCTTAGATTGAAATGTCCTATTAAAGAAAAATTGTATTTTCAACAAGAATCGAACATAGATGGTTTTTTTGTTTTTGTTTTTTTATATCAGTTTTTTTTTAATTTCACTGTTTAAGAACATTTTAAAAAATAGGAATAACAACCCTAACTCGTTTCAGTCAGTTAAATGCCATACGTGAAACACGCTTGGGCGATCATGTCTCGAAAGAGACATGACTGACTGGACAGGAGATTATCCTGCAGTAGGTTGCCATTGCTTCCTGCGGTAGACTGGTTGCTAGCCAAGGCTATAGAACCCAATCTGTCCTATTATTTAACCCATAACTGGAGGGAAGAGATAGATTAATACTTTTCCCAAGGGTAGTTGCGCGTAAAGTGAATGCAAGGAACTCAACTGGAATTCGAACTCGGTTTCCCGATTTCTAGTTCCGCGCATATATTCACTGCACCACAACACACATCCTAGCATCCAAACTTGTTTAGTAATAATAAAAATTCACACACACACACACACACACACACACACACACACACGTTAAAGTTCCCAATTTGATAAATGGAAATGTTACATTTATCAAATTGAGAACTTTTTAAACTTTATCATAATTTCAATTTCCTATTTAAATATAACACGCGCGTGCCCCCGCGCGCGCGCCCCCGCGCGCGCGCGCGTGTGTGTGTGTGTGTGTGTGTGTGTGTGTGTGTGTGTGTGTGTGTGTGTGTGTAAAAATTCTCAGTTAATCTGAGGCAAAAACAATATGATTAAAAGAAAGACGACAGGAGGAAAACCATTTTCAACTACGCGTTTCGTCTTTGCCTTGCTACTCAGTTAAGTGCCATACGTGATACACGCTCGTGCGATCATGTCTCGAAAGAGACATGACTGACTGGGCAGAAGGTCATCCCGCAGTAGGTTGCCATTGCTTTCTGCGGTAGACTGGTTGCCGACCAAGGCTATAGAACCCAGTCTGTCCTGCTATTTAACCCATAACTGGAAGGAAGAGACGGATTAATACCTTTCCCAAGGGTATTTGCGCGAAAGTAAATACAAATCCTTACTAGTAGGACTTGGAAAAATCATTGTTATTCTCAAAAGGTTGTTAATGAAATATACACTCGCAAGAAAAAAAATAAGATTATTTTTACAACTGCAAAATATGTATCAGCTTTAAATAACCCCACAAAAGGTTGTTAAACTGTAAAAAATAAGCAAATCAATCCATCACTCATCACCGACGTTAATCATAGGGCCGTCGTACAAGCTATTCAATTCTCTGCATGTTTTTTTTTATATCTCTTTTTATGATAGGTCTCATATTTTCTTCCAATCATTTTCTATAGGTACCGCCAAACATTTTTCAAAAAAGAGTACACAATGATGAAAATGGCACTAAACTTGATAAAAACAAAGTTTTATCGTCAAAACTCAAAATGTTTATATTATTAATTATTAAGAGGAAAGACCAAAGTAATTTTTTATTATTTTATTACATTTAATCATTTATTTTAATCCTTTTCGGCATGTGCGAAATTTTGGTTAAAAATCATGTTTTTCTTTCATCAGCGGATGGCTAAAGATTGGTAAGAAATTTAGCGTCTTTTTTACAGTAAAAAACGCACTGATTTGCAAATTCTTGCAAAAGTCAAATAATTGCCGAATTTTAATTAAATTTCAGGACTTATTCACAAATGAATGAAATTGCTTTTAAATATTCTTTAGAAAATCTTGGTAATTTTTTTTACATCTGTTACCACACTTAATTAATTTTGTGAAATTTCAAGAAATTAAAATTTGAGCCTCTTCATATATATATATATATATTAGTTAAAAGCAAAACTCCTTGAAGAATTTGAATCAATTCGGTTTGTCAAATTCTGTTACCGAAATCTGCTCTAATTCGTAAAATAAAAAATGTAATCAAACAATGACATTATTAAATTGTAAAAGCTTTTAATTCATTGTATTCACTTACGCACAAATACACTTGGGAAAGGTATTAATCCGTCTCTTCCTTCCAGTTATGGGTTAAATAACAGGACAGATTGGGTTCTATAGCCTTGGCTGGCAACCAGTTTACCGCAGAAAGCAATGCCAACCTTCTGCCCAGTCAGTCATGTCTCTTTCGAGACATGATCGTCCAAGCGTGTTTCACGTATGGCATTTAACTGACTGTCTTACGAAAAAGAATATTCGATGAATAATGATATTTTAAAAGAATTGTTTTCATTTTAAATAGAATAAATTAAGTTTTAAATCTTTTAAAATTCTTTATTAATTTCAATCTTTTAGATGATACTATTATTCAGTTAAAACTATATTAGTTATTCATAGATGGAAAAATTAGTAAAATCATCAAACACCAGTATTTTCAGAAGAATTTTTAATTTTTTGTATGGGTATAAAAGTGCCCACTTTTGTAAGAAAATAGGAGCCATGAATATAGTAAATTTAGGACAAAATTTATAAAATTCTATAAAACATTAGATTACAGCGAATATTTTCTTACATATTTCAGATTACTGAGTACTTAAAAATTAAATTAAAATGGCGCTGACGTCAGTTTCTTGAATTGTGTTTTACAAATAAACTCTCCGAAGAATAACATTAGATCTGTCATCACTGTCAAACACGTAAACACAGCTACTATCGACTTAAAAAAAATGCATTTCTGCGATATTTTGAAGTTAAAGTAAATAATAGTTTAAAAGCAGATTAATTATATAAATCAGTTAATATTCATCAAATAAAGTTTCAGAAAAGTATATTCTATTTTATTTTTGGAAGATTTGTTTTTAACAAAGATAATTACATTGTGATGAAAACGACTAAAAATGACACTAATCAGCTATTTTAGAAAAAAAATATTTCCAGGCAATTTAAATTACTTTTTGAAATACAGCAAAGTATTTTGCTTATAGGAAATATTAAATTTATTCGATTAGTTTGAAATTAAAACTAAAATAAAAGCTTTAAGGGAGATATTTTATTTTTAAAAATCATTTTAAACCTTAGGTATCACGTTTTTGTGGAGGTCACCCATTATTTTGTGACAGAAATCTTTTGTTTTTAATTTTTTAGCAAGGTGGACAACATTTCAACTTTCCAGAACGTGAAAAAATTGTCTTGCAGAAATATACTCTTTAGGAATTGTGGTGCAGTGGATATCACCTTGGTAAACGACAAATAGGGGTGCCGAGTTCGAATTCCAGTTGAGTTCCTTGCATTGACTTAGGCACAAATACCCTTGGAAAGGTATTAATCCGTCTCTTCCCTCCTGTTATGGGTTAAATAATAATAGGACAGATTGGGTTCTATAGCCTTGGCTGGCAACCAGTCTACCACAGAAAGCAGTGGCAACTTACTGCGGGATAATCTTCTGCCCAGTTAGTCATGTCTCTTTCGAAACATGATTACCCAACGCGTTCGCGTTTATCACGTATGACACTTAACTGACTGAATTTAACCATACTGTTCCTTTCTCCAGATTATAACTGAGTATACTTTGCACACACACACACACACACACACACACACACACACACACACACACTATATATATATATATATATATATATTAGTTTGGGTATTTCTTCCTGCAGGTGTATATAATGAATTAGTTCAATTTACGGCTGAAAAATATAAAATAAAATATTTTTAAATTACAAAAGTAATTTGAGACGAGGAGTTTTCTTTATTTTTACACATTTTTACAGCCAAGTTATTTCAGTTGAATTCCAGTTAAATTCCTTGCATAGCACTTACGCACAATTACCCTTGGGAAAGGTATTAATCCGTCTCTTCCCTCGAGTTATGGGTTAAATGATAGGACAGATTGGGTTCTATAGCCTTAGCTGGCAACCAGTCTGCCGCAGAAAGCAATGGCAACCTACTGCGGGATAATCTTTTACCCAGTCAGTAATGTCTCTTTCGAGACATGATCGCCAAAAGCGCTTATCAAGTATGGCACTTAACTGACTGATCATTAAAAAAAAACTATTT
The DNA here is from genome assembly GCA_037127315.1 of Ascarosepion bandense. Taxonomy (NCBI): domain Eukaryota; kingdom Metazoa; phylum Mollusca; class Cephalopoda; order Sepiida; family Sepiidae; genus Ascarosepion; species Ascarosepion bandense. The sequence goes on along the minus strand of JBBBDQ010001558.1, from coordinate 4,050,004 downwards.
GTCCAATGACTGATAAAACTGATGCATTGATTTTGATACAATCATTAATTTTTTCTTTAATCGCTTAAAATCCCATTAAAACATTACTTCACCGCCACCCTCTTTTTAATTTTCTAATTCATAGTGGTTGACTATCTCCATGAAGGAACCAAGCACTGGCTCTGTGATCAAACTCATCCAATGTAGCTCTACATTCGTCACAAAAATGATTTTTGTTAACATATACTTCTTTGCCAAACTTTCAGCGTGATGCTTACTTAAATGTAGTTGTTGGCTTGCCTTCATATGTCTAGACAACGTTGTTTATGTACTACTTCATTTGTTCTTACGATCAAATCACGCTGAAGACGGTGGTTCTCTTTCGATCACCGAAGTTAAGCAGTGTCGAGCTCATTCAGTAATTAAATGGGGGCAGCTTGGACAACACCAAATGTTTCGGCTTCAAATAACCCACAAAGTGTTACTTTTTTGGTTTTGGATCAGTTAATAACAAATTTTGCATAAGAGAAGTAAATTTAACATAGGATAAGCTTAGCCTAATGCCGCAAATTGCTACGAATTCAAAACATTGAAGTTAAACTTCTAGTCCTGTTCATAAATAGCCTCGTCAGATTGCGACTTTTATATGGATGGCATGCATGACGCCAAACTTGTTCAGAAATACCTAAACTGATAACAGTATACAACCAGTTTCGCAAATCAATAGTTAAAGATACGTGAAGCTTGTACGTCTTAGAGAGGACCACCCTCCTTCGCATCTTATCGACTCGTGCGACAGAAACCCAAACAAAGAACTGTACAAAATAGAGAAAACCTCATCACTTGAGAAGTTTCAACAGCAGCAACAACTAAAGTGGACAGCACGTGTAAATCGAAAAGAAAATAATGACACAATCAAGAAGTTTACTTTCAAACTACTTCAAACAGAAGGTTGGGAAGGAAGCCCTTCATCAATACTGGAAAGAGTAATAATAAGTTATTGAAACTTATTTTCTTGAAACATGTTTTAATAGAAATAATGTCTTATAAATTATAAATGCCAAATGTTTTCTTATAAGGAAACGTTAATATTATCATTACAATTTTGTGACATTCTTAAAGTCATTTTCATTCTTTCTTCTTAAATCAACAAACTTTTTCTTGAAAAAGGAGGTACTGTGTAACGTCAAACTGAGAGTCGCCATGAAGTGTTGCAATGTTGATCCGTGCATATATTTATAAATATCATACACTGATGTCCGCAAGAATACATAGCTGAGATAAAAGCATTAGTAATCCAAGTATTTGACCCAAAGAGTTGTGAGTTCAATTCTTGGCTATAGCTGAGGTGAACAAATATTTTGGGAATTGAGCAAGAGGGAAAAAAACTGTTACTGAGATGTCCGGAAGAGGAATGGCATGTGGAACTAGAATAATCTATTACGGTAGACGAAATAAAGAGTTCGGTTCGAAATTCCAACATATATTGCCTGAAGAAGGCCGGAGAATACAACAACTGAAACGTTGTGAATATAACAAAGATAAGGATAACAGGCCAAACATTATATATATAGGTTGAGAATCCTTTATCCAAAAGTTTTAAAACCGAAAGTACTTCGGGTTTCAAATTATTATGGATTTCGAAATACAGACTATTTAACTTGTATATAGCATCTATAGAATGGGGCAGCTTGAAAATGAAACCCAAGCGTAAACACGATATCGTTTTACATTTCATAACACAGCTTATACATATACCCGAAAAGTACTTTTATATAAAATTATAAAATTTAATAGATCTTACAGATACAGGTAGTCATGTAATGCTAAACTTTCTTTTCAAGTAACCGGCTGAATTCTCGTGCAGTCGTGTAATGCTAATCTTTCCCTCCAAGTAACCGGTCGAATCTTCCTACTTTTATCGGCGAACGGGTTTTTGTATAAAACCACCCGACATGAAAAGCTGAGGTTTATCTTCTTTGTCCATTACCAAGACGATACGTCACCAAAATACGTGCGACCATACCTTCCAATTAACAAAGCGTTGCTTTCTGCTTGGCTTATATGGCACTAAAGTCGGATTCGATAATTCAGTTCAGCTGGGATACGCTTCGATTTGGTTTATTTTACAATTCAGCGCTATTTTTTAAAAATTCTTTTTGTTCCGCTTTTTAAAAATCAAATCCCACTTGAAAGGAACAAAATTTGAAGACGTCAAGGAAATCCAAGAGATTGCCACGAAGCAGTTGCTCGCTATTCCAAAAAGGAGTTCTAAGAATGCTTATATCTATAGAAACAACACTGGATAAAATGTGCGGCTTCAGATGGGGGCTACTTCGAAGGGAATTAAATGCCGAATAAAAATGTACAGTAGTTTTCTTTATTCATAATAATAGTATTAATATCTCCCCCACGATCCCTAACTGTCCGCCTGCCTTCGGCTATCGTCCTTTCAAGTAACGGTCAGTTATAGTAATTATAGTCTAACTTAACAGTGTTGATAATATGACAGGATGTTATCACTACTTTTGTGTGTCTTACTTTGGTGTCTTACTTTTGTGTGTCTTCATGCTCACAGCGACAGAGACCGACCAATTCCGATTGGTTGAACCCACCGAAAAGGTTCCTTTACGTTTTCCATAAAAACACCTTTGTTGAAGCAAACCATCAAATTTGGGGAGACGAGTATCGGGCGTTTCGATCAAATCGAAAAGAACCCGAAAGAAATAGCAGGCCATGACCTGCTAAATGTCGACTTTGTGTCATTAAAGTAAATATTCAGCTTATTTGATTCGGAATATTAGCGAACGAGGAACATATTACGTGTTAGTTCGCAACGTCGTCTTCAATTATCCGAGAAGAAAGAAAAGAAGAAAGAGTGTTTCACATGCAGTTTTCATTGATTGTTCCGCAGCGGATACTACTTTTCGGTACTTTTTCACCGAAGAGTTCACTTTAGGTGACACTGCGATTATTTATTTAAGAAAAAATCAATATGCGTTTGTTTTGTATGTTTACGTTTATTCTTCGGTGTACGTTGATAGTTTTGACAAAATTTCCAGTATGGTTGATGTATTACTCCACTTTCCAGATTAAGAAATGTAGATGAAGAAAGGTGTGTTATAATGGTGTTAATAATTAGTCATAATTGCAATTAATGTAGTTAAGGGTCTTCCAATAATCATGGTAAAATTTAAAATGGCAATTCATTTATGAAGCTTATTAGATTATCTTCTGACAACATTCGTTACCTCCATAAATAAAGTTATCTTGTTTGTGTGTATATTGGCATTGTTTAAAGGTAAATAGAAATGCAGTGTTTATAAATACAAAATAAATCTTTATATACACAATATAATAATATACAAGGATAAGGTGAATGTTGATGTTTCAAGAGTTCGAGTGTAAAAGTCCTGGTGCATAAAAGAGAGAAAGACTTTAGATAGAAATATATATATATATATATATATATATATATATATATATATATATATATATATATATATATCAAAATGTCGTAGCCGCCACTTGACTATGGTGAAGGAAGGGATGATTGTTTTAAATGTAGCAAGGACGAGTTAGCTGTTTAAGGTCACCAACTTATCGTGCAAATGTTGTATTCTGTCTCTGGCTATGTTACGTTGACTTCAGCGTCGGAGAAAAGACAAAATCAATGTATGGACGCTGATTTGGGTTGATTTTTCATCTATTTATATACACATCTACAGATCCGCTTTGAAAAGGACGCTTGCCGCCACGTCCTGGTTGAGAAAGCTTTCCGATTGGTGGGTCGAAATATCTGTTTTTAGAAATGGTCAAATTTTGGTCTTCCTGCTATTATTTGCTTCTGGTTGGTTGGTTGGTTGGTTGGTTGGTTGGTTGGTCGAATTATGGCTTTGTTTGTCTCGAGATTTTATTATCCGTCTATTTTTAGATATGGAATACTGATCTTGTTATGAATTTTTATTTATCTATTTCTCTATCACCACAAGCTTCTATATGTAAAGGTGCGCTTATCTAGATTGTTGTATGTATCGTTTTAGAGTAAACAGTTAATGACATGTGTCTGATATGGAGAAAGTTCACACATTTTAGTAAATGTCATTACTCAAAGTTTAGAAGAAAATGAAGTGTGTGTGTGTGTGTGTGTGTGTGTGTGTGTGTGTGTGTGTGTGTGTGTGTGTGTGTGTGTGTGTAAAAAGAGAGAAAGAACATAAATAACAAACTAATAAAATTTAATGTTTGACTTATCTTCCCGATTCAGTGCTTCGCGGAAATGTTATCCGCTAGTTAGAATGTATGTAAATAAATTTCATTTTACTATCTAGCCTCCTGAAAAGCAGATACCATTTCTGTGAAACTTTGAGTCGGGAAGAAAAAGCTTAACATGTAATATTGTTTTTGCCATGAACACGCGCGCTCGCGCACGCGTGAACACACACACACACTGTAATTCTGGGTAAAAGTCCTCAATTTCAGGAATAGAGTGTGTGTATATATAAAAGTGAACACAGAGATCAACAGCGAGTGTCAACAGTCTGTTTCATGCTTAAACGCAACGTGGCATGAAGACTGCAGTCTGGCCTGAAACAGGTCACTTGGTGTTGATCTCAGAGTCCACTAAAAAACTGTATACACACACTTCAGGAAAGGAAAAGCTTGTATAGATATTGTAATAGTAAATTTATTCAAACATCATGAGACTAATACAAGTTACATTTGGATTCTACAGTTACAAGAGATGTTCAAAATGGTGCCCTTTATCTTCCACATAGTTATTGGTACGACGAACTACTGCTTGTGCAATGTTAGCCATAGAGTCCAGTGGGATTGCTGCACGCGCATTATCAATTTCTTGTCTAAGGGCCGCCGTTTTTGCCAAGAAAGTATCCCACTACACTACAGTAAACAGTTATCACAATTTGATAAAACTACGAAAGATGAGTTTTTCCTTTCCTGAAGTGTGCATGCATTTTTTAGCGGAATCTCCCCCACCTCTCTCTCTCTCTCTCTCTCTCTCTCTATATATATATATATATATATATATATAGATAGATAGATAGATAGATAAATATATCACAGGACGAAAATGCGTAGGCGATTTAAAATACAGTTTTCCTCTTGTCTTTACTCAGATCATAATATTTTTACACACACACACACACACACACACACACACAGGGTGTCTCAAAAAATGTATACACATTGGCTGTCATTATTGTGTTCAGGGATTGAATCTGCAAAATAAACACAGTTTAATTATTGGCTATTTAAAATTATTTAGAATATAGTCAAAATGCAGTGAAAAAAAAACAATAAAATATTTTTGAAATAATAAGCACCAAGTTTACAATTATTTAAAATGTGTATACATTTTTGGGGACACCATGTGTATATAATATATATATTTTAAAATACATATATATATATATATATATATATATATATATATATATATATATATATAACTTTAATCCAAAAGGAAAAGCAGGAAGGTAAATCCCAAAGACCCGATCCTAATTAATATTAATATTTTAATATTAAAAAATGATACATGTGGAAGGCTCAATCAATTAATATTTAAATTACAGAGCCAGTTATAAAATAAAATAATTTTCGAAGTTCAAAATCGTTGTATGATCATTTCTACATGAAATCCCTAAAGAGAGATTTCACATTTCATCGGCAAGCTTTATAGTCAAAATAAAACAAGATATTACTGGCGGTTGTTTAAAATTTACATCGTAGACAAACTCGAGGGGTTGGGATAGCAATCAATGTCTATTTTTAGATTTTGGACAACTTTATTTTTAGGTTGAGTTGTAAGTGAAAAATTTAAATTTGGTTATGTCTAGCTCTAAAAAAGTGGAAGGGGAAGGGAAGGAAGAAATAGGAAGTGGTGTTTGACAGGGAAGGGGGGCTAAACAAAATGGAAAGAAAAGTAAAAGGAAAAAGAAAGAAAAGATAAAGAAAAGAAAAAAAGAAATATTTAATCTCTATAGAAACGCTAGGGACGTGTTAACAAAACTGGCGTTTTAAATGGGATAAAGTTATTAGAAAAAAGATTTTGAAAAAAAAAAATTGGGGGGGAAAAAAACTGACTGATATATATATATATATATATATATACATATATATATATATATATATATAAGCCTGTTTCGCTGTATCCCAGCTCATCAGTGTGGCTAGATATCTACTCGTTTCTGTCCGGGATCGAAACTCGACTGATTTAGTGTCAGTCGGAGTCTCTACCCTACCATTGAGCGAAACAGGGGAAGTTTTAGCGTGTTATATGTAAGCGGTGTATACACATGCCAGTCACCGGAAGAACTCAATTCATTGCTGTAGAGTAACGCGTAAATCGCAGAAGTAGTAACTGTTTTCAAAACTTTCCTCTCCAGAGAGCACAATCGTAATGAAAGCACAATATATTTGTCATATATATATATATATATATATATATATATATATAGGAAAAACTAATAAAATGTTGTAAGTTTAAAAATGTATTGTATTTTTTTTATAGTATTTGTTTATTTCTATTATTATATTTGATATTTCAGACGGTCCTCGGCACTTCACCAGAAACAAATGATTTTAAAATTTAAATTAGAAACGTATTTCTCGAGCGCGTTCATGGAGAGATTGTTTACATCACGTGACGCAGAAAGCGACAGATTTTAAAAAAATATTTGTAAACGTAAACCTATCTTTAATAATACTTATAAATTTTGTTTTAGAGAAAAGTTTTTAACTGTATCTAAAAAATATTTAACTATTGAAATATTTATAAAGATTCAAAACACCTAAGTCCCTATTCAATCCTAGCTTGTGTGTATTTAATTTTAAAATCCAGTATTTTTCTTTCTTTCTGCGTGTGTAGAACTAAAATCGGAGTCTATTAGTAAACATTTGCAATTTTCTAAAATATCAAATATAATAATAGAAATAAACAAATACTGTCAAAAAATACATTTTTAAACTTACAACTTTTTAGTAGTTTTTCCTATGCATATTAAGACAGTATACGTGGATCATCACTATGTTAAAAACGAAAGATCCGAAGCAATGTCCGGATGTAAACACAGCAGAAAATATATTTTAGGATCATACAAATCCGGATGAAAGTGTTTACAATTCTTGAAAAATACTCCCTTATTTTTAAATTTAAGTTATTTTAAATTTCCAGTCGTGCGTTCTGAAAATCATGCTTGAAAAAAAAAAAAAAAAACGTTGGAGAAATAGTTGATATAAAACGCCTGGATGGTTGAAACCAAGGTTGCATAATCAACTAACTTCCAAATGAACATATATATATATATATATATATATATATATATTTGTTCATCCTCTTTGTGTGCAGTTTTTTCATACACCATGAAATTGTTATATACGTACTGTTTTAATTATTCAATTTAATGAATACTAATGATACTAGAGTATGACAACAAGTTTTGAACTGAAAGCAAAAATGAAACATTTTAACGTTTTTCAAAACGTATTTTGATTACTTTTTTACATATATTTACACTTCATTTTTTGTAGACATGATGCCTTTCGTATGTAATGTCTTTGATAGATATTTGGAGATTTAGGGAGTTTAGCTTAGTCTAGTGCAAAACTCATATGAAGTTTACAGCAGTAATCGAACTTATAGTGTAAAAAATAATTATAATGAAATAATTATAGCAATTACAATTATCATCATTTCACTCTTTCTAAACCAATGAAAATGGAACCCACTTTTCTCCTCTACACACACAAGCACGCGATATTCTCACTATCGGACAGGTCGTCAACTCGTGCATCAACTCGCACGTCAAATTGCGGCTCCTATTTCTTTTTTCAGACCATAATATTAGTATTTATCTCTTAACACTCAACAAAAATTTGAGGTAAGAAAAACCCAAATACTCGTATTTTTCCAACTAAATTATCTGGACACTCATTATCCACTTCCATAAAAATTTGAAAAAAAAAAAAGACTTAAAAGAAAGACTATGTGGTGAATACAAAATAAAAATAACTTTCTTTTCTTCACAGTTTGCAAACTCGCAAAAAGTGGAAGCCTATTTTGACCAATAAAAAAAGATTGCAAGTGTGAATTAATTTTCTGACTAATGAAAAGTGTGATTTCGAAAGAAATAACAAACTGAACTTTCACTGACCCATGGCATGTTACTTTCCGGCCCAAAAGGAGTTTGCGTTTGATCCAACCACGTGACACGACTGACCTATTTCAGAGAGAGAGAGAGAGAGGGAGAGAGAGAGAGAGAGAGAGATTCTGAATATCGCCGGTGTCAAGTTTTACGCTAGTACATTATCAACCTCTAATGACAACTGACAATATCAACGACTCTTTTCAACTGTTGAAAAGTTAAAAAGTTTAAGTACCTAAAAATACACCTTTTATGTTAAATTCAACTGTAATACTTTTGTGTGAAAAGGTAACTCTTTCAATTTGTTTTAATCATTTTGGAAATCTTTGTTTACATTGAATTCAACTGTAATACTTTTATGCGAAAAACTAAAAAAAGTAACTCTTTCAATTTGTTTTAATCATTTTAGAAACTTTTGTTTATATATATTTCATCTGTAATACTTTTGTGTGAAAAACGAATTTTGGAAATTTACTTAGTGTCTAATAATTTAATGTTGAACATTTTCTCTTTTGAGTGTTTATCAAATCTACAAACTTTAAGGTATGATTACTGGTCTTGAAATAAGCTACTGACAATTACAACTGTATAAATACGTAAATAAATCCCTTATTTTTTGCTTCGTTCTGAATAACACGTGTGTTAACTTCTCATTATTCCTACATTACTTCATGTATACACTTTGCAAATTGTTTATCTTATCAGTCTGTTGGATTCCGATGCATATTTAACCCCCCAAATCACGATTTTACTCATAATTACCGTCTCTCATTTCTCAAACACCATATAACTACCAGATGATAAATAATACTTGTTTTGTTGTTTTGACATCTTGCTGTTTCACATTTTCACAAGTATTTTTGTATATATAAAAGTAAGTCGTTTTATAATTATTTACTCAGAGTTATAATTCTCTTACAAACTCATATTATAGATTAGCTTAATAATCACTACTCTAAGGTAAGACGGACATAACTGGATATAACACAAGGTTGTTTATTTACTAAGCTTATTGCTATAAACGTCACAATAAAATAACGTTTATAAATAACTAGCAGTATAGCCCGGCGTTGCTCGGGTGTAATGAAAGCTTTAAAACTAATCCATAGTCCTGGAGCTCAGACTCTTTAGACGTTGGCACGAAAGATAGTTGTTTCCAGTTAAAGCGAAACCGTAGACTGAAAGAAAAATGTTTTTTCGTTGTAAACTGAATTTTGAAGGCTAAATAAGTCCTCTGAGTAAATGGTATCATGGCTGAGACTAAGAACTACAGTTATACCTACTTAGAGCCAAACCCGAAGTAAAAACTAAAATAAAAGGGCTGAAAAAAATACAGAGATACAGGCAGATAAACAGACACACGCACACAAACATCTTGCCTTATATATATATATATATATATATATATATATATATATATATTATCGATTTTCTGCACTATTGTAAGAACTGCAACTTTGAAACTTCCGAATATCGTTTCTTATGTCATTATCTAAGAGTGTATCAAATTTGATTAAAATCGGACCACTCCTTCTATAATCCCATTTTTTCGATTATCGATTTTCGATATTTATCGAGGTTACCTCGACACAAAACCTAGCTAAGAACACTCGCAGACGCTTAGAGTACAACTCTGTACATTTTCAAGAAAATCGGTTCAGCCGTTTCGGAGTCTATAGGTAACGGACACAGACACACACACACACACACACACACACACACACACACAAAGTTCCATTTATAAATAAGTTTAGATAATAATAATATTAGGATACATTGTTGATGTAAAATATCCGACATAAAAATCAAATATGTGGAAACCAGTTGGATGTTGAAAAACAAGAGAACATGGGCACCATCATTACAAGAAGGCGGTGAAGATGGATTGGGCATGTGTTCCGGAAAGATCCACAGTCAATCACAAGAACAGCACTGCACTGGACCCCAGATGGCCCCCCCCAAAAAAGAGGGGAAAACTAAGAACGACACGAAGAAGTACGTTGGAGAATAAGATGAAAGCCATGCAGTACTCTTGGAGTTCATTGACTAGTCTGGCCCAAGATAGGCAGAGGTGGAGAATCTTTGTTGCTACCCTACACACCGTTGGGTGTAACGGATGATGAAAAATAAAATGAATTTCGCTACTTTACGTGAGCGTTTTCAAAACACAATCATAACTTCTAAGAAGTCGTTAACGTGGAAACCCTGCTAAACAAAACGCTGCGATGAATTTGAAATATTTTAACAGTTAATAGAAAAATAACGTTTTCCGACGGAGTAGTTAATGACGGCTCCAACTGCCAACCGTTAAAAATCGTCAATTTTCTTATTTAAAACTTACCTCCTATCGAATAACAATATCAGAAAAAGGAAACCAACAATATTCCATAAAGAAAACGTTCATTAAGCCAAATTGCTAAAAGGAACCCGAAGAAATAATCTGAGCAGGTTTTTTATCATAAAATGAAAAGAGAAAGCTGGTCACTTTAAATACAGCTGCGACTGTATTTCTGAACAGAAACCTGAAGATAAACCAGGATAAAAACCGAGCATTCAGTATAGGTACAGTCGGATTATCTTCAAGAGCCGAGGGCCGGGTTATCCTTTGGGCTAGTATAGGCTGCATCCTAGGGTTTAGAGTCACGCGCTGTTTTCCCTTGTCCTACTTTCTTTCTATCCGCCTTGTGTGTATCAGATTCCCAAAGCCCACTTTCTCATTACGTATCCCAGAAACTTCAACTGTCTTTTCCTGGTGTTAAGTATAAGTTTGCTTTCTCTCCTAACCTCGTCGTTGCTCACATGTTCGGTCCATGAATTATTTACTAAGCTTATTGCTATAAACGTCATAATAAAATAACGTTTGTAAATAAGAATAATAGGATACATTATTGATGTAAAATATCCGACATAAAAATCGAATATGTAGAAGCCAGTTGGATGTTGAAAAACATTTAAAGGTTATTATTTCGCTACTTTACTATCCAACGCTGTTGGATAGTAAAGTAGCCAAGTGAGGTAATCGTATTTCCTTTGAAGCCAAGTGAGGTAATCGTATTTCCTTTGAAGCCAAGTGAGGTAATCGTATTTCCTTTGAAGCCAAGTGAGGTAATCGTATTTCCTTTGAAGCCAAGTGAGGTAATCGTATTTCCTTTGAAGCCAAGTGAGGTAATCGTATTTCCTTTGAAGCCAAGTGAGGTAATCGTATTTATTTCCTTTATTCTTAGTATCATAGGAAAATGTATTTCTTAATATTCATTAATATTATTTTATTTATCGAGTTTAATTCATTTTCTCCACAGAAGTTTGGAGAGGAATTATAAAAGTTATTTACAAAATTACTTAAGATGATAAATCACACTGATTTGTAGTGTGCCTTCAAGTCGAATCAGCTATCATGTTGATAATAGTAACAGAAAATTTAAAAAGTATATTTGTATTGTATTGTAGCTTCCAGCACGAATGCCAAAAGAGTATAGCATGCCGTTTCCAAATTTCTGGTAAAGTTAATTGCCTCATAGTGTTCGTTTTTTCACAGGCGGTGCCCAACTGACCCTACTATACTGTGCAGTCAACAAAAAATTAACAACAAATAACACGCATGCGCAAAATTAAAAATATAATAGCGACAGTTTACAAATCACTGTGTGTGTATATATATATATATATATATATATATATATATATATAGAGAGAGAGAGAGAGAGAGAGAGAGCGTTTGTGTGTCAGTCGCATTATAAATTCAGAAACTAGATTAATTCTGCATTATAAATGTTTTACGAGTGAGTTTTTATTAAATTTGGCCCGACCACCTTCGGTTATGCATAATGAAATGAAAGTGTACATGTAGAAACTTGCCTTTTAAGATATAGTTCAATTTTCAGCGCAGTAATAATAAATGTTTCTGTGTCTCAGCTGTAAACGTTCAGCAAAGTGTGACCATTGCGTCAGTGGAGTGCTGAGCTGTAATCAGATTTCAGTCTTTGAAATTCTTCTGTAAAAACAACAAAAAAAAAACAAAAACAGGTAGAGACTATCATATTTCTCATAGTTGTTATAAATAACCGTAAAAGCCCGTAATTCTGGTTAGTAATATTCCAAAGAAATCATTAGAACAAAAGAGTAGTAAAGATACTGTTTAATCAGGTGGATTAATTATACAATACGAGTGAATATCGTAGTACAATAGATTTACGACACCTTTTGGGCACTCCGACGTGGTGTAAGGGTTAGTAAGCCTATCTTGCTAGAACCTGTTACAGCTGAGTAGAGAATTAGATCCTCACTAGGTACCCCCATACATTCGGCCTTGTGCCACATCTAAGCAGCGCTTTGTGTCTCGCTTGTGACAACTGTCATAGCCTATGGAAGAGTCCATGTTTAGTGCAGCGAAGGCTGTCTTTCTACACAGTTGTCATACGTAATACACGCTTATGCGATCATGTTTCTTTCGATCCATGACTGACTAGTTAGAAGATTTTCCCGTGGTAGGTTACCATTACTTTCTGCAGTAGACTGGTTGCCAGTCTGTTCTGCTATTCACCCTATAGCTGGAGGGAGAAGAGATGGATTTATATATTTTCCAAGGCTATGTGTAAGTGAATGCAACTGGAATTCGAACTCGGCTCTCCGGGTTCTCATTCTGAGCCGATGTCCACTGCACCACAACGCACATCCCTTTCTACACAACATTAGTGATACTAAGTAAAGGTATCGATATTTCAAATGTAGTCGGATTTCAGTGAAAACCGGCCCAATTCACGACCGCTACTGATGGTGACAGCGCCCCAAAAGTGGAGACTGTCATCCCAGGGAATTCTTTAAACTTATCCAGAATTATATGTGCTTTATCTAGTTTGAAAGCAATCTGTTTATGAACAGTCTTCGATGATTTATCAATTTATGATCATTTGAACTTAAAACTCGTATGTGTTTTAATAGTAGCTTATTCTGCGTCTTTTGCTTGGAGATCTTGTTGAAATTAATGATATAAGTGACAGCCAGGTTTAAATTGGCACCCTTTTTAAAGGATGACTTATATCAAGTGAATCTGGGGGTCGTATAACACAGAATTCAGTCAAATTAACACATTTGTTTTGCCATATTTTGCTTGATTGTTTGTCTCTGATCCCATAACTTTGAACAAAACTAATAAAAATTGTTCAAAGAAAAAGTTATTTCTCTTTTTCTTCAGTATGAGTTCCAATATATTAAAACAATTTAAATCTTAGACGATCGTTGCACAAGCATTCTGGTTCCAGCGAACAGTGTCAAGATTAGTGTGAGTTCTGTGAAATAACATCAGTCATAGACCGGAAGTGTTAGCCTTGTAAATATTTCCCTACTCGAATCGCTTCAAAAGGATGACCAAGGACGTATTTCAAAAGTTAAGCGGAGTTTGTGAGAGACAGGAATATTTCGTTGGAAATAAAGAAAATAGTACTGTACTGTTATGTGATCCAAGTTCTCCTGTATGGCAGCTAATGCTGGACAATCTTCTCAAAGATGGAGAAACTGGAAGCAACAAAAATGTGGTTCTACAGAAGAATGCTAAGGATAACATGGACCGAACATGTGAGCAACGATGATGTGAAGAGGATGCAAACGAAAAGGAAACTTGGCATCAGGGACAGATAGCTGAGGTTTCTGGAACATGTAATAAGGAAGAAGGGCTTAGAGAATCTGGTACTCACAGGACGGATAGAGTGAAAGAGAGACAGGAGAAAGCAGAGCGAGGCATACTTGATGGACTTGACCACGTGAATGACAGAGCGGGGTTTGGGAGGGATACCAAGAGGAAAATGGTAAGAGAGACAAGGAATAGGGGCAAGTGGAAATCCATGATCGTCTACGTCCTGAAGGGGCATGGCACATAAAGAAGTAAGCAATTTATATATATATATATATATATATATATATATATATATGTGAATGTAAGATGTAGCGTTATGGTGCAGTGGATATCGACTCGGAACGAGAAATCGAGTTACCGAGTTCGAATTTCAGTTGAATTCTTTGCATTCACTTGCGCACAAATACCCTTGAGAAAGGTATTAATTCTTCTCTTCCCTCTAGTTATGAGTTAAATAATAGGACAGATTAGGTTCTATAGCCTTGGCTGGCAACCAGTCTACCGCAGAAAGCAATGGCAACTTACTCCGGGACAATCTTCTGCCGAGTCTCTTTCGAGACATGATCGCCCAAAGTGTGTATCGCGTATGGCACTTGACTGACTGACTGAATCTACAAGAAATATAGTGACATATATGTTGACAAACAGATAAGTTCATAATTTTGCCAGGCTTTATAAGGAAACATTTGGCATTCATTGATCGAATAGGCAGTTCTATTTTGGTAATTAAATCTTTTAATACAATTTTTCAGGAAAATAGGTTTGAGAAACCTATTTTAGATAATATTGGTAGTTGTAAACCTTCTACTAGATGTTGTTACTATTATTATTATTATTATTATTATTATTATTATTATTATTATTGCAGCACGAAATAGAGCATTCGATAAAAGTTATTAACTGAAGCCAAATGTCACCAATCGACGTGAACACGCCTAGCGACTCTCAATGAAGCGCATCGTAATCGTGGGAAATTTTGAGTGGGAGAAAGAAAGCTCAGCAGAGCAACACAAGTTGTCATCTATCAAATTTCACTTAGTTTTTGCACAACTGTAGAACATCCAGTAAGGATCGAACTCTCTATTCGGTAGCAATGTTCAACCAGAGTAACTCTTACGGTGAGCCGAAGTGTCTATAATTTTTTATTTGTGGCTTTTTGTTCTGCTTTTAACTAAAATCTTTGTTAAACCGCCTAAGATGCGAAAACTGTTTATATGTAAATGCCTTATTTGGGGCACAAGTCCAAAAGTGTGGGGCACCCTGTGAGGATCGCACTCATTACTCAATCTGTTCATCTCAGTGTTCTCGACAGGCTCCAAAGGAGAATCTGTAATGTGATAAGTCCCGACTTGGAAGCTCAACTCCAGCCACTTTCTCACCGGTGGGATGTGGCTTCTCTCTGTCTCTTTTACAAATATTTTCATGGCTTCTGCTCCGACGAACTTAAGTCACTAGTGCCCTCAGACTGGCAACAAGATGCCACTCATTTACAGATCAGCCAAATGCAGCCGACAATTCTACCCCATCAGCTTCTTTTCTCGCATTTCCCGCCTGTGGAACTCTCTTTCATATACTTGCTTTCCTGACAGCTACAACCGCCAGGAATTTAAATGCAATGTCAGTTTCCATCTCTTATTCACTTGACCCCATTCCTTTCTACATCACCCCATATATCTTGTTCTTTCTCTCTACCTTTACATCAGTCTTCACACCTGTGTTCCCATCCTTCTCTGACACCCACTGTAACTGGTTCCTCTTTCACTTCACCCTCCTCCTGCTTAAACTTTTACTCTTATGTCGCCCCCTGCGCATCAGTGGCGGTACCGCCTTGCTGGGGGCGAAACGATTAGAAAAAAAAACTCAGAATTGATCTTGCAAAACCAGTTTTACATTACACCACGTCGAAAAGCCCAATAATTTTCTAGGTGTATCATAGATGTGACACAAGGTCGACATTGTTGAGCTTCCAGTGAGTATCAAATTAACTACTTAACCGTAACTGATTTATCAAGACAATCTTGCTAACCATTACAGTACGTCGAAGTTCCCAACGATTTTCTAAGCGTAGCGTAGATGTGACACAAGGCCGAAAGTGTACATCTCCCAGTGAGAATCGAACTCTGTTGTGGGAGTATTGCCCACAGATCAGAATGAACTCACCCAAAGCCATGCGACAATATTTAGCTGAGAACTGAGTCGTAGTAGTAGTAGCACTATCGCGATACGTCAAGACCCGGCCAGCGCTATATTTGATTTGACTATCTTAAAGTATATGTTGTTCTGTACTTTGTATTGTTGAATATATGTATCTAACCAAACCGTTTGCGTTCGTGTTTTTCTTTGAGTGGTCTTAAACCAAGGCAACATCAAACTCAAAACTCAGTCTTAATTGGTTTAGCAAGACAAGCTTTCTAACTATTAAACCATGTCAACGTGCCCATTGTACATTTACATAATTAGGAAAAAAAAAACTTCTTGCACCCCTAAGAAAACCGACCTCTAAAACTAATAACTATACGAGAGTTTGTTATATATATATGGATGTTTCTGAATACTAGGAGCCTTCAAAGTAACGAAATAATTAAGCTTCTTTTTTTTAATGAAAAATCTCTGTTGAAGTTTTTATTTTAGTTTTAATTTGAAGATTAAGTTTAAAGATTAAATTTAATATTTCCAATATGCAAAATACATTGCTGTATTTGAAAACTAAATTGACTGCAACGAATTTTTGTTTTGAAATCGCTTTTGAAGAGAATGATTTGGTGCCAACAATTAAACTTGGTAACGACAGTAGCATTATGATT
Organism: Ascarosepion bandense; assembly: GCA_037127315.1. NCBI lineage: Eukaryota > Metazoa > Mollusca > Cephalopoda > Sepiida > Sepiidae > Ascarosepion > Ascarosepion bandense. The sequence continues at coordinate 4,033,430 of JBBBDQ010001558.1, read as the reverse complement.
TGGGGGTGGTTTTCTGCATTTGGAACAGGCAAAATAATATACATTGACGGCACAATGGATCCTGTAAGCTACCACACAATTTTGAACGAAAGTGTCTTGCTATTACTTTGAAAGTTGGATTTAGGTCGAGGCTGGATCTTTCCAACAGGACAATGATCCGAATCATCAAAGCAAGTCGACAAAAGAATAGGTTCGAAAAAAATCTTTCAAAATTGGAATGGCCTCGTCAATGTACTGATCTAAACCGAATTGAAAATCTATGGTTCAAGTTAAAGAAGGTAATACATCCAAGAAACCCAGGTAATATCGAGGAATTGTTGGAATTTTGCCAAGAAGGATGGTAAAAACCGATGCTCACTACTGCCAGATTTTTTTAGATTATAGGAAAAGACTGGTCGACGTCGTCACCAAATATTAAAAGTAAGGATGCACTTGCTTTTGCATATCTTAATTTTTAATTCATCTTTTTTATTCCAGCTTGTTACAAATTTTTGAAAGTGGTTGTAATGCGTTTAATAAAGTTTTAATCAAGGTTTGTTGATTATCTGGGAAAAAAAGACAATTTTTGAAAATATCTTAGGGCTTCACTTACTTTTGCGCAGGACTGTATACATAGGGTGATGCAGAAATACATCCCACATATATCTTCCTGAAATACCCCCCCACATAATGGTAAGACATCAAGCTAATGTTTTACCATTATTTATCGTCAAGTAGCTAATACCTTACCATTATTTCTGGGAGGTATTTCTGCTACACCTGGCGATTGACACGCGCATGGTACCCAGAGTTGTACGAAACGACGAGGAACAAAACGTATATTGATTACGCATGGTGAATGTGTTGTTGTACGAGAATAACTTTTGTTTTCTTTTAAATTTCTTTCCAATATTAAGGTGCGTCTTCCAAGCCGCAGCGGAAAATAAGTAAGCCGAAAAATACGGTATATGTTTTTATTATCGGTTTATAATGTAAAATATAATCGTTCATTTTTTAAATTTGTTTACATGACTGTAATTACTTAGATACCGTAATACTTGACAAACAAAATAATTACCCATGATCCATTTTTAAATTTTAGAAAATTGTAAATTAGAAAAAAAACAATTTTCCATTACTCTGGTTGAACTGAAGAATATATTACCATACTAATCGAGTATTATGAATGTACTAATTGAATTTTGGTATATAAAAAAATTCGCACACTAATTGAAAAAGCATTAATCGAGAGATTCGTGGATATATATTTATGCGTGTGTTTGGAAAGAAAGAAAGAAAGAAAGAAAGAAAGAAAGAATTCATGGAACTCTTTGTTAGAAATGCCTCGTTGCATTCTCTTGGATTTCCTCAACGCCTTTGTTCCTTTCAAATGAAATTTGAAAGTATAGCATTCGTCTATGCATTGAATACTGTTGCCATATCTGGTCAGGCGCTCCCGCCATTCATCTCGGGTGCTCGACAAAATTCAGAAAAGGATCTGCTACGTAATCGATTCCGATTTGGTAGCTCGACTTTCTCGCCGTCGGGATGTATTCTCTCGATCTTTTCTACAGATATTTTCACGGCTTCTGCTCTGACGAGCTTATCTACCTGGTGTGTTCTCTACACGAATTTTCTCGTGCTATTAGAATGGCAACTAGGTTCCACCCTTTTGCAGTGAAAATTGTCAAATGTAACTTTTAACTTCTACTCTAACAGTTTCTTTTCTCGCACTTACGCCTCCCGTATAATTGCTTCTCTGATAGCTACAATCCCCAAGATAAAAGATGGCAATTGACGTTGCACTAAAGCAACGTCAATTGCCATCTTTTATTCCCTTGATTCTCATCTTTCTCACATCCTTTCCCCGACAAGCCCTGTATCTTGTTCCTCTTTCTTTTTGCTCTTTTCTCTTGTAAACTCCTATGCACCAGTGGCAGTACTGCCTTGCTTTGGGTGAATCGATTAAAAAAAAAGCAAACAGTGTGTGTGTGTGTGTGTGTGTGTGTGTGTTCTTAACTATTTTTATTAATTCAAATGTTGTTTTTAGTGGATACCCGTATTTTAATAGAATGCCCCGTTTTGTTGTTGTTGTTGTTTTTTGTTTTGTTTTGTTTTTTTTCAACAGTGTTTATTTCGTCTAACGGTCTGCGCACCCGAGAAAACTTAATAAATAAAGAAAACGACACGATTTCCTAAATCCAAAATTAATATTAAATATACAAAGTTAGATTAATTATAAAATCTCTGCTTAAATACAAAAATATTCTGTACAAAATAAGCATCCCACCCCTTACCTGCTCTTCTAAGAAATCCAAAGGATATAGTCTAGTCAAAAGATAATAAAAACTTACATTCTAACTGCCAATGTTAAACTCAAAGACACTCATTAATCAACCATATTCACTACCCACACCACTTTCTGCAAAATTCTAACGGTCAATCCGCAAGACTTGTTCCCTTATCACTAACCCCCCGTAAACATCCCACACACAACTGACCAAGTATAAGAAAAGAAATTAAAATTTAAAATGTAATAGAAAAAATCGGTTTCCAAACAGTGATCTAATTAAAATTTAAAATTTAATAGGAAAAATCGATTTCTTAAATTCAAAATTAAGATTAAATATACAAATTTAGATTAATTATAAAATCTCTGCTTAAATACAAAAATATTCTGTACAAAATAAGCATCCCACCCCTTACCTGCTCTTCTAAGAAATCCAAATGATATAGTCTAGTCGCAAGATAATAACAACTTACATTCTAACTGCTAATGTTAAATCTGTCTAGAAAACTCAAAGACACTCATTAATCAACCATATTCACTATCCACAACACTTTCTTCAAAATTCTAGCGGTTAATCCACAAGACTTGTTCCCTTATCACTAACCCTCACCAACATCCTACACACAACTGACCAAATATAAGAAAAGAGGCTTTCCATTCCTATCCACACCGCCTGATGATACATTGTAGTTTTAATGTCGAAACAAATGTACTATTTGTAGTAGATATATAAAAAAATATTCTGTACATGTTCTAAAATATAATTTATAATAAATATTCACAGCTCTATATATTATATATCGAGCACTGTTTTAAATTAATGTTTTCGACGTTGTAAATTTTTTTCTTCGTTCTGTATTCACTAGTATATATATATATATATAGTGACAGATCTGCTTTTATGCATATCGTATGACTTTTTCAGTTGTTATATATATATGTGATACATTACTTATTCACTATATCCCTGTAAGCACAAACAATCTTTAACATGTTTCTGTATGTGGTGGTTGTGGTGCTACTGCTGCTGTTGCCCTATGCGTATATATATATTCATATCCATTACAAAAGATAATGTTACAAACATACGGATTAATAAATATGGAATTCGACTTTCATTTGCATGATTGTAAAAAATTCTTATGAATGCAAAAACATTAAAGACACCATAATTGCATTTTTCTTTTCACGGCCTAACGGTCGCAGGCCAAAGACAGATTTTAAGCGACCATTAAATCGACACTGATATTATTGGTGTTGGCGCGATCCAATTCGAAGATAGCAATTGTCACTACAGACGGCGCGAATGGGATAATTACTTGAACGAAACGCGCTAAGGATTCTTTTGAGATTCGAAAAAAAAAATGGAAGAAGTTAGTAAGTAGATACATGCGTTACTGCTTGTCATTACCCCATATAAATAATGGACCATTCTCTTTTCTTTGCGATGAAAGCCGGAAAGAAAAAATACATATCAGAAACGTTGTTGATTTTAGTGAAAACAAATAAATAAAGAATAACAGAAAGGGAAGATAGAGAAGGCTAAAACGGTCTCATGCCTTTGACGTCTGTGTCAATAAAATGGAAAATCTTTTTAATTTTTACTCTTTTCATTTGTACCTTCTTACATCTCTAGATAATGACACACATTTATACTTATGATTAGCATTGCAATATTTTGTTAAAGTTGTTTAGCTCAAATATTTAAGGACACAACATAGGAATTTCCACGAGTATTTCATAATCGTGGGACTCGCAATGACCAGAAAATTCAAATACGAGAAACTTTAAATTTTCACGGGTTATACTATTATCAGTTATTATTATCAGTAGTAGTAGTAGCAGTAGTAGCAGTAATAACAGTTTGCCAATGCTTTAAAAAAATGAAAGCATATGATTAAAAAGTTTTCATATTTGAGGCTTTAAATATATATTTTCCAGTAGTTATTCTTGTTCTGAACTCTTTTGATGATCACTAAATGATGCTTACACTAGAATGCTTGAGGTTGTGCTTAACATCTCGAACAAGTAGTTGTGTAGCAAAATCCTTCCCATATTTCGAGGGTCATCTTGGTTATCTTCAAGAATAATTTTATATTTTAGTCAGTCAATTAAGTGCCACATACACGCTTGGGCGATCATGAGTGACTGGGAAGAAGATTCTCCAGCAGTAGGTTGCCATTACTTTCTGCAGTAGACTGGCTGCCAACCAAGGCTATAGAACCCAATCTGTTCTGCTATTTGGTCCGTAGCTGGAGGGAAAAGCGACGGATTAATACTTTTCCCAAAGGTATTTTCGCGTAAGTGAATGCAACATATTATTTTAAAACATTCTAAAACTGAATACAATTAAAACTAATGCACGGCAATATTTATCATTGATCAATTTATAAAGAAATTATCATGAAAACAATTTTTTAATCATAAATTTATAAACTGTCTTTTTGACTCGCCTTTTTATTTTTTTATTTTATTTTTTTTTACGGACACAAGGGTCCAAATTTGCCGATTTATCATTTTTTATAATATTTTAAAACATCTAACGAATAGAAACGACCATAAAAAAAAATATTGCCCGAAAGGAGACGGTATTTTTAATAATATGTACAAATATTTAAAATGCGTATAAAATAATTCTAATACTTATCTGTTTTTAGGTATTCTGAAACACTGTGAGATCATTCTACACATGATGCTATTTATGCAATTCACCTTATTGGAATTTGAATGTAGCACTGGAAAAATGAAAGGTTGTAGCCAACAAACTCTTGTCTTCTATACTGACAACGTTTAGCTCTTGATAATTTGATAAAATTTCTATTTTAAACACGAGTAATTTGAAAGCCCTGATGATTTTCTTTTGTATTCGAGAGGAAAGTGGACCATTACAATTAGGAATAATTATTTCATTAATTTGTGAATAAGTCCTGAAAATTTCATTAAAATCCGACAGACAAAAATCCTTGAGCAAAAATATGAACTTTAGACAGAACTTTTACCACAGAAGATTATATTTTAAGCAGTATATAGAATATTCCATAAGCGTATAGAATATTTACAGTACTTATGAAATATCTGATTACATTCATTTTACAGTGCAGTCAAGCTCTATGAAACTGTTTTACATATGACGTCACTTATATGTATATTTAAATCTGTAATTTATTGTTCCCAAAAAAATAGAAGGATGAAGCTAACAAATCTTTTTTCGACCATATTGACAGCACTTCGTTTCCGATAATGACAGAGACAGTACGAAAGTACCCGAGTAAAAACAGAATATACATTAAAATAATGTCTACACAAATACATTAAAATAATGTCGTAGTTAATCCATTTTGTTAAGGTTTAAAATGTGTCATTTGAAGTAATATCTAACAGTTAACTATTTTAAGACTTGATAGAACTTCTACTTTAAACACGAGTAATTTGAAAGCTCTGCTGATTTTCTTTCATATCCAAGAGGGTAGTGAACCATTACAATTAGGGATAATGATAAGCCCCTCATCTCTGTGTAGACCTATCAGTTTGTAGTCAATTATCCTACCAAAGGGGTTTAAAATGTATATTCCCACCAAGTCTGCAATGTGAACGGGGTCAAATGCGCCCATAGAGGCGTCGAAATTATCATAATGGCTTTTAACCTATGTGAAATTATTGTTGGTTAATAACGACGTTCTAGAGGCTAATACAACCTTGGATTCATCATCACTAACTTCTACGTAGTTTTTGGCGAAATTCAAGCTATCTAAAAATAGATCTTTAGATATGGAGGGGTAGCAGTCTAAAATATAAAATTGAATAAAGATGACATTTCCTTTGTTATTAATATTATTCAACCATTTAATAGTGTCAGAGGAATCTTTCCACAGATTGTTAAAAGATGATTTTTGTATACTGTCAATAATTTTTTAAACTATATTTTCAGAAATAAGCCTTAGCTCAGTTTTGGAGGGGTTAATTAAGGGGTTTGTAGTTTGTAGTTTGTTAGGACTACACATACACATGAACGAAAGACGCTGGTAGTTTCAAAATTTCAAAATATTTTTTTTTTAAATTTAGCCAAATTCATTTATATTCTTTTCTTTTCTTTTCTTTCCGTCATCTTTGTTATTAAATATCCCACATTGTATTAACAGAAAATCTACTAAGAATGGTGGAAGGTTGTAAGAACCCTACATTTACTGTGGCTGAACTAGCGACTAAGAAATTTTCTAGACATTTAAATTTTAATTACTAATTCAGCCACAGTAAATTTACGTCCATAGATTCACACTCCTCCTCTGTCTTTTGAAGAAGAGTAGAGGTTTATCTTTTGTTTTCTATTCGGGATTTGGTTTTTAGATTCCTTACAAAATTTCCTCCTTCTCTTTCACTCCCAATAGCTCCTTGCGTCAGTGGCATTATCACATTGCTTGTGGCGAGTTGATTAATATATATATATATTAGTGTGTGTGTGTGTGTGTGTGTGTGTGTTAGGTAACTGCACAAAAAAACGATATTGAAGGTTTACAATGAATTTTTTAAATTAACAAATCTTTCTTAAACCTTTTATTTTAGTTTTAACTTAAAGATTAAATTCTAATTTTAATTTAAGATTAAATCTAATATTTCTAATAAGCGAAATACTTTGCCGTATTTCAAAAAAGAAAACGTAAAACTAATTTGACTGGAAGGTGATTTTTTTCTTGCTAAAATAACTGATTAGCGCCCCTTTTTTAGTCGTCTTTCATCACAGCGTTATTCTTTTTGATAAAAAAATCTCCCAAAAATAGATATTCTTTTTTATAATAATAGTAGTAGTAGTAGTAGTAGTAGTAGTAGTAGTAGTAGTAGTTGTAGTTGTTGTTGTTATTGTTATTGTTATTATTATTATTATTATTATTATTATTATTATTATTATTCTCCAGTACGTGCCAATAAATCCAATGTTGATAAAGTTAATACTCATCGATGGTTACGTGCATCTGGATTAAAGCCTGAAACTGAAGGATTTATACTTGCAGCACAAGACCAAAGTCTTTTCACGAGAAACTTTCAGGCAAATATTATGCATAATAATATGGATCCCAAAATGCAGGTTTTGTGATAGACACCAAGAAACAATAGACCACCTAATCTCAGGCTGTTCTGTGCTTGCCCCAAACGAATATAAAAATCGCCACGATAGAGTTGGGCAATATTTACATTGGGCAATGTGCAAACATTATGGAAAAGCTGTAAACAAACACTGGTATGAACATCATCCAGCACCGGTTACAGAAATAGAAGATGTCACCATTCTATGGGATTACACCATCTACACAGACAGAAAAATTGAAGCAAACAGGCCAGACATTATTGTTAAAAACCAGAAGGAGAAAACTTGTCTATTAATTGATATGGCTTGTCCAGCGGATTGTAACATAGCAATCAAGGAATTTGAAAAACTGTCAAAATATAAAGACCTGGAAATTGAAATAGAAAAAATGTGGAAATTGAAAACAAGAGTTGTGCCAGTGATAGTAGGTGCACTTGGAATGATAAAAAATGGAACAAAACAACACATTGAAAGAATCCCTGGAAACCCCAGCTTAAGAGATATACAAAAAATTGTCTTATTAAGTACAGCCCACACACTAAGGAAAACTTTATCTATGTAATGCTGGGGATTATAGGGAAGATAGAAAAACATGAAATGAAGCCATAACAACACGCCACTACCTGCCTTAGGTCTCCCCGCAGACTTGGTTGGTAGTGAGACCAAAGCAGAAATCGAAATATGATGAAAAATGACATAATAATAATAATAAATAATAATAATAATAATAATAATAATTATTATTATTATTATTATTATTATATATATATATATATATATATATATATATATATATATAAATAATACAAAGAGTACTGACATATTCTCAACCCAACTAACCAATAACTGCCAGGTCATATTAAAGGAAGTGGTTTGGGTTGAAAAGATTTTTGCATCATAATCTTTGTTCTACTATCTAACAATAAAGTACGTCCTTTTTTTTTTTTTGACCATCACATCTCACGAAAATCGATAGCAATTTTTTTTCACCGTATTATCAACAAAGATCCATTGCTAAAGATCCAGAAAAAAATGATCGATTACCTGTACCGCTCCTTGTGCTATCCTCTGCCTTTACAAAAGCCAAATCAGGCCTAAAAAGGAGTACTGCTGTTATATTTGGTTAAGAGCAGCCCAGTCTCCACTGTTCAGTGTCCAAAAGTGTCTCGGTGTCCTTGGGGGTGATAAATTATTTTTCACCCTGTAACTCCTTTCTCACTGGCGGGATGAGGCAAGACTCTCACTGCTTTATCGCTACTTCCATAGAAAGTGCTCTAACAAACTACATACAACTTCCACCAGTTCTAACCGTTGCGGATAGGACCCGCTATACTAGGTGTATTGTGGCGAACCAACCTCATTCCCTTCGTATTCCTCTTGTGAGAAGTAAGTGCCATTCGAGCTGCTTCTTCCCCCGAACCACTACTCTGTGAAAGTGACTCCTAAGAGGATGTTTTCCTGACCACAACAATCTTAGCCTGTTCAAGTCCAGGGTCAACCGTTATCTTTCCCAGATAAACAATACCTATTACTCTGTAACACTCTACCTTGAGTGGTTCCCAAGCCTTGTACTGGATGAAGCTCCCTGTCAAAAAAAAAAAAAAAAAAAAGAGAGAAAGAATCGTAACTTGGAGCAGATTTCTTATACTAAGTGATGAGCTATATGACAAAATAGTATTGCAAAACAAAGATTTTACAACATTTTAAAATATGTGGCTTTACATATTTTAAAAGGACTTACGGCCATATCACGTTGAATACACCGGTTCTCGCTCGATCACCGAAGATGATCACCGAAGATGATCAACGTTGAGCCTGGTCAATACTTAGATGGGTGACCGCTTGGGAATACCAGGTGCTGTAAGCGTTTAGTGACGGATGTGCGTTGTGGTGCAATGGATATCGGCTAGGAAAGAGAAATCGGTGAGCCGAGTTCGAATTCCAGTTAAATACCCTGCATTCACTTAAGCACTGGTACCCTTGGGAAAGGTATTAATCCGCCCCTTCCCTCCAGTTATGGGTTAAATAACAGCGTAGGACTTGGGGACCCTGCCCTTAAAAACAAATCCCAATGAATCTTGTTACTCGAAAAGGAAAAAGTATTACTAGACACAAAAACTTATATAAAAACAACAATAAATTGTTGAAAGAAAAAGGTATTACGAGCAATAAAAAAAAAAATTAGTTGGCAATAAATGATCTGCCGAGGTTGATATGCCTTAAAACAAAACAACCAGCCAACTAACATATTTGAAAATGAGTTTTTACTATATTTCAAATAAAAGGTTTGACAATATGTCAAAAGAACATCCTGCTATATTACAAAAAATGTTTAACTATATTTCAAAATAAGCTCTTTTATTGCATTTCAAAATGGTTGTTCTTATTGTTTTAAAATAAATGTTTCATTTCAAATTAATTGATTTGCTATATTTCAAAATAAATATTTTTATTACATTTCAAAAGAAATGTTTTACTATAGTTAAATTATTGCAATTAACGCATACTTACCTTAAACGCCTAATATTTCCTTCATGCAATATTATACTGGAAAATTAGATAAAAGTTTATTGTTATTATTATTATTACAGTTAAGAGAAGAGGGCAATTTAAACCGTTTTTCTAATTACAAGCAACGTTTGTACGGGGGCTTATAATTTTTTGTAAATTTGTATATTTTTGTAGTTGAATTTTTTTTAATTGTAACTTAAAGTAGACAGACATTCTGTTGAAATATTGTTTCACATTGTCAAACATTTTTTTTAGATTTTTAAATCGTGCTCTTCTTTTAACTGTTGAAAAATATTCGAAGAGTAACATCAATCATTTTGTTTGTTTGTTTGTTGCTGTTTGATTTGATTTGATTTGATTTGATATCAATTCTGAGTCTTCAATGTTTTGGTCGGTTGATAAAGGTCATATCTCCGCTCATCTTAGAAACTTCAACACTTTCCTGAACACATAAGCTGTTGCATAGTATATTTCTCTGATTTGTCCTGCCAGGTCTTTGTAATCTTGCTCGCTCCGCCATCACAGTATCCTTATACTAAGTTACTGCAACATCAACCATTCATGGCTGCTCCTGTATTATTATCATTGTGCGTGGTATCATCTTGTCAGTAATTTTAAATCCTCAATTACCAAGTGCCTTTCGAATTCTACGACCAATAAGGTCACCGTGGAAGAATTATCTGTGCACATTTGGGGTCTTTCGTTTTGATGGAGAGGGTTATTATTACTTATTTATTTTTTCTGTTCTAAACTAATTTCCTTCCGGGTCCCAAATCAGAAATAGTGTCTGTCATGACATTTTCCATTGAATGTTTTTGTAACAAATAAAAAGAAAACAACCTAAGATTACACATATTTAACATAGACAAAGTCCTTCGTAACGTGTGGTTTGTAGTGGTGAGGATAATATTTTGTTTTATTATTATTATTAGATAGCATATTCATGTCCCTAAATTAAGTAACATCACATATTACTAGTAAATATTAAAATACATGTGTGTGTGTGTGGGGGGGGGGGGGGGTACGCGCATCATCTTAAATTCATACACTTACCTAAGTTTACGCATCTAGTCGCAATAATATTTCTATATTTATATATGCACACAGTTTATATGAACAAATCTGTGGTAGTGTTTACGAATATGTAAATATATACGTTCCAGTATAAGTATACACACAAAATGGCTGTGTGTGAGTATTACATCAAATACAAGACAAATATGCTTGTGTGTGTGTGTGTGTGTGTGTGTGTGTGTGTGTGTGTAACAGGAATGCAAATCGGTATTCGAAGGAAGTAGGAGTGCTTCTACGCGCATGCTCATTCGTCTTTCTCGACTTGCGCGTTTATGTTAATGCTTCCGTTTTTTATATTTAATTTATCAAAAGCCTTTTTCTTCTCTTCTCATGAACCTCGTCCCATTGATGTCTTTTCACAGTTTAACCAATAGAAATTCAAAGAAATAAACTGTATCTGCTCCCTAGTATTAGCTTCACTGTGTCACACCCATTATTGATAGAAATCACAAGGGACGCTTGTCTCGTAACCGCTTAAATATGTCGTCACTCTCATAGAAGTTCTCCTTTTTTATTTTATATTACTGCGGGTTTCTTTTAACAACAGACTTTAATTACTGAGTGCATATGTTAAGTACAGCAAGCCCTTGTTTAATACGGATGAATGAACCCCGAAAATGCCATATAAATCAAAGTCAGATTTATTAATTCGCCATGCATATGTAGAGTGAATTCGTAATTCACCGATTTAGTTTATTGTAAAATATGGCACTCTTCGTAAAAATCTTGAATCAAACGTCATACGCATATTAACTAAAAGTGGATGCGAAATCAAATTTCTACTAAATATCAACTACCGTGTTAATCAAGGCTGTATCAATTTACGCTTTCATAGTATAAAAGCAGCACAGGAAATCACCATTAACTTTTACAAGAAATACCCGCGAAAATTTCAAATTCCGTTTTCGTATTCAATTTTCCTGAAAACAAACAAAACTTGTGACCCTGACAGGAGTTGAATCGGTACCAACAAGATATGTGCTTTCCTTAAATAGGTAATTCAAACCTCGCTCTGTTAGACCGATTTCTGTGACTAGACTAATAGCGGCACACTTAAGCTAAAAAAGCAGTTTCTATAATGAAAAAAAAAAAAAGATATAGGTTCGATTCCTGATAGGGGCACAAGTTCGATTTGTGTTAGGGACACAAGTTCTCTTTGATAGGACTTATCAATTTAGACAGATGTTATTAATTTCACTATTTAAGAAAAACAACAAAAAAGGATAGCAAATCACACACACACACACACACATATATATATTATATTTTCCATTTATAAATAAATTTATATATATATATATATATATATATATATATATATATATATATATATAAACTTATTTATAAATAGAATTTGTCTCTGTGTGTCTATGTCCGTTACCTATAGACTCCGAAACGGCAGAACCGATTTTCTTGAAAATTTACACAGTTGTACTATAAGCGTCTGCGAGTGTTCTTGGCTAGGTTTTGTGTCGAGGTACCCCCGATAAATATTGAAAATCGATAATCGAAAAAATCGGGTTATAGAAGGAGTGGTAGGATTTTAATCAAATTTGATACACTCATAGACAAAGTCAGAAATTTCAAGGTTGCAATTCTTACAATAGTGCAGAAAATCGATAATATATATATATATATATATATATATATATATATATATATATATATATAAGGCAAGATGTTTGTGTGTGTGTCTGTTTATCTACCTGTATGTCTGTAATTTCTTCAGCCCTTTTATTTTAGTTTTTGCTTCGGGTTTGGCTCTAAGTAGGTATAATCGTAGTTCTTCAGTTTACGACGAAAAAAACTGATTTGATATCGATACCAGGAAATCAAAATATTAACTTACGTCCATTCATTTTCTTTCAGTCTACGGTTTCGCTTTAACTGGGAACAACTATTGATATTATAATTATAATCGAAAACTATTATATATATATATATATATATATATATATATATATATATATATATATATATATATTATACTATTATTATTATTATTATAGTTATAATAGCTTACTGCAAAATTATAACTATAAAGTTACGGTGTTTAATACACCATAATCAGGCTGTGAAATGTGGCTAATTTGCTTGGATAGATAGATAGATAGATAGATAGATAGATAGATAGATAGATAGATAGATAGATAGATTTTATAATTTGAATTGAATTGAGCTAAAATAAAGAATATCATCAAATGAGATGAATAAAGTGGGGTGGGAGGTTATTACATTTTAAAAGAATTGAATGTGTGATCTCATACACAAATGCATCAACGTTTTGCCAAAGAAAACCAGACATACCAAAAGTTTAAACCGAAAATAGAATAAGACAGTATCGTTGAATATAGAAAGCGAAGAGTTGGAAAAATATTTAAACATAAAAGATAATAATAATAATATAATGAAATATTTAAAAAATATTGTTTTGTGAATATAAAAAAAACAAATAGATGAGCAAGAGCATAAGTGAATTTTTAGAAACATCAGTACGAGATAAAAGATGGCAAAATATCAGTTAATTAAAATTTTCAGATATATAATTAAAAAGGGGGGACATTTTATAGATAAGAACAAATAGTAAATATAACAGTGTTGACTTCAATGTCCACTTATATTTCTAAAGAATTAAGATTTTTCATTTCACATTTTTGTTAATGGGCCATATATTTCAAATAAGAAATAACATTTAAAGATCGCCCGGTTCACACTCCACCCACGTCTATTGAACAGGTTAAGAGGCTCATCCCTTGTTCCCTGTTTAGGATGTGGTTTACGGCTTTCTCTTTTCCAACCTTTTCACTATTACGTAGCCCCCTGCACATCAGTGGCGTTACCGCCTTGCTCGGGGTGATACGATTAAAAAAAAAAAAATTTAAGTGTATGGAAAAATCTATGGTGGCAAAAATTAGGGATATCATTACGTTGATTTAACAAGCTAACGTTTGGGAAACTAATTATATGAATTTTTTCTTGTAAACAAAGGAAACATATTTAATGTAACGATTTACATGTTCTAGCTTTTGTTAATATTTTTTATTTAACTGTAGGAGTTTTATTAGTATCTTTCAATTACCAGTAGTATTCATGAGAGGTAGAATTACTGTATAATTTATTATTGAAAGATAGGTTATGTTGAAAAAAGTGTCTTAAAACTATTCTTAGTACACCCTACATATTGTTTGGTAAAATTAGGATTTTCAGTAGTGGAGATGGTAGCTTGGTATACTATGGAATTTGTAAGGTATTTATTTTGCAGAGGATATGCGTTAGGGTTATGACAATTGCAAGTATTTATTGGTGTTATTATCATTACTTATAATAAGTTGTTTATGATGAATATCATTATATTGTTTTAGGGTATTATTATTGTGTCATTATCAAGATTATCATTGCAGCCATAACTAAGTTTCAGTGTATTTTTATGAAAAAATTTATTAAGTAGGTTATGAGTTGGGAAGTGTTTCTGAACTAGGTTAAAGAATTTATTACTTAACTTAGTACTAACTATTTGGTTAAATGGTGGTGTGTACCAAATTATTTTCTATTTCGATTATGTTTCGTATTAATATGCTTATGATATTTAAGATCATTGCATTAATAGCCACTGTTTTTAGGGCCGTATTGTAGGAATGACTGTGTTTATAGAAAATGTTTGAATTGTTTATTCTGTGTTCAACTTAATGCAGTATGTGTTTGATAATAGATAGTGGGTGATGCGATTTAGGATGTATGTAGATTTAGGATATATGTAGATAGGGTTAGCATTATGTTTTATATAGGGCGAGTCAGCGTTATTAACTAAATCAAGGGTAACATCTAGAAAGTCAACTTCATAATGTTCTTCATAATGCTTTGTGTGTATTTTCGTTCTTCATAATGCTATGTATGTATTTACGAATTTTATCTACTTTAGAGTTAGTTGAAATATGGATGATTGTGAGGTTATCGTCTCTAGTCAATCCAATGTCTGCTATATCAACATCACGATGCGCAGTTAGATTGTACAAAATAAATAGATCTACAAGATCTGATGATTCGTAGAGTTTAAAGCTGGTATGGAAGCTGATGTTGCTCTTCCATATTCTTTCTAGTCTGGCTATATCTGCTGTGTCTGTGGCGATCCACGTGCGTCTCTTGGCGTTGCAGGTGTCATATTTTGACAGGTTGCAGGTGAATCTGCGTTGCAGGTACCATCAAGTTAATAGTGAGAGAAAAGAACGAATTTCCCGATTTAGTTTTGAAGACCCAGAAAGTTTCATGGTCGATAAATGTTTGGCAGAACAGGAATTAAGAGAGATAGTGAAATGATAATGTTTACTGCGACCTACAAAGGACAGAAAATTGCGAAGAGCCAAGATCGCCTACATTCTGAATGGACACGCTACATAGAACAAGAAGAAGAATTGTTGATATAAATAAAGATTTTTTTTCTATATTAATCCGATTAAAATGTATTTTTAATTTTCAATTCCTTGTTGCACACAACTGAAAACTCTCGAAAGCAAACCCTTGGTCTCATGTGTTAATTCATGAAATGTCAAAATGTCTCCTCTGAACATTTTTCGCTTGCGTTTAAGATTAGCTTGGATGATAGAGCAAGGTGTATGGAGTTGATTATTACGATGATTTTTATGGGAGTTGACTTTCAAGAAACTAAGCAGGGTATTATGAGAAATAATTAAAACAGTACGGATCTGCTATGTAATATCTAATCCATGTAATGATAATGAATACTACACCGTCTCCTCACAAATGAGACTTGAAGTGATATGCTTCTAGAGTAGAATGATCAGAATACTATCAACAGAATATTTGGACAATGGGTAAGTCATAAAGAAAATATAAACCACAAAGAAACTTATAATTACAATAACAAATTTTAGGGATACATAATGAGGAAAGATGGGCTAGACCAGTGGTTTCCAACTTTATCACTCGCGACCCCTTACCTAAAAGTTTGAAACCCATTTGACCCCCCTACTTAGGGCTTACTATCAGCAGTTTAATTTTCTTTTAATTTTCTGTGAAGGACAGGGAAAGAAACATCTAAAAAATATTTTAAAATTTTGTAATTATTTATTACCAAATTAAAGCACATTGTTCCAACCTGAATTCACAAACAGAACATATATTTCTGAAAATAATATTATCATAGGTTTAAAAAGCTATCCAACTCACCTAGTGATGTTGCAAAATAATTACAAAAATGAACACTATAAAATTCAAAGATATAACTATTTGGAACGCATTCATTTGTGATTTCTATAAGATTGGAGAAATTTTAAGACGTTTCTAAAATGAATTGGCAAGGGAACGGTTCAATTCTCGCCTGCCAAAGTTGGATAGTGCTGAAAAGAAGAGGTATATAGAAGAGTAAGACACACAAGAAAGATATAAGGATAATATATGCATTATTTTTTTTTTTAGACTTAAAAATAACAACCTTCAAAATGTTTGTCATAACTATCACTTTGCACCTAAACACACAAAATAAAAAAATGTAAGAGCTTGAAAAATGTAATTGATGAAATAAAATTAATGTTATCCTAAGCTACTTCTAACAAGGCTACACGCTCCCCTCCCAAGGCGTCGCGACTCACATGCCAAGGCTTCGCGACCCTCCAGGCGGTCGCGGCCCACTAGTTGTGAATTCTGGCCTAGACAATTTAACATTCAAAGGACAGTAAGGGAGACAAGTTGAGAAAGCGACTTTTTTTAATCAGTTCACTCAAGTGTTGCCGTGAATATCAACTCAGAGCCGAGTTCGAATTGTGGTTGAATTCCTTGCATTCACTTACACGCAAATACCCTTGGAAAAGTATTAATCTGTCTCTTCCCTCCTGTTAAATAACAGGACAGATTGGGTTCTAAAGCCTTAGCTGGCAACCAGTCTACCACAGAAAGTAATGCCAACCTACTGCGGGATAATCTGCCCAGTCAGTCATGTCTCTATCGAGACGTGATCGCCCAAGCGTGTATCACGTATGACACTTAACTGACTCAAGGTGTGCGTCGTGGTGTAGTGAATATCAGCTCGGGACGAGAAATTGGAGAGCCGAGTTTGAATTCCAATCGACTTTGTTGGATTTACTTACGCGGATAAAAGTATTAATCCGTTGTTTCTCGCTCCAGTTATGGGTTTAAATAGCAGGACAGGTTTGTTTTTATAGCCTTGGTTGGCAGCTAGTCTACTGCAGAAAGTAGTGGCAACTTACGGCGCGAAAATCTTCTGCCCAAGCGTGTATCACGTATGGCACTTAACTGACTGACTTGAGGTAACAAAGCTACTAAGACGCAAGTGTCTACTGAGACTGAAAGAGAATGAGAAAGCTTTTTATTAGGAACCCGAAACACAATCCTTAACAGCATACAAGGAATAAACCTCTACTTCAAAAAACCGGGGAGGAGAGTGAACGGGACGATAGCTAATCTATATACTCCTAATAGTGGTGGAAAAATAATAAAAAATGAAAAAAAAAAAACACAAATAAATAAAATTTCAGGGTGCCGTCGAATTTATCTACTCCTAAACGAGTCTTTGTGAGCAGATGGTAGAACAGGGAGCAAAAATAATGGTAAATCTACTTGAGGCAACAAAAAGCAAGAAGTTGTCGAGAGCCATGATCGCCTCGTTTTGAACAGACCTAAATAAGAATGTTTACCTATGTCCTAGGCACTGATATTCGTTATAAAATGTTTACTGTTCTTTTTTTAAATCTTTTATTGCTAACGTAAATAAAACCTTTTTTTTTTTTTTTCATGTATTAATCCGATTAAGAATATTTGTATAATACCCATTTCTAGTGAGCACACAACTGAAAAGTGTTGAACGCAAAGCTTTAGACTCAGTTGTCAATTCATAGTATATCCAAATCTCTTCGCTGAAATCTTTTCCGGCCGGCTTAAGATTAGCCAAAACGTGTGTACAGCTTCTTAGTTAACCCCTGAAGTTTATGAGCGGATCTTCTCCAACTGCCGCTTTTGACATCAGTAGAGTGCTTGGGTGTTCATAAAAGACTTTCATCTTTTAAACCAAAATAAAAAAATAAAAGTAATTTCGAAAGCAATTGTGGTATTTTCCAACTTCCCACTGCGTTTGTGCAAACATTATCAATATTTTCAGTTGCCTACTAGCGTTTTGTCCAGGGTTCGACGATAAAATACAACCGGCAGCAAGTATAGCCCGGTGTTGCTCGCGTGTAATGAAAGCTTTAAAACTAATCCATGGTCCTGGAGCTCACACTCAGCCTAAAGAATATTTGTGTGAAGTTTGGTGAGAATCGGATAAAAATTGTGGATTTGTATAAAGGACATACAGACAGATAAGCAGACACACACAAAAACATCTTGCCTTTTATATATATATATATATATATATATATATATATATATATATATATATATTATCGATTTTCTGCACTATTGTAAGAACTGCAACCTTGAAACTTCTGAATATCGTTTCTTATGTCATTGTCTACGAGTGTATCAAATTTGATTAAAATCGGAGCACTCATTCTATAACCCGATTTTTTCGATTATCGATATTGATCGGGGGTACCGCGACACAAAACCTAGCTAAGAACACTCGCAGACGCTTATAGTACAACTGTATAATTTTTTTAAAAAATCCGTTCAGCCGTTTCGGAGTCTATAGGTAACGGACACACGCACACAGACACACGGACACACACACATACAAAGTTCCATTTATAAATAAGTTTAGATGTGCAAAATATCTGTAATTGAAAGCATAAATTTATGTACAAAATATTTCAGATTTTGGCTTTAAATAACTCATAGAGTTATCATGTTGATATGCCGCTAAACATTCAACCAATCGACATGCGTTGCTCTACCTTATTTGCCGATCTAGATTATCTAAAGTTGTAGAGTAAATGAAATGCAGTCCAAACTATTTAATCCGACACCCGTGGTACCAGTCTATTATCGGACCACAGAAAATGCTGTATGACAAAAAAAATAAAATAAAAAGCCCGATGTAAGCAATCCTGTCAGCTCATTCCACATATATGTAGACTGGTTGCCGACCAAGGCTATAGAACCCAATCTGTCCTGTTATTTAACCCATAACTGGAAGGAAGAGGCGGATTAATACCTTTCCCAAGGGTATTTGCGCGTAAGTGAATACAATGGATTCAACTGGAATTCGAACTCGGCTCTCCGGTTTCTCGTTCCGAGCCAATATCCACTGTACCACAACGCACATCCGCTTCATGCAATACAAAGACTAAAAAAAGCCTAAAGCCATGAAGCTTATCAAATGTATACAAGATTTTCTGTTAAAGAAAAAAAACGGATTTCAAATCTATAGTCTTTTTTTAATCATTTAAATCACTCCCGGCAAGGCGATAATGCCACCAAAACGCAAGGTGTGGGTTACTAGGAGAGAAAGAAATTCAGAAGACCCTAGTTGGAAGAAAGGACAATAAAGAACAGGTTTTAGGAAGACACAAGATGGCGATTGGGTTTATATTTAAATTTGTGAATATTGTAGCTGGGAGTAAAGCAAGACACCGGAAGGGATTTCTCCAGTCGAGAAGGAAGCGAAAAGAAATTATTAGAATGGGATATACATTTAAACCTAGCGAGTTCAACAGTAAAACGGTGAGACCTAGTAGCCAATCTAGTATCATGCTTAAATTCATGCAGTCTAGGCACTAAGGAGGAAAACTCATCAGAATAATTGCCATGAAAATATTTATATTATAGACAGGGAAGGTGGGAAAGTGACCGAAGTCGAGATGCCCAGTCAAGATCGATTACATTACTACAGACACTTCTTTGGATTTGGTCAAGAATCTCGAGATATATAGTAAGAGAATCAGAATAAGCATAGAAGCTATATTCAATGCATGAAAAAATAGTAGATTTATAAATATAAAGATGGATTCTAACGATAAAAATTGTCTGGCATGACACGGTGAACCAATTTTTCCTTGGAGTACACGTAGCAATTAATTCAATATAATCACTCATTTTAATGCCAGTGGAAAATGTAATCCCAAGAATGTGCAAAAAGTTGCTTTGCTGAAGGTTTGTATCAACCACGTAGATGGAAGGCAGAAAATGTTCTCTATGGCGATTAAATGTTAGCAATTTTGTTTTGAAGGCGTTAAAATTTACAAGTCATTTATTGCACCAGCTAATAACTGACTGTAGATCATTTTCGAGTTTTACTTTGTCAGTTAGGAACTGATGACATCAGGAAGGTTATTGATTAAGATAAGAAACAACGTAAGCCAAGGATACAGCCATAAGGGGGTGGTCTCTGCATTAATGTGAAATAATCTAGAAGCATCTCCGTTCATCGTAACTTTCTTTACACGATGTGTTAAACACGATGAGATTAAACCAAATATTAGACTGGTGACACTGTAACCCTTGATCTCTTTTTTTTTTTTTTTTTTAAGAGTGAACTGGTAATAACTATACGCATCTAATAATTTTCCACTCAAAAAGTGGCATTAAACCAAATATTCATTCATGGGCTTCTACAAAAGGCCAGCATGCTAAAGCCTAGGGTTTTTTTGGGTTTTTTTTGGTTTTTTTGTTTTAATAGAGAGAACTGGTGATCCCTATAAGTCAGTCAGTTAAATGCCATACGTGATACACGCTTGCGTAATCATGACTGACTGGGCAGTTGACTATCCCGCAGTAGGTTGTCATTACTTTCTGCGGTAGACTGGTTGCCAGCCAAGCCTATAGAACCCAATCTGTCCTGTTATTTAACCCATACTGGAATTCGAACTCGGTGCCCCGATTTGTCGTTCTGAGTCGATATCCACTGCACCACAACGCACATCCGGTGATCCCTATATACTTCTAATAACTTTCCACTCAAAAAGTAGCATTAAACCAAATATTCGTCCAGCGACACCGTAACCTTTGGACTTCTATAGAAGGTCAGCATGCCAAAACCTTGTTTTTTTTTTTGTTTTTTTTAAAGAGAGAGAACTGGTGATCCCTATATGCATCTAATAATTTTCTACTCAAAAAAAGGGCATTATTTTTCGAAGTGAATGCCGGACAATTTCTTCAAAGTTGTAGAGGAGACTTGAAGTAAGACATCTACAGAAAAATATTAAGAAAACTATGGACGAAGAACATGAGCTGACGATCTAACTTGACATGGAACATAAAACACGGGAGAAAAAATATCCAAAATAAATGTGTCAAGATTGTAATAGAGCTTTTAAAGACCGTTCTTGTTGCAAAAGTAATTAAAGAACCAATGAGCATCGTCTACGAGAAAAGGGTCGCAGAGTAGAAAATAATCCCTTTTAGACGTTATCGAGAGTGGAATGTGAAGACTTGGTAGCCCCCCCCCCCCGCCTATATATGATAGTAGTAGCCCATTTTCAACCTGATTTGTCTCTTGTAAAGATAAAGTATAGTGTCAGGAGTCATGTACTAACTAGGGCAGTACAAAGGGAAAAAAAACAACATCTTTCCAATTTCTTTAGCAACAGATCATATGTGTGACTTGAGGTCTGGATTGAGTTTAAGCTTGATTTTCGAGGCATTGAATGTGACCAACCGTGGAAATAGCAATAGAGGCGGGCGACGTCTCATCTGTGAGAAAAGAATTGTAGAGTGTAAAAATAATTCGTTACTCACAAGGATGCGGAGACTCTTTTGGACTATATCGAAAGATGAAAGTGAAGACTAGGCAGCTCCTGTCCATATATGGGATTGGTACTCCATTTTCGATCTGAGCTGGCTATTGTAAAAGTAGAGGATAACAACAGAAGTGAGATATTAACTGGAGAGGTACAGGGTACCGACCATTTTCCCAACACCTTTTGCGATGGATGGTTTGTACAAGTTCGATCTGAGGTAGGTACATCCACTCATTTTCGATAACTAACTTTTAAACTGAATTTTTAAAAATAAAAAGGTTTTCTTGAAAATTTTATTTTAACTTTAATGTAAAGCTAAATAATTAAATGTATTATTTCCAGTAAGCAAACTACTCTGGTGTATTTCAATCAGAAGTTTTGAGATTTTAAAAATAATTTCGGCCATTTTTAAGCGATCGACACACTTGTAAACAAAAGTTAGTTCTTGGTTTTAAAAATTTTGCAAAAAATACACATCTGTGACACATTATTTCTTAAAAATTAGCAAATTTAATGTTAAATCAATCTAATTTACACAAATATTTCTTATTTATAGCATGAAATTTAGAACAAAACTATTTCTCACTCACAGAGTTGAACTTTTTGACCCGTCCACCGTATTTTAAATGTGTTGATAGTTTGCCAGATGAGAGTTAAGTGTATGGCGATCACAAGTGACATAATAGTACAATTTTTTCCGGTAAGGGGAAGAAACCATGAGACACATGACCTTTTAACATACACATACAAATTACCATAAAAAAAAAAAGGAAAAAAATTCAAACACACAAAAAAATTGAAAATCATTTTTAAAATACGATGGCTAGATGATTTATATTAAACTTTTCAATTTTCGATTAGTAAATGTAGTCTTCACTTCATAACCTACCAACCTAACATCTACAAGTCTTGGAAATATTTTTAAAATATTTAAAAAATATTTTGAAAACTTTATAAATGATTATTAAAAAACCAAAAATTAAAACAATTTTTTTAAAATTTCATTACTAATCGAACATTTTTTTTCTTCAGATTATAATGTCTTAAATTTATATTATATATTAAAGCAATTAAAAGCTTATCTAATTAAATAATGTCATAGTTCTATTGAATTTTTAAATTTTTTCTATTGGAGCAGATTTTTGGTGAAAGGGGCTAAATGGTTTTAAAAAATAATGCATGATTTACATTCCCAATGAGTCCTGCGTTTAACTAATAAAACCAACTTTCCCTAGAAAATTTCTTGAAATTTGATGAATTTACAAGTGGTTAGCAGATGTAAAAAAAATATTTTTACCAATATTTTTTTAAAATGATAATTTCAAAAATAATTTAATTCATTTGTAAATAAGTGCTGAAAGTTTCATCAAATTCCGACTATTATTTGATTTTTGCAATAATTTTCAAATTAATGTGTTTGTCACAGGAAAAAAAAAGGGAGTTATGTAATATTACGTTTTACATTTTAAACTCACATAACGTTTTGACTCCCCGCTAACGAAAATAAAACAAGATTCTTGCCAAAATTTCGAACGTGTTGAAAAGAATTAAAAACTTTTAAAGAATAATCTAAACTTATTTATAAATGGAACTCTGTGTGTGTGTGTGTGTGTGTGTGTGTGTGTGTGTGTCCGTTACCTATAGACTCCGAAACGGCTGAACCGATTTTCTTGAAAATTTACACAGTTGTACTATAAGCGTCTGCGAGTGTTCTTAGCTAGGTGTTGTGTCGAGGTACCTCTGATAAATATCGAAAATCGATAATCGAAAAAATCGGGTTATAGAAGGAGTGGTCCGATTTTAATCAAATTTGATACACTCATAGACAAAGACATAAGAAACGATATTCAGAAGTTTCAAGGTTGCAGTTCTTACAATAGTGCAGAAAATTTGATATCGATACCAGGAAATCAAAATTTGATTTACATCCATTCATTTTTCTTTCAGTCTATGGTTTCGCTTTAACTGGAAACAACTATTGCTTTTTAGTCTTTCGTGCCAACGTCCAAAGAGTCTGAGCTCCATGACCATGGATTAGTTTTAAAGCTTTCATTACACCCGAGCAACGCCGGACTATACTGCTACTTAAAAAAATACTTTGATCTTTTCTCTTAATAATAACAAACAGTTCGTTTTTATTAAGTTTAGGACCTTTTGTTTTCATACTATGCTTTTTATTCAGTGATTTAGTGGAGGTACTTTATCTGAGGTCTAGGTTGAGTGTAAGTCTCAATAGCTGCTCAAGAAACGAGGCCTTCCTGAGGGAACATCACGATTTAGTGAAAGTTCTGGTCCCGGTCGGTGATGGTGAAACGCCACTAGTTTAGTCTTTGAGACATTGAATGTAACCAGCCAGTTTTTTCACACTGAGCTGCTTGGTTTAGGTCGGTGGAGAAATCAGCTGCCAATCACTGGTCATCGAGGGATTTGGGAGGTATTGGTAGGTGCTCAACTTGACCAGTTTCTGGATAAAATGTTTCATATTCATATAGCGCTCAGTAAGGAACGAACTCTGGGCCAATAATTTGCGAAAGCCACACGCTGCTACTTCTCTATCTGTTGTTCATCCTTTCCTTACTTTCTCTCTATATATTTATCTATCTACCTCTTCACCTTCTCCCTCTCTCTCTTTCTCTCTCTGTCTCTCTGTCTCTCTCTCTCTCTTCCCCTTTTCTCCCATCTTCCTTTTATCTTCCCCCACCTCCTAACCTAAATACACTCTTTCCTCGGTTTTATGTCGTGAGTTTTCGAGAGCATAGTACGTTTATTATTGAGGTTAAAGGTGAACGCGATTTGGGTGTGGAGACATCATAAATCTACAACCGCTTCAAGGATTACATCTTGATTTCCTTTTGCAAATAGATTTACACGACCTGTTATTCATCAACAAAATTTTGCAGGTGTTTTGCTTTATCCAACACCATAACCGCCATCGCCACCACTTTTTATTATTATTATTATTATTATTATTATTATTAAAGAGAAGTAATAACATTATGGTTAGTATTAATTATAATACCAAGCTTACGCGCAAGACCAAATTACGGAAATCAGAATAATACGATTGTGTAGTGCCAATCTTTCAAGATAGGAAGGACCTGCTTGCTTTAAAAGTCAGCATTCGAAATCCAGGTTATTATCTAAATTCGAACTGTGACCCATGTCGCTTATGGAAATACGTTACTATATCAGCCAGATGCTCCTAAATAGTATTCAGTTAAGTGTCATACGTGATACACACTTGAGCGATCATGTCTCTTTCGTGACATGACTGACTGGGCAGAATATTTTCCCGCAGTAGGTTGCCATTACTTTCTGCTGTAGACTGGTTGTCAAACAAGGCTATAGAACCCAGTATGTTATATTTAACCCATAGCTGGAGGGAGAAGAGACGGATTAATACATTTCCCAAGGGTATTTGCGCGTAAGTTAATGCAACAAATTCGAAATCGGCTCTCTGATTTCTTGTTCTAGACCCATATTCACTGCACCACAACCGCACATCTTTGTATAGTATTACTAATATTTATTAAGCTTTTGTTTGATGGTAATTAGAAGAAGAGTACAATATTGCATCAATTTTCTAAAAGGCGGGAGCTAAATGCTTTAACAGATAACATTCGAAATACGTGGATAGCACTTCTTTAAGTTGAACGAGTGAAACGCAAATCGAATAATGCTTCAACAACGAGACTGATTGATTGATTGATTCATTCATTCATTGATTGATTTTTACGGCTTAGCAATCCATTGTGTGTTTATTACAAACTGAAACATATCTTAGATTGTAAGAATTATTATTTTCTCCTTTTTTTTTTGCATTAACAAATTTTATCTAAACCATATAAATAAATATGCAGTACTGTGCAAAAGTATTAGGACAAGAACTATTTTATCTTTTATGAGGCATATTGACAGAAAATAAACAATTTAAAGTAATTTTATTTGATTTACTCAACAAATGCTTTAACAAGCAAAATACTTGTTACAAAATAAATTTAATATTTAGTATTTGCTTTTGCTTTGGTCACAGCCTTCATTATGTCAGGTATTGACATCACAAGCTTTTTTAATGGTACCTCCTGCCAAGCAGCTTGTATTTGTCCCCAAAGCGTGTCTTGCGAAATAACATTAGATTTATAACATTTTTTTATCCAAAATATCCCATAGATGTTCAATAGGATTGATATCAGGGCTTTGTGGGGGCCAATTCAAATTCCGAAGCCTTCCTTTTTAGTTAAATAATTCTTACAAGGGTTTGGCTTTTCACCTTTTATTTGAATTTCAGTGAGGTTTTTAGGAAAATCACCCCTGTCCGAATACTTTTGCACACTACCGGTAGTGTGCAAAAGTGTTAGGACAGGAGTGATTTTAAACTAATTAAATTAATTGCGATCATATAACGATCAAATATGGATCGGAATTCAACAAAAATAAGCTTAAATTACTACTACTACACACACGCTTACAAAGATACGTTATCATTTAAATCCTACATAGACAAACTAGAATTATTATACACATACATACATAAGACAATAAAGGCTTGGACATATCAAACACAAAAATAAAAATAATAAAATTTCTTTTTTCTCCACATCACATTCACTGACAAAGAAAAACGTGAAAGATGTTAGATTTGCAGACGTTCGTACTTATTCATTATACTATCTCTCACTCATTCACACGCACACACACATACATACATGGTAATAGATATACATATTGTCCTACGTCAATGGCACGATTCGGTGTTTCATGCATTATGCAATCATTAGGTGCATTTTAAAAAATGAGTGTTAAAAAGATTTGAATTTGAGTTCACTCGATATTCATAGGAGTTAAATTTTATAAAGTTATATATATATATTCTATTATAATAAAGACCGTAGTGTGGATATATATATGTTTAAATTTTCCAAGACTGGGTAGCCATTTCGACGAGTAAACTTATCACCCGTCTCATCAGCGAAAATAATTAGCTGGATCAGTTTTTATAGTTAATATTAATAGCATACGTTGGTGTTTACTTCTAATCCATTTCTTTTGGATTTATAGCAAATATATATATATATATATATATATATATATATATATATATATATATATATAAGAAAGATTAAGGCAGACACGTTATTTCATGGTAAATCGGTGGTTTAGGCCTATTTTAGACGAACATCAGCTTTTGTCTTTATTTTACAAAGGATTTTACACGAATTGGATTCTTCTATACCTACACTGCATGCTAATATATATATATATATATATCTTCCTGTCATGCTAAAAGGGTGATAATCTGTGAGGAAACAGCTAATAATCCTCTCAAATATTTTAACGACAGGAGCACACTGTTTATTAAGATACGCAGTTTGTATTATTAACGTTTTCATACACATCTTTGCTAAGTTATGTACCTGAAATGTGTGGTAAAAAGTAATAAAACGTGGTAAAAACGTGTGGTTAAAAACTGCTCAATTCTTCAAGTTTTTTGAGTATGTGAGCAATGTCCATAATAACTTGATTTGTATTTATATGAGTTTCGCAAAAAAGAACAGAAAATATTTTTTGATTGAAATAATACTTTGGAGATAATAATGATGGACAATCTTCTCACAGACGAAAAATGAAACTTGAAGCAAAAAAAAAAAATGTGCTTCTACAGAAGGATGTTGAGAATACCATGAACCGAACATGTGGGCAACGACGAAGTTCTAGAGACAATGGCAAAAAAGGGGGAAACTTATGCACATTAAAAACTGAGCTTGCGCCACAACTCGCCCCAGTGATGGTGATGGAGGAGAGCAGGGTAAATAAACTTACTAAATTGCTTACCTTCGGTGATGGTATGGGAACCGGTGTTACAACATGATATGGCCGCATTGCTGCTCAGGAATAAAATCTTTTGTATCTTAGATGGCGAGGTCATTCTTATGGTCTTTTAAAGTATATATGTATATATCAATATTCTTTTTGTTAATTTCTAACGCTACTACTTTTTTTAAAATCGTATCACCCCGAGCAAGGCGGTAACGCCACTGATGTGCAGGGGGCTACGTAATAGTGAAAAGATTGGAAAAGAGAAAGCCGGAAATCACATCCTAAACAGGGAACAAGGGATGAGCCTCTTAACCTGTTCAATAGAAGTGGGTGGAGTGTGAACCGGGCGATAGATAGATCTATCTACTCCAATTGAAAAAAAAAAAAACAAAGTGAGAAGATTGGCAGCCGAGGAATTTGTTTACGCTTTTTATTTACCATGCCTTTTTGTCGTAAGTGTCGTCTGATGGTTACGGGACTGCAATCAGCATCTGTGACTGCCTTAATTTGACTTGAAGTCCCCCCTCTTTCATAACAACCTGTCTTATTCTCTTACTCAATGCAGGAGAAATTTTTGGGGACCTACCAAAGGATTTTGCTTTTCCATAATTTTCACTGTTCTTTAGAAAGTTGCAAATCACAGTTTTACTGCGATTTACCTTAGCTGCGATCGCCTCCTGTGACAAACCTTGCTTATGGAATTTTAGAATTTGAGAACGCTCAACTTTGGTAATTTTGCTTGCTTTAGGCATGGTAACACCTTTACGCAGTGATTACTAATCTCTAACTGAACTAAAAACATTGGAATTACCATAAATCTAACAATTTATACCCCTGGTCTTATAATTTTGATCATGCGTAAATCGCCTCATTTTATAAAAATTATTTCTAAATAAAATGTTTGGAATGTAGCTTTTTGTTTTCATAACCTTTTAGATTGTAGTATTGGTAACCTTAAGTGGGAGGAGTTTAAAATCTATGTGTAAAAAAAAAATTCTTTTTAAAGATTTTTTAAGTGGTCTTAAATTTTTGATCAGGAGTGTATATATATATATAGTGTAGAGTTGTGATAATATATATATATATATATATATATATATATATATATATATATAAGCATGTGGTCGCGAGTTTGAACCGTCCGCTTTCTAGGTCGATTTGTCAATAACTTGACTTCTTGATTATATCAGTCGAGGGTGGGGGGTGATGCCAGAGTACAGCATCTTTGGAAAGTTCGAAAATCATACCACGAGTTAACCTAAGCCTTGGAAGTTGAATTGGGAAGACTGAACCGTTCACGGGGCATTGATAATTGTGCTAGCATAAAGTTACAAGTCATCATTACTGATGGTTTTAGCGTACTAGCCTAATAATGCCAATTTACATGCTCTCTTCCAGAAACTGTAACTCAGGTTTATTCAGCATAGTTGCAGTATAAACCAGAAGTGAGCTCATTGAGTGTTGAACAAACAAAAATGTACCTGAACAGTTTTCATAAGCCGGCCATTATATAATTTATTTGTTTGAACATTATTTTTAATAGATACTCGTATTTGAGTAGATACTCAGTTTTTAATTAAACATTTTATATATATATATATATATATATATATATATATATATATAACTCTACCAGCCTGAATATTTTTAATATATTCCATTAGGAAAACATGTGTCATTCGGCAGGATTCAAATTTGCTACCCCTAACAACGTAGGGGCAACCATCAATTGATTTATGTGTCTTAGACGGCTTGACCATCATTGATTTCGTAGTCTAAACCGAATTAAGCAGAATCTTAAGTCGAATTATGTTGATTCTTAAGCCGAATTAAGCCTTATAAATACTTTAGACCGAGAGATAAAAAAAAAATTGATAATGCCCTGTTATACACGCGGCAAAAACGTTCATAACTGGCAGTAAAGTTTAATAACTGGTAGTAAAGAGAATGAACTGAGCCGACGCTGCCTCGCTATTGTCTCTCTAATGAACTGAGCCGACGCTGCCACGCTATTGACTCTCTCTCCATGAGCGTGACAGGAGGGATATATATATATATATATATATATATATATATATATAGAGAGAGAGAGAGAGAGAGAGAGTTTATAAAGGAAAACTTAACGCGTCATATTAGTTATAAACTGCAGCTCATTTCAATGAGTTTAATTAGCTCATATCATCAGACATTTTACAATCTTGTTGGATTATCCTGACAGTTTACGGACTGACACCTATACATATATATATATATATATATATATATCAACGCATTGTGACAGCCTTCAAGATATAACACATACAACTATTTTACGCAATGCTTCAAGCAAATTACAAAACTTTACTAATATATATATATATATATATATATATATATATATATATATATATATATATATAAGTCTTTATTAGAGTAGAGCGGATTTTTTTTACAAATAGATGAGCAGTTCCATACATGATTTTTTTAAATCTCTTGTAAAAGTGATTATCTTAATATTCTTGTCTATACCTTTTTTTTATCGTACGTGTGATCCAATTATTATAGGCATGACAGCAGTTTTCAGTTGCCACACTTTTTCAATCTGAATCATATTTAGGTCTTTAATCATATTCTTTAGCAGATATATTTTTCTATTGATTGATTGACTGATTTGTTTTTGACAGCTTATCAAACATTTAAAGGTTATTTAAAGCCAGAAAAAAAAAAGAATTTTTTTCTTGAGATAATAATGATTTAGTGATACAAGTCTTGGTAATTAACCCGAAGCTGAGGGGAGAAGAGGTGGATTTCTACCTCTTCAGAATTTGATAAAAAACACGCAACTATTACGTGGACATAAAGAGGGGGATCATTTCTATATTACATTCAATCTATGATCTGATCCTTCATTTTTTGGCCACATTAGTTCCTATACATTTATTCCAGGAATTGTAAATAAATCTAAAAGACATGACTGTGTAGCTAATCAGTATTTTATTATTTATTATTTTTTACGGCTTATCAGCTCGTTACAGGTTATTTAAGGCCAAGAAATATATTCAGACTGTAAAAAGTGTTTTTTTTTTTTTAGATAACTAAAATTTAGTGATAGAAACCTTAGTAATTAACCCATAGCTGGGGGAAGAAGAGGTGGATTCATACCTTCCCAATAGTATTTGCTCACAAGTGAATATAAAGAAGCCAACGGGAATTGGAACTCGGTTCACCGATTAACAATTCCGAACCATTTTCCATTACACGAAGATAATAGCAGCTGATATTCCCAAGTGGAAACCCATCTACGCATTGACCAGGCTGGATATTGCTTAACTTCGGCGATTTTCATCCAATGGCACTACCATGAAAAGGCAATTTTATCATATACTGATGCCCATATCTTGATTATATACGCAACATTTTGGTTGTGGTAATTTTCTGGCTGGTTTAAGTAACTCAGTGATGTTATTCCCTTGAATCGCAACAACCGTTAACTAAAATTACATATGTAGAACTGGTTAACTACCTTTAGCCTTTCTAACCACCGACAAAAAATAAACAATAACAGTGTTTAGAAAACAGAAGAGAATCCCTTTCTAAAAAAAAGGAGAAATATTGGGTTGTCAGATAAATTCGTTCGTTTATTCCAATGTTATTTGAATGAACCCGCAAAATACTCTTTCTAGAGAGTTTTATGCCTTCTTGTCACTCTGTTCTTTCTCAACAACTTTTACTTTTCGTTTTGTATTCTAGACTGATTATTTAAAATTGTTGATGATAGGATTAAAATAAATGGGAAAAAACGTACGAATTTATCTGACAAATCAATATATACAGGGCATTAAAAATTGACAATTTAAAATGTGAATATCTGAGTAACTACATATCCCAGGCAAACGAAACTAAATAAGTTTCATTTTGAACAATAAAAAAAGATTTATTCATCAAAATCAGAACAGGATATTCAAAGTGATGTAGATTTTATAACCAATTTCACAAAGCTTCGCAAGTATTCAATATTCGCACCATCTATGAGACGACACACGTCAAGTTGGTAGTGCAGCTCTTGCTAAATACGCTGTAGCATGTCTTGCGTAACATTCCAACGCTTTTAGATATTTTTTGTGCCTTGTCCAAATCTGCTTTTCAGTTGGCGCATTTTTCTTGAGTTTTTTCAAAAATACATACTACACACTCTTGTTTGACTGTGTTCGAGTTATTTCTAATACACAAAATGCCTTTTCATTTCTAGTGGACGTCATTCTTCACCTTGAAAAAAAATTGAAATATTAAACATTTTGCATATTTTGTTAAAATTTTATCTTATTTGAGCTGGAAGTGGCTATATTATGATGTCATTTGGTGGCGGGGGCGCCTTGTATAAATTTAGTAAATGTTATAAATATGAGACATTCATTGAAGATAGACATTTTAAAAGAAATTTATTAACTATTGTGTTACGGTATGTACCCTCATGCTTTAGTCTCTGAAAGTTTAAAACCGCTCTTTTATCTTTCGCAAAAACTCATGGTAATTCACAGATAATTATAAAAAGGAGTGCGTGGTGAGTCATTATTGTCTATGTCCTGAAGAGACATGGCATTTAAAAATGAAATACACAGGATGTCCTCCTAAAGTTGACACAATTTAAAATGTGAATATCTGAGTAACTACATGTCCCAGGCAAACGAAACTAAATAAGTTTCATTTTGAACAATAAAAAAAGATTTATTTATCAAAATTCGAACAAGATATTTAAGGGGATGTAGACTTTATAACCAATTTCACAAAGCTTCATAAATATTCAATATGCACACAACCTGTGACACAACACGCATCAAGTCTGTAGTCCAGCTCTTGCCAAACACGCTGTAGTATGATATGCGTAACATTCTCCAACGCCTCAGTGATTCTTTGCTTAAGTTCTTCTAAGCTTGTATGAAGCGGGGTATAGATCTGTCCTTTCACATACCTCATAGAAACAAATCATAAGGTATAAAGTCAGTTGAATGTGGTGGCCATTTCGACAGGACATTGTCATTATCACTGGCACACCTGATCCGTCTTCCTGGAAGATTCTCATTGAGATAAGTCTGCACAGTCAACTTAGTTTTTACACATTTTGTTAAAATCTGAAATCATTTGAGCGAGAATTAGCTATGTTATTAGACTACAAAATGATGTCAATTTAATTTTGGATACCCTATTTATTGCTTTTCCTGTTAATGTGGTAAAGACATTAATGACTCATTTAGATTTTGGCAAAAAGTAATATGAAAAACGTGCCTCTATTAAGCATGATATTAGAAAAATTAATAAATAGATATCAAAAGTAAAAAGAATAAGATACTTACAAATTGTTTGGTTTGATGTGAATGTCCAATTTGCATTGTATGTAGATAAATTAGTGTCCAAGACTATCATTACATTAAGAACATAGTCCCAAAATAAAATGCAGTCAAATTCTCAAACATTGTTCTTGCTACAAATCAGACTTTCAGAACTATTTACATATCTGGAAAAGAAGGAATAATTGAATGTTAAAAGTTTAATGTTAACCTATTATGAAAAAATATAAAATATATAAACTAAAATATATATATGAAAATATAATGATTTCCCTATTTGGTTTGATGTGAATGTCCAGTTTGCATTGTATATAAGTAAATCAGAGTCTGGGACTATCATTACATTAAGAACATGGTCCATGAATAAATGGCATTGAAATTCACAAACAGTGTTATAACTACAAAACACACTTTCAGAACTATTTTTATATCTGGAAAAGAACAAATAATTGAATGTTAAAATTTTAATATTAACCTATTATGAAAAAATATAAAATAAATTAATTAAAAATATATATGAAAATATAATGATTTCGCTATTTGAATTTTCTGACAAATCATAATTCTTAAGTTAATGATTGAATAAGCTCCTTGTAAGTTCCATGACTATAAAATACCCGCAGAACCCCTGCTAATGTATCATTAAATATTTGGATTTAAAATAATTAGACTAACAATCATAATTATGAATACAGGTCAATATTTAAAGAAAAGAAAATTTAAATGAAAAGATTTCAAATTGACAAATTTTCCCATTTCACTGAAACAAGTTAAATACATGAGAGCATTATTTTTCCCTTTCTTTTTCTCATTAAAACCAAACAGTGTCTCTCTATCTTTTCCATTGTTACTCCTCATCAAAATGGAAAAGTCAATTATTTGAGAGGTATTGTCAGGTCATAATGTATGTGCTAAGGAATGTAGGAACAAGAAAAATTATAATGTTGTTTTTTTCTAATCATTAAGGTGATAATGCCACTAAGACGCAAGAGGGGGATCCCTGTCAATGAAATAGATTGACAAGGTGTCAAGTCAGGTAAACGTGCTGGCCATTTCAACAGCATTGTTATTATCACTGGCATACCTGATCCATCTTCCTTGTAGATTCTCATTGAGATACGTCAAATTAGTTTTTGCACATTTTGTTAAAATTTGAAATCATTTAAGCGAGAATTGTTTATGCTACATTGTTTATACAAATAGTGTAAACCCAAACAAAATACTATGTATAAAAATACATTTTTAGAGTAAAAATACCAGCAATATATTTTTATATAAAAAAAAATGACCAACAATACATATTTACAGCATAATGACTAACAATACATTTTATCTGTAGTTGAATTGCGTTCAAAATATTTAAAGTTCAGCAGTTAATAACCCATGGTTTGATATGCTGCAAATCCAAATCAACCAACATGAAAGAATTCGTACATGACATTAATCCATATAATATCCCCTAATTTCTTAAACCAAACTGTATTATAAAATATAACTTCGGCTATACTACTAAATAAAACACACATATCACCGCCTTTAGTAATCATGTCTGCACCAACATATATATGCACAAAAGCTGAGTATCATCTACCATGTATTCAATTGTGAAAGTAGAATAGCATATAACATATTTTCATTAATTCCAAGCTCAAAAAATAAAATAAAATTTTAGCATTAAATGATCCATAAGGAGTTGACAATCCGTTAAGCAATCAATCAACAATTTTTGTTGGGAGGGGACATTCGTCGCTGCTGACTCAACACCGGGATATTTAGGTCGGCTTTGAGTCGTAGAGATGTAAAAAGTCTTAGTGATTTATTACTTATTTAGTTGAGTTGTGTTTAATTTCCAAACTTTTCATCACATCGAAACTGGAAAGTCTTGGTCAAATAGTTGATTTACTGAGCCCCGATTAGATGTGGCACAAGGCCGAAAGTATGGGGTACCCAGTTAGGATCGAACTCGCTGCTTAGTTGTAGTAGGTTCCTGCAAGACGAGCTTGATAACCATTACACCACGTCGAGAAGAAAAATTTTCACACGGAGGACATTTATTTGTATTTGATTGATAAGTTTAATAAAGGAGACAGTAACAAAAGATTCTGACTTTGTGATCAAGGCTTTAGGTGCAATGCAAGGATTCATACGAAATTTGGAGCATTTATCAAGGGAGTAAACAAGCATTCACACAGTTCATCAGCGGCCAATGTAGAATTCTTTTCCTCTAACCTGAAGAAGTATATAAAGACAGATGAAAGAATTTTGCAGATTGTTTCTTCTTTTTCACAACCACCTTCTAAATATTTGAGAGGAAATTCATACAATTTTTCAATAATCATTTTTTAAAATTAGAATAAAATGATATAATAAAAAATGCTCGTTTATAAATTACTTTTATTCGGTTTTAAAAAGTAATATTTTAAAAATGATCCTTAATAAATTACTTTTGTTTTTAAAAAATCGACGAAAATATTTCATAGTCGTTGAGTCGGCGGTGATGAGTCGCCCTGCGCCCAAATTTTATCTTTTGTTTTTTAAAAAAAAATAGATTTAATTTTACTTCTTTTCAGATATTTGGTGATGGAGTGCCAATTAAAAAAAGCAACCTATTTGACATCTGCTTCTCTTTGAATTAAATCAAAGTTCCAGAATCACCAAAGCTGCTCGAGACATTTGTATTGTGTACGGAGAAAGTGCTATTACAGAAAGAACTGCACAGAAAATTCAAAGGGGCGCTTCGAATCTAGCCAGATCTGCATCCTCTCAAGGCAATGATCTGCGTTTGGTGGGAATTAGGATGCGTTATTTCACGAGGATGTACGTTGTGGTGCAGTGGATATAAGCTCAGAACGAGAAATCGGTGAGTCGCGTTCGAATTCCAGTCAAATTCGTTGCATTTACTTACGCGCAAATACCCTTGGGAAAGGTATTAATCCATCACTTCCCTCTAAGGGTTAAGTAACAGGACAGATTGGGTTCTATAGCCTTGGTCGGCAATCAGTCTACCACAGAAAGTAATGGCAACCTACTGCGGGAAAATCTTCTGCTCAGTCAGTCATGTCTCTTTCGAGATATGATCGCCTAAGCGTGTTTCATGCATGGCACTTTACTGACTGACTGACTATTCCACTACAAAATGCTTGAAAACAACCACACAATCAATGCAGATCTTTCTTCTTCTTCTTCTTCTTCTTCATGCGCCGTGTACCTTCAGGACGTAGGCGATCATGGATTCCACTTAGCCCTGTCTCTTGTCACTCTCAATATTTTTTTCTCTCGGTATCTCTCCCAAACCCCTCTTCCCCATTCATTTGTTCAAGCCTATCAAATATGTTTCGCGTTGCTTTCATCGGTCTCTCTTTCCTTCTATCCGTCCTGTGAGTATTAGTTCTCCAGGTCCTCTTTCCTCATTACTTGCCCCAGTAACCTAAGCAGTATTTCCTGATGTTAAGTATGCGTTTTCCCCTCGTTTGCATCCTCTCTAGCGCCTCATCGTTGCTCACATGTTCGATCGATGGTATCCTCAGCATCCTTCCCAAGAACCACATTTATGCTACCTGGAGCCTCTCCCTCATCCTTGAGGAACTCGTCCAACATTCATGACCATACAGAAGACCATCACGTAGGAGTCCAGCACACTTTTCTTTGTTTCCAATGAAATCTTCCTGTCTCTCAGGACTCTGGTTATCTTCTGAAATGCATCCTTGGCCGATGCCAATGCGTCTTCGGATCTCAGTGTCACACTTTCCATTCTCTGTCAGAACGCTTCTCAGGTATTTAAATTCCTTTACTTGTTTTATTTTAGTTTCTCCGACCTGTTGTTGGCATTTTGGAGGTCATCTTTTTGTTGAGGATGTGCGTTGGGGTGCATTGGATATCGGCTCGGAACGAGAAATCGGAGAGCCGAGTTCGAATTCCAGTTGAATTCAATGCATTCACTTACGCGCAAATACCCTTGGGAAAGGTATTAATCCATCTCTTCCCTCCAGTTATGAGTTAAATAACAGGACAGATTGGGTTCTATAGCCTTGGCTGGCAACTAGTCTACCGCAGAAAGCAATGGCAACCTACTGCGGGATAATCTTCTGCCCAGTCAGTCATGCCTCTTTCGAGACATGATCGCCCAAGCGTGTATCACGTATGGCACTTAACTGACTGACTTTTTTGTTGATGACCATACATTCAGTTTCTTGAAGTTTATGTTCATTTCTTTCTTCTCGCTTTCTCTTGTTACTTTTTGTAAGAGATCCTGCATTTTCTTTTGCCTGTTTGCTATCAGCACCGTGTCTTCAACATATCTTACATTGCTGAGATTGTGTTTGCCAATGACAAATCCGGGCAAGGATTTTATACTCTCAGAATTGTTTGAACAGATCCGGTGAGAAAACACATCCTTGTCTTACGCCCCTTTCTATTTTTGTATACCTGCTGAATTCATTTCCTATCCGTATGCAGGCGGTTTGCTGTCAATATAAGTTACGTTCAGTAAATACACCGGCTCAACGAGAAAACCCAGTTGAAACGACCCGACCGTTGACAAGGTGTTCTTCTTCAACACGACAACGTTCGAGAAGGAGATATTTTTGTACTGATGTTCACCCAAATACAAACCACATGTGCCACTCAAAATATCTCTAACTCAAAAGATTATTACATGATAATCAGGTGAATGAGTAATGAGGGCTTAAGCATTATTCTATTACTGTGACACTTTGATTTTTTGTCTCGGTAAGGTTTTAACTTTCTAACCTCCTCCTTATTCTTTATGTGCCGTGTCTTTTCAGGATGTAGACGATCATGGACCTCCACTTAACCCTATCCCTTGTCGCTCTTAACATTTTTCCTCTTGGTATCTCTCCCAAACCCTTTTCCGAGATCCACTTGCTAAATTCCATCAAGTATGTCTCTCTTTCCCTCTATCAGTCATGTGGATATTGGATTATTCAAGCCTCATTACGTATTCCAGAAACTTCAGCTGTCTCTTCCTGATATTAAGTATAAGTTTCCTTTTCAGTATTTACATTATTCGGACTATTGTCCTCATATTTCTTATCATTTGTACGACGTTTCGGCCGTTGTACGCTCCGGGCTTCTTTGAGTGCTTGTAATTTCGAACCGAACCCTTTATTACAATCACTGGAGTATATGAACTCCATTCGTTGCCTAATGCCTCTTCTGGAAATCATGAGTCATCTCCCTCTAACCCTGTTAGTTACTTTTTCGCCACTGCTGTAACCTGGTATTGAACTCAAAACTCTTTTGGGTGAAGTCACAGGAACTAACCAACGTCTGTATCTATATTTATTATAATAAAGGGTACAGTTCGAAATTCATGGTATCTGAAGAAGGCTGGAGCGTACAACGGTCGAAATGTCGTACAAATGGCAAGAAAGATGAGGAAAATAGTCCGAATAATGTAAATACTACCTCATCACAGAAATATAGACAAATACTGAAGTTTCCTTTTCGTTTGTAATCCAGGAAGGTTCACATGTCCAGTTGATCCAGAAAAAGTGAAAAATGACTTTTTTTTTCTTTTTTTTTAAATCATATCACACCGAGCAAGGCGGTAACGCCACTGATCTGCAGGGGGCTACGTAAGAGTGATTTGAATTAAGATTGGAAAAGAGAAAGCCGGAAACCACATCCTAAACAGGGAACAAGGGATGAGCCTCTTAACCTGTTCAATAGACGTGGGTGGAGTGCGAACCGGGCGATAGATAGATCTATCTACTCCAATTGAACAAAAAAAAAAAAACAAAGTGAGAAGATTGGAAAAGAGAAAGCTGGAAACCACATCCTAAACAGGGAACAAGGGATGAGCCTCTTAACCTGTTCAATAGACGTGGGTGGAGTGTGAACCGGGCGATAGATAGATCTTAGAACATTTAACTCTTACAAATTGATTAACTATGGACATTTTCTCTTTTAGTATTCAATTTCTACAAATTGATGTTATTCTGTTCTGTTAATAAAATTCTACCTTAAATATACAAACAAAATACTTTTATTCTTCCACATTCGGACATCTAACCATATCCTTCTGATGATTTTGATAAACCCTTAAGTTGTAGGGAGTTTGGTTATGTTTGACACAAGGCCAATTTAATAAACATTTAACAATCTTCCTACCACTTCAGGTTCTATTTTCTTTAAAACTTCTTGTTTACATGTTTTGTCCTTGGTATTTCTGTCAGCAGAATTACGTCTTATCTGAGGCTCAATAGACGTGGGTGGAGTGTGAACCGGGCGATAATCTAGTCTATCTACTCCAAGTTGACCCAAGTAAATAACCTGACTGCTACTCCGCAAACCGCTCCTGTAAACAATCACAAGCCCTAGACTTTTTCGCGTTAATTTTTTTAAACATAACTCATACACTAGTTTATACGGCATGTTGTCTTGCTTATTCACTCCAATGATTTCTTTTTTATTCCTATGTTCGAATGCTATCCATAAAAGTGTCGTGAAGATAGCAGCTAACAAGAAAGACAAAGATGGAAAGTGAAAAGAAATTCATCACCTGCGACCCTTTCTATACCGCACCAAAATAAAAATAAAAAGTGTTTTATTTTGAAAACATAAGAGATATAGGTGCGGAATCAGAATTTTATATGTGCTTCTGTCAATTCAGACTTGACAAACTGTATGGTTCCTGCTCCTTGTTCGAAAGTATACACACCTGTGTAATCACCACTTCAGCACACTATTTTTTTCTATTCTACGAGAGCGCAAACATGTCTAAATTGTTAAAAAGTGGGTAATGTCACTCATGTCGGTATCACAAGCTACTAGAAAGGCTTACGCGTTTGTATACTTATTTATCAACTAAAGAGAGTACCCCAGTTAAACACGGCGTGTTTCACACACACACACACATATATATATATATATATATATATATATATATATATAGGAAAGAAACAGAAAGAGAGATATTGCAAAAAGGGTGTAACAGCGAAAGGTAATTAAAGAAATGCGGTTTGCTCAAGTGGTCCTTCATTCACTTTTTTCACCGTCAAGCACTGTGGCAAGCCATTGACGAAAGGTGTTGATCGAGATATATTTCGGGTAAATTGAATACATACTTTGCCCAGGCAATCTCAATTGTAATTCAAACTCCGTTTAGCGAAACAGATTTCCATATATATATATATTTGTTTTTCTTTAATCCGAAGTGGAAGAGTTGGAAGGTAAATTCCAAGAACCTGATCCTCATCAATATTAACAAATTTTAACATTAAAAAGTGATGCAGGCAGAAAGCTCAATGTATTAAGAATACAGAGCCAATATAAATTAGAGAAAATTTTCAAAATTCAAAGGTGTCGGATGTACATTTCGACATAGGATCTCTAACAGAGACTCTACATCGCGTCAGCGAATTTTGAAAGTTTTCTCTAATTTATATATATATATACGAACTAAATCTAAAACTGAGCCAAAGCCGACCGCGGTTTCACTCGCCGGATCGTCAGGACAATGCTCTGTATATATATATATATATATATATATATATATATATATACGGATACATTACTGTGCAAAAGTATTAGTACAAGAACTATTTTATCTTTTATGAGGCATATTGACAGAAAATAAACAGTTTAATTAAAGTAATTTTATTTGATTTACTCAGCAAATGCTTTAACAAGCAAAAAATACTTGTTACAAAATAAATTCAATATTTAGTATAATAGCCTTTTTCTTTGGTCACAGCCTTCATTCCGTCAGGCATTGATATCACAAACTTCTTCAATGTATCTAATGTTATCTCCTGCCAATCAGTTCCCAAAGTGTGTCTTGCGAAGTAACATTAGATTTATTAATTGTTTTATCCAAAATATCCCATAGATGTTCAATAAGATTGAGATAAGGGTTTGTGGGGGCCAATTCAAATTCCGAGGCCTTCCTTCCTCTTTAGTTCAATAATTCTTACAAAGGTTTGACTTTTCACCCTGTATTTGAATTTCAGTGAGGTTTTTAGGAAAATCACCCCTGTGCGTTGTGGTGCACTGGATATCGGCTCGGAACGAGAAATCGGGGAGCCGAGTTCGAATTCCAGCTGAATTCATTGCATTCACTTACGCGCAAATACCCTTGGGAAAGGTATTAATCCGTCTCTGCCTTCCAGTTATGGGTTAAATAACAGGACAGATTGGGTTCTATAGCCTTGGTCGGCAACCAGTCTACCGCAGAAAGCAATGGCAACCTACTGCGGGATAATCCTCTGCCCAGTCAGTCATGTCTCTTTCGAGACATGATCGCCCAAGCGTGTATCACGTATGGCACTTAACTGACTGACCTCTGTCCTAATACTTTTGCACACTACCGGTAGTGTGCAAAAGTGTTAGAACAGGGGTGATTTTAAACTTTTTATTTTGATGTCTCATAAAAGATAAAATAGTTCTTGTCCTAATACTTTCGCGTAGTACTATATATATATATATATATATATATATATATATACAAATGAATAAGGAACGAAGAAAATATTAAGAACGTTCAAAACATTAATTTAAAACAGTGCTCAGTATAGAATTAGAACAATGAATATTTATTACAAATTATCTTTATTTCATACTACAAATTGTGACCTAATTAAGGTTTTTCTAAAAAATTTAGGTTGAAATTTTACTTTAACAAAAAAAAAAATATTTCCTTTAATTTTAAGTTAAGTTTATATACTCTACTAAAACAAATATTTTTATCCGCTACCAATTCCATGCCAGAGTGTCAAAAAAAAACAAAAAAACCATACCACTTCGCTAGTTATGCATTCTCTAATACCTCTCTTTTCTTTGCCCATCTTCTCTCGCTTCTTTCTTCCCTCTATGCATTTTATTACGTTTTTCTCTTTGTTAAACCCAAACGCCAGGTCATCAAAGGCTGTATATGACTATACTTTACTTCCTACTTTTAAACCTGGTACCTTCCTCATACCCTGTTACCATGTCACTTTTAGTTCTTTCTCTTTCTCTTCCGTTTTCCTCTTTTTGTTTTTTATTTCCTCAATGCCCTTTTACGATCCCACATTCTGGTTTCTCGTTTTCCTTACTCCCTTACCTCGCACACAAACATTTACCCATATATGGAAACGATTTTTCTATCTCCCTTTAAAAAGTAGCACTTACTACCTGATGAGACATTTTCCTCTCAATGTCGAAATAAAATATACACTTTGTAGTAGATTGTAGTTCATAATAAATAAATGTGTGTGTGTGTGTGTGTGTGTGTGTGTGTGTGTGTGTGTGTGTGTGTGTGTGTGTGATAAAAATATAGTTTTAAGGTATGATTTGAAGTGTTCAATACCAGGGAAATATTTGAAGTGGACACATTTCATCACCCAGAGGCCTAAAGATTTCGTTTAAGCATGAAGCAGACTGTCGCCGCTTGGTGTTGATCTCAATGTTTCTAAATATACACACACACACACACACACACACACACACATATATATATATATATTTGGGAAACAATCTCTTTTTAATGCAGGTTTCATTAAAAATGATAGACAAGTTATTATGTTTAAGTTTTTTTTATATAATTTTTCATGTCACCTTATAATGACATGACTCTACACACATTCATAAATACTCGGCATATTCAGTCACACGTAAAATAAAATTCATCCTTGATAATGGCTAAAGTCAGTCAGTCAGTTAAGTGCCATACGTGAAACATGCTTGGGTGATCATTTCTCGAAAGAGACATGACTGACTGGGAAGAAGATTATCCCGCAGTAGGTTGCCATTGCTTTCTGCGGTAGACTGGTTGCCAGCCAAGGCTATAGAACCCAATCTGTCCTGTTATTTAACCCATAACTGGAAGGAAGAAATGGATTAATACCTTTCCAACGGCTATTTGTGCGTAAGTGAATGCAATGAATTCAAATGGAATTCGAACTCGGCTCCCCGGTTTCTCGTTCCGAGCCGATATCCACTGCACCACAACGCACATCACTGACTGATGGCTAAAGGCATATCCGAAAACACTCGGAAAGTCAAAAAATTTAGACACTTTATATATAAGTTATGTTCTGAAAAGAAGAAATATACCAAATCACATGAAAAATTAAATAAAAATTTTAACCATAGTACTTTGACAGTCATTTAAAAAAAAAATTTTTACTTCTGTTTATAAATACTTGTTGCGAAATAAAATTCTTACATTTACATTGAGGACGTTGACATGTGTCGATAAAGGAAAGTTTTACTGTTTGGTGTTATTCATATTATCATTTACATATATATTTTTTAGTTATATATGAATTTTGACACACACACATACACACACATATATATATATATATATAATTAATGAGTTATAATAAATCGCCTGAAGATACCGAGAGGTTGAAACCTAGGTTGCGGAAATAACTCATTTCCAACTGATATATATATATTATATATATGATCGTTACATCCCAAGCAAGGCAGTACTGCCACTAGTGCGGAGACGTTACATAAGATGAGAGTGAAGAGAAAGAGAAAAAGGTCTCAGGGGGTGTGGGGGGAATAGCTAAGAGAAGGATGAGAACACTGGTGTGAAGAAAGCTGCGTGAGAGTAGAGTAGAAAGGGAACAGAACAAGATACAAGGGTTGTCAGGGAAAGGATGCGAATCAAGGAGATAAGAGATGGCAACTGACATTGCATTTAAATTCTTGGAGATTGTAGCTGTCTAGGAAGCAAGTACACGGAAGGGAATTCCACAGGTGAGAAGTGCGAGAAAATAAGCTGCTACAGTAAAAGTTGGGTTTACATTTTATTAGTTTCACTGTAAAAGGGTGGAACCTAGTTGCTAGTCTAGTAGCTCGAGTAAATTCATGCAAAGGGAGCACCAGAGGGCTAAGTATTTGTAGAAGAGACAGCGACATTACGTCGGTGAGAAAGTGACTGGTGTTGAGCTAACAGGTCGTGATCAATTACATTGCAGATTGTCCTTTGGATTTTGTCAAGAACATAACGTTGATATATATATATATATATATATAATGACTTACAATAAGAAAAACATTTTGGCCACTTTGAAGCGGTGTAATGGTTAACAAACTTGTCTTGTGAACGCATTTGCGACTCAGTAATGGGTTCAGTCCTCTTCAATTACTCTGTACTTTCTGCCTTGAGTCACATCTAAGTTATGTTTAGTAAATCGAGATATATATATATATATATATATATATATATATATATATATATATATATATATTGCAATAATTGTTACAATGGTTTATAAAAGCATAGTATCATTATACAAAAATTCTCATGTTCGAAGCACATCCGCTCCTCTTCGGGTGTCCAACAAATCACCCGAAGAGGAGTGGATGTGCTCCAAAACATGAGAATTTTTTGTGTAATGATACTATGCTTTTGTAAACCATTGTAACAACTATTACAATATAAAGCTCTACTCTGTTTCAAGCACTCTTTATAAAAGTAAATGCTTGAACAGTGGGTTTACATTCTACGTGTTCTATCACTTTTTACAATATATATATATATATATATATATATATATATATAATGATCTGTTCGTTGTTAAGATAGTTGTATATTCCTTACTGTGTCAGCGGTCGATTTTTGTGCTAAATTACCTGTCAGAGTGATTCAGCAAGTTTCTCTTCGTTTTCAGGAAACGAGGCGAAATTCAACATGTTCTTTAATAGGGTTTTTTTAATTACAAAAAAAATAATAAATAAATAAATAAAAACTAAATTGTCTTACCACTGTCGGCAACGTAGCTGCTCTCCCGGTGGTGACGATGGCTAAATAAGATGTTGGATTAAATACTTGACCCTCAGAGTGAATTGTCACCTGGAGTATTTCTCGCCTCAACGATACATAGAGTGTTTCACTGTACTTTCATGGGAGACTGGGTCAAGAGTTAATTGGAAAGGAAGACACGTTTCTTTTTCGGAAATCGGCTTTAAAAGGAGAACAAAGAGCGTACTTTCGACATTTTTGTGAAATAGATCAGCAGTCGTAGAATAGGGTGAATAGGAAAAGGTCAGGAATGCCAATCTTCTTTGCTGGATTGGTCAAGGTTGTTAAAACACGTTCATGTGGGTGAGAAAAGATTCGTACTGTATAAGAGAACAAAATAACAATAATAATCCTGAAGGCTTTGGCAATTTACAATCTCCTTGGTGATAGTAAATTTTCTTAAATACAGCATGATGCTGGAAAACCACATTATACCTACAATGTT
The DNA here is from genome assembly GCA_037127315.1 of Ascarosepion bandense. Classification (NCBI taxonomy): domain Eukaryota; kingdom Metazoa; phylum Mollusca; class Cephalopoda; order Sepiida; family Sepiidae; genus Ascarosepion; species Ascarosepion bandense. The sequence goes on along the minus strand of JBBBDQ010001558.1, from coordinate 3,988,503 downwards.
TCTAAGGAAAAAGCTCTGACGAGCACATGAATTAAAGCTCGCTGCTAGATGTGCGTTGTGGTGCACGGGATATCAACTCGGAACGACAAATCGGGGAACCGAGTTCGAATTCCACTTGAATTCTTTGCATTCCTTTATGCACAAATACCCTTAAGAAAGGTATTAATCTGTTTCTTCCCTCCAGTTATGGGTTAAATAATAGGACAAACTGGGTTCTATAGCCTTGGCTGACAACCAATCTACCGCAGAAAGCAATGGCAACCTACTGCGGGATAATTTTTTGCCCAGTCAGTCATGTCTCTTTCGAGACATGATCTCCCAAAGCATGTATCACGGATGGCACTTAACTAACTGAATGTACGAACTGTACCAGAATTTTTTTTAAGGCATGGGCGACCAGGAATCTTTTCAGTGAGCCTACAAAACCCTTTTCCAATCAATTTGAGGGCTTCAATTGAAAATATTGATGTCCTCATGAGTTGTATTTTTTAGATTTCCACTTCAAGTTTCTTTTATTTTGATAGTTTTTCTAAGTTCTTCAAAGACACATTAAAATCTGAAGGAACTGCCATGTCGTTTATTACAAATATGATCGGTAGAGAAATATAATGAAGCCATTTTTGATCTTAGGCCTCTGGTTGGAATCCAGAAGAAAATTTGTATACAACAGAAATCCAAGAAAATAATAATAATAATAATAATAATGATAATAATAATAAAAGATTTCTCTACAAGTGGATAATCTTGTTTTTTTTTCTGACCCACCGATGATAGCTATATTCTCACCCTATCCAGACAAAATATAAAGTGAATATTCATAGCTACAGTTAAAAAAAAGAAAGAGAAAAGGAATGAATCAGTACATACACAATACGCTCGTATGTCCTAATATTGAGAAAGAATTCATGTCTCTTTTAACATGCCTGCTTATACAACCAGTGAAATCACGACTAGCAATTTTATGTTAAAATAGATGACTCCAACGAAAAAGAAAAATATCTTAATTTCGGCCGATATTTTTTTTTTTTTGCATTACATCAATCATTTTCTCTTTTATTTTGGTTTTTCATCGTTTTTTTTTTCTTAAAATTAATTAATTCTTTTAATTAAACGAGCTCACTCCGAATATGTTTAAAGGATTAATTTTCGTTTGAGGGTTAACGGCGAAAGAAAATGCAGAAATACGTGCTAGAATCGTTGCGAAACTGGAACAGAAACAAAAACTAACACTGCAAGAAATATCAGACGAATCTCAGAGAATCCTACCTATCCCTTTAAGAATTGAAATTGCTACAAGTGTGAAAAAGTAGGACATAAAACGTGACATTGTAAAACTAAAGAAAGAAAAAATTCTCACAGAAGAAATTTTGTACACAGCGTTGATACGAAAAAATAATTACAGAAAATTAAAGAAAATGTGTGTATGTGAAAATTAATAATGTGGATGTAAAAATGCAACAAGACATTCACTGGTAGTAATATCACAATTATCAACGAAGCCATATGGAAAGCAAACGGGTAATCTATATGAAAAAGAACTTCGAAAATCTCACTTGGCGTTTTCGGGTGAGAAATTACTTGTAATTGATGAAATAATTTGCAACGTTTAATTTCGTAACAAGTGTGTAAAAGCTAAGTTAAAAATACAACAAACTTATTTGGTACTGACTGGATAGAATTATTCGAGTTATGGGATTGACCTATAAATATTTATTGCAAAAATATAAGTGGACAAGTGACTAGTTAAGAAAAAAATCGGTGTGAAAATTTAAAGGTTGAACGAAAAAAAATGTTTACCGGATGTTCTGTCGGCTGAGTTGGGCCGGTGTTCCAAAGTCAAAGAAAAATATTTAAGCCGAAGTGTAGTGTACCTTTCGCAGCATTGGATCAAGTCAACGAAGATTTTAGACAGACGTGAAAAAATGGGAGTAAATGAAAAAAAACTGGCCATTCAAAATGGGCCGAACCAACAGTGTAAAAGAAAAAATAAAACGTAAAAAATAAAAAAGAACGTAAAGAAAAAATAAAATAAAATTCATGTTTGTGTTGATTTTTCGACAATCCATTACCAAGTCTATAATTACCAATTCTAGAGGATTTTTTTTTCGAAATTAAATAGTGGAAAAATCTTTTCGAAGCTGGATCATTCTGAAACGTATTTGCAATACAAATTGAAGAAGAATGTTCAGCTAATAACGATAAATACCCACAAGGGATTGTATAATTTCAACCGACTTCCTTTTATAATAAGAACGGCTCCAGCCATATTTTAACAATCTATGTTGTGGTACAATGGATATTGGCTCGGAACGAGAAATCGGGGAGCCGAGTTCGAATTCCAGTTGAAACCATTGTATTCACTTACGCGCAAATACCCTTGGGAAAGGTATTAATCCGTCTCTTCCTTCCAGTTATGGGTCAAATAGCAGGACAGATTGAGTTCTATAGCCTTGGTCGGCAACCAGTCTACCGCAGAAAGCAATGGTAACCTACTGCGGGATAATCCTCTGCCCAGTCAGTCATGTCTCTTTCGAGACATGATCGCCCAAGAGCGTGAATCACGTATGGCACTTAACTGACTGACTGATGGACACTATGCTTGCAGATTGTGATTTCGAAGTTGTTTATATTAACGGCGAAAAAAAAATGCAGAAATACGTGCTAGAATCGTAGCGAAACTGGAACAGAATCAAAAACTAACACTGCAGGAAATATCGAGCGAATGTCAGCGAACCCTAACTATCCCTTTAAGAATTGAAATTGCTACAAGTGTGGAAAAGTAGGACATAAAAAGTGACATTGTAAAACTAAAGGAAAATTTTTTACAGAAAAAATCGATTAGAAGTGTATCTAAGGAACGACATATTGAGCATGCAAAAATATTTTTTAAATACGAGACTACGAGTTCAACCTCATTGGGGGAATGCGCGAATATTTTTTGCTTAAAATCAAATACCTAGAACAAAAATCATTGGCAAAAAAGGTCGACAACCAGATCCGTCCATGCCAAGTGAAATTAAGAATATGCTTTATCCAACAAACGTTACTTAGCTACAGACGTTTCTAGGACCAACAAACCATTATCAAATCTTCATACCTAATGTGCAGAATTTGAGAACTCCACTGAACAATTTGTTTTAAAAAAGTAGAACTGGACTGATAAGTGTCAAAATGCGTTTGTAGAAATCAAGAAAATACTAACGTCAGATTTATCATTCATATTGACTTTATATGCTAGAATGTGTGTTGTGGTGCAGTGGATATTGACTCGGAAAGACAACTCGGGGAGCCGAGTTCGAATTCTAGTTGAATTCCTTGCATTCACTTACGCACAAATACCCTTGGGAAAGGTATTAATCCATTTCTTCCCTCCAGTTATGGGTTAAATAACAGGACAGATTGGGTTCTATAGCCATGGTTGGCAACCAATCTACCGCAGAAAGCAATGGCAACCTACTACTGGATAATCTTCTGCCCAGTCAGTCATGTCTCTTTCGAGACATGATCGCCCAAGCGTGTTTCACGTATGGCACTTAACTGACTGACTATAGTATAGGGACGGTAATTTAGCAGAAAGATGATGACGGTAACATGAAAGCCGTCACACATGACTTGCATTCACTACTATGGACAGAAAAAGAAACTAAAACTAGATCTAAAAAGAGGCATTAGCAATAATATTTCCAATGAAAAAAATTTCACAAATTTATACACGGAAGGAGTTTTTGTTTACAGACCACAGACCACTATTATCAATTTTAGGTTCGAAAAAGGGAATTACTATGCATAATGCGAATTGCTTACAACTCTGGGATACCATTTTATCAAATTCCGATTTTAGGATGGGAAACCAACCGTACAATAATTAGGACAGGTGGATGGCTTATCAAGATTAATACCCCCCAAAAATACTGAACCGTTTGAAGATACTGTGACTGCAGCATTAAAAAGTGAAATAGAATTTACAAATATTCTATACAATGTAGTACGCGAGCTACCAGTTAACCTGGAAGAAACAACAGCCCTGTATATGCACTGTAACCCAGAGGTCCCCAACTACCGGGGCGCTGACCGGTACTGATCTGTGGATCTTTTGCTAGCGAGCTGCAAAGAAATAATTATCTTGTTTAAATTTTATAACAGATAAATTGAATATTTGATTTAATTTTAAAATATTTTTTTAATTATTCAAGATCCATCTTTAGTACTATGTACCATAACTGTAAGTACATTTTATAATTAATGTATTAGGATCTTGAATAAGTTTTCACTATTTTCCAACAGATGGCGTTCCCGGAACTGCGTGCGTGTAGTTTCAGATGGTAACGCAACTTTAAGGAAGTACTATAAGCAAGCTTGAAATTCAGTCAGTGTACGTCATTTTGCCGAAGTGTTTTCATAGAGTTAAACATGTCGGATTTCGTGCCAAAGAAAGTGTATTTGCGGGGAATTTTACTGCACTACTTTATTAAAAAAAAATCTGCAGCTGAAGCAGACAGTATTCTGGTTGAGAGTTACGGTGACCATGCTTTGTCGGAAACAACATGGAGAGATAGATTTAGGAGCTTCAAAAATAATAATTTTGATGTTGAAGATAAAGAACTCTCTGGTGCATCGGAAAAGTTTGAAGACGAGGATTTGAAGGCATTACTTCATGAAGACTCATGTCAGGTGCAAGCTGAACTTACAGAATCATCAGGAGTTGATCACACAACAATTTTGAACCGTTTGAAACCATTAGGATTTATTCAAGGACATTGGGTGTCGTACAAGGTGAAGCCGAAAGAAGTCGAACGGCGTCTTGTCAGGTGTGAACAGCTGCTTCAACGGCAGAAAAAGAAAGTTTTTTTTTGCATCGTATCGTGACCGGCGATGAAAAGTGGATATACTATGATAACCTTAATAGTAGAAGATCGTGGAGTAAGCCCGGTTATGCATCAACATCGGCGTCAAGCCGAATATCCATAGTTACAAGCATCTTCTCTACATTTGGTTGGATCAGCTGGGTGTATTTTATTATGAGCTGTTCAAACCGACCGAAACCATCATGAGAGATTGCTATCGACTACAATTGAAGCGTTTGAGCCGAGCATTGAAAAAAAAAAAAAAAAAAAACAGCCGCTATACGAGCAGAGACACGACAAAGTGATTTTGCAACATGAAAACGCTAGGCCACATGTTGCAAAACGGGTGAAAATCTACTTAGAAACATTTAAATGGGAAATCCTCCTCCACTCGCCGTATTCACCAGACATTGCCCCGTCCGTTTATCACTTGTTCCAATCGATGGCCCATAACCTGCCTGAACAGCACTTTCATTCTTATGGAGATACCGAAAAACGGGTCGACTCATGGTTAGCCTCAAAAGATGTGTCGTTTTTCCAACGTGGAATTCAAGCGCTACTAGCAAGATGAAAGAGAGCAGTGGCTAGCGATGGACAATACTTTCAGTGACATGTTTCTTACTAATTTTTGTAAATAAAACATTACTTTTCATGAGAAATCAACGAGAACTTATTGAAGATCCTAACATATTTTATCTCTACCGTTACTATCTTTTTATTTTTATTTTTTCATTACAGTGTGGTTCACCTTGTACCCCTCTAACTATAAATAGTCACCCCAAGCAAGGCATTCCACTGCCACTATAGCGCAGGGGGTTACATAGAGGGATTAGGTATAGGAAATGCCAGAAGGAGGGTGATAGACGACTTAGGATGTACATAGGGAAAGAGTTGGAGAGAGTGGGTGTGAGTTAGTGTGTTAGGAGGTGTCTATTGACTTTACATTTAAACTCCTGGAGGTTGTAGCTGTCGGGGAAGCAAGCATGCGGTAGGGAATTCCACAGGCGGGAAGTGCGAGGAAAGAAGCTGTTGGAGTAGAAATTGCGGTTACATTTAATCGGTTTCACTGTAAAAGGGTGGGACCTAGTTGCCAATCTAGTATCTCGTGCAAATTCACATCTAGGGAGAACCAGTGATTTAAGTTCGTCAGAGCAGAAGTCATGAAAGTATTTATAGAAGAGGCACAGGGAAGCCACGTCACGCCGGTGAGAGAGATACTGCAGGCGGTCAGCCAAGTCGGTATCAATCACATTACAGATTCTTCGCTGTATTTTGTCAAGAACCCCGAGAAGAATAGAAGGGGCACCCGACCAGATGTGGCAGCAGTACTCAATACACGGGCGGATGGTGGATTTATTTGTAATAATTTTCAACTAATTTTCTGATCCCAACTAATATTCAGATTCTATATCGAGTCTACATTATGGTGAGTTGATATTGATGTGATAATAATGTAATTTAGGTACTTCCACTTTTCAGTATAACTTTTTCGATACCTGATTTTAAAATGAAATTTTTAAAATAAATAAGTTATATTTTAGCTTTAAAATTAGCTTTATTTGAAAGTCAAGAGATTAAATTTAGTAATTCCAGTAAACAAAATACACTGGCGTATTTTAAACCGAAATTATATTGATTGGAATTTAAAATTAAAAAAATTAAGAAAAAAATTTAAACGTACCACCATTTTTTGATTGATTGACACATTTACGTAAACAATAGCTACATTTCTGTTTTAAAAATCTGGCAAAAATAAAATATACGTCGCTGACACGTTATTAAAGTCAATCTTTTAAATTAAGACTTACCTTTTTCTGATTTCAAACTAATGTACTTGCTTACTCTCTGAAATATTCGGTAAAACCCTTTATCAGTTACAGTAGCTGTTGTTATCAGTGTACATGTCAGGTGTTGACAGCTGTAATGACAGCCGGAAGCTGTCAAGAAGGTTAAGTAGGGAGGCCATAGGCGACAAAAATATACGAATTTAATTTTTTATGTAAGGGAAGACAACCCTTGAATCACGTGACCTTTTAATGATAAATATCACGTATGGCCACCCGTACAAATAAGGAGACGGGCAATCAAAATGCACACAATTAAAATGTTTTAATTATTTTAAAAATCCATTGGCTAAATCATTGTATTAAGCTTTTAAATTTTCGATTAGTAATTGTAGTCTTCATGCATTAATTACATACTCTAGCCGGCCTCATAGAGTAAGAAATTTGACAATAATTTTGAAACATTTTATATATCATTTTTATATATAATTAAAAAATTAAAAAAATGAAAATAATTCTTGTAAAAATTAATTATTCATTGAATTTTTTTCTTTTCAGACTATGATACGCTTAATTTATATTGTTCATAAAAGCAGTCAGAAGTTTATCCACATAAAAATTGGTATAGTTACTGCATTTTTCGCAATTCGGACTTATTTGTTAGAAAGGAGCTCTATTGGAGAAAAAAAACTGTTGGTTAGCATTCCCCAATGACTCCTGAATTTAATTATATTAGGCTTATTGTTGCCTAAAATCGAATTTTTAAGCATTTGTAGAAATTAATTGGTGGAGGAGTAACATATTTAAAAAAAATATTTTACCAATATTTTATACAAAATAATTATTTCAAAATTGATTTCGGTCAATTAGGAATAAGTCCTGAAATTTTCATCAAAATCCGACCATTATTTGATTTTTGCAAGAATTTCAAAATTAATGTGTCTTTCACGGTCAAAAATGTGCATTGTGCAATTTTACGTTTTTTTTTTACTTAATAAACGTTGCAGCAATTTAGGTCTCGCACTGACGTAAGAAAAAATAGACTTTCTACAAAAATTTCGAATGTGTTAGAAATAATTAAACAATTTAAAAAATAATTAAGAAATTCTTAGATCTATCCTCTTTATGACAATATAAACATTTTGCCGATAAAATTTTGTTTTTATTTAGTTTGGGGCCTTTTTCCTTCATACTATGCTGTTTTTTCAGCGATTTTGTGTAGGTACCTATGTATGCACCTCCACTAATTTTCGATACCTAAATTTAAATTGAACTTTTTAAAATAAAAAAGTTTTCTTGAAGTTTTAATTTTAGCTTTAATTGAAAGCCAAGAAATTAAATCTACTAATTTCAGTAAGCAAAATATTCTGGTGTATTTCAAACCGAAATTATATTGATTGGAATCTAAAAAAAATTTGCGTTTACAAAAATCTCAATTTTTCGGTCATTTTTCATCGATCAGTATTTTGTAAACAGTAGCCAATTCTCGGTTTTAAAAAATCTTGCAAAAATAAAATATACCTCGCTGAAACATTATTTTATTAAAATTAGCAAATTTAAACTTACCTTAATCTGTTTTGAAACAAGTATTGTTTACTGTCTGAAATGTAAGATAAAAGCGTTTCTTAATCATGGTAGTCCTCTTATTAGGGTCATCTGAGGTGACGAATGATTTAATCACAAACGGAAGCCGTCAAAAACGCTAAGTATGACGACCAGACATGACATAATTCTATGTAAACGTAATCAAACGTTTTTTATTTTTGGTTTTTAACTACATAGTAATTAAAAATATGTTAAAAATTTAACATATTTTCAGCAATTATATAATATTTTGTTAGAATTTTAGTTAGTTTAGTTTTATTCTCATACGTTAGAATATGTTTTCTGAATAAATAAAAATGAAAATAATATAAAACTTACTTTTAAAATAATTTTACAATTTAATAAGAAAGAATGAAATTAAAATAACCGAACTAACTCAATTTATGAAATGTTATGCTATATAGGAATTTAACAATACAAGATTTATAATTTCAATAGTAGGATTAGCAAAAAGGCTATTGAAATGTACAGCACAAACAGAGCAAACAAGGGTTATAAAAAAAAGAAAAAGGAAAGATTTTTCAATTTCCGTAAGGTACCTAGATTTACAATTAATGCAAAAGATGATGAAACTATGAAGTAAATTACTTTAAATTTTGAAAGCGAGATTTGTGAAGCCTGTTCTTGGGTCATTCAGAAACACGTGGAAATGAAAAGAATTGGGCACTGAATACAAATGTATAGGGAACTTTTTCCTGTAAGGGGGATAACCCTTGAATCACGTGACTTTTAACGATAAATATCACGTATGGCCACCCGTACAAGTAAAATACGGGTAATTAGCATGCACACAAAATGTTTTAATCCTTTTAAAAATCCATTGGCTAAATTATTTGTATTAAACTTTTCAATTTTCGATTAGTAAATATAATAGTTACGCATTAATTTAACAACACATGAAAGAGGAAGTTTTAAAAGATTTTTGAAACTATATAAATTATTATAATAAAAAATAACAAAAATGAAAACAATTCCTGTAAACATGCATTATTCATTGAAATTTTTTTCTTTTCAGACTTTAATATCATTAATATATATTGTTTATAAAACCAATTAAATGTTTATCTAAATTTTAAAAAATAGAAGAGTTTTATTGCATTTTTGTTTTCGCAATTCGGAGAAGATTTACTGAAAATGGGCTAATTCAGAAGAAAAAAATGACAGTTGATGAGCATTCCCCATTGACTCCTGAATTTAATTAATATTAGAATTATGAGGAAACGATCACGAATTTCTAGACATTTCCGGAAATTAATTGGTGGTGGTTGGAGAGGGGTAACATCTGTAAAAAAAAAAATCATTTTTACCAATATTTTCTAAAAATAATTATTTTTAAAATGATTTCAGCTAATTATGAATAGGTCCTGAAATTTTCATCAAAATCCACCATTATTTGATTTTTACAAGAATTTCCAAATTAATGTGTTTTTCCACGGCAAAAAGTGCCTTGCGTAATATTACGTTTGCCGTAAAAATTTGCAAAAATTACGTCACCCACAGACGAAAAAAAAAACAAGATTTTCTACCAAAAATTTTGAACGTGTTTGAAAGAATAAAAAATATGATTAAAAATACTTTGATCTATCTTCTTAATAATAACATAAATATTTTGCCGATAAAAATTTGTTTTTATTTAGTTTTGAGCTTTTTTCCTTCATACTATGCTGTTTTTTCAGCGACTTATTAGACTAGAGAGGTTTCTAAATAATAGTTATGCCCCAGATAGAATGGCTTTTACAGTAATTCTTATTAGGCACAATAACAGATTAGTAACATTATCTAATAATAAAATAGAAGAATTATGTTGAAATAAAAAAGTTACGTGATAAATAGAAAATTCGTTATTGCCGTAAATCTTATTACTAGGCTCAGTAAGAGATTAATAACAACAATAACTAATAATAATAGTAATAGGATGTGCTTTGTGGTGTAGTGGATATCGACTCGGAACGACAAATCGGGGAGCCGAGTTCGAATTCCAGTTGAATTCCTTGCATTCACTTACGCACAAATAGCCGTGGCGAAGGTATTAATCCGTCTCTTTCCTCCAATAAGAGGTTAAATAATCTGGAAACAATTATTGCTTTTTCGTCTTTCGTGTCAACGTCCAAAGAGTCTGAGCTCCAGGAGCATGGATTAATTTTAAAGCTTTCATTACACCCGAGCAACGCCGGGCTATACTGCTAGTCAAAAATAAAATTCAAACATAAAATTCTAAATTATGTCTCTTGATTCATTTTTTTTTTAATTTGAGGCCAATATTTTCATGTTAAGTGTGTATGTTGTTTGGAAATTTTTCAGATGATTTATATCAAAAAGTAAATTAATTTTCCTTTTTTAGTTTTAATGCACTTCATCCTATCCACAAAAGTATTTATAAAAAAGGCACAGAGAGGCAATCTTAGGGTGGTGGGTAAGTGACTGAAGCTGAGCTGCCAGGTCATGACCAGTAATATTGCTTATTCTTCTTTGGATCTTACCAAGGAGCTCAAGGTAAATAATGTGGCAGCAATATTCTAAGAATGGTAAGATATGTAAGATAGATTCTGGAGAGAAAAATTGTCTTGCCCAACACAGTGAACCAACTTTCTTAGCAGCTGACCTAACAATAGATTCAGTATAGTCTTTCGACTTCATATCAGCTGAGAACATTAGTCTAAGAAGGCACAACAAGTCACTTTCCTGAGGAATAGCATCAGTCATGCTTATGGTGTGGTGAACATGGAATTAAAAGTAACTCTATTCTTTTCGCTTTTACAAAATTCACAATTCGTGTGAAATCTAATTTTGACAAATAAGAAAAAAAGATTGACCCCCAAACTGAATGAAAAAGATGAAGCCAAATTTTGTGATCTGATGTTGAATTAATTTTCTAACGGGTGAAAGAGACAATTTTCAAAACTGTGGTAAAAGTTAACAAGTTCCTGTGTGCTTTATCTGCTGAGCATGTTGGTGTAAACCATGGAGAGGATTTTAGAATTCACCTAGGATTTCCGAAAATGCTTGAAAGTGTCCATGCCGGTTTTGATCTAAGAAGAAACCTCAGTGACGCAATTTTCAATTGGGAGGTTGAAGATGTCAGTTCATGGGGCATCACAAAGAAAATCATGGAGTGAGTCCCAATCAGCATGCTGGTAATAGAAAGAGGTCTTATTGGTAGGGGGTTCCTGTTTAATAAATGATTGGAATGAAATATCAATAGTTACCACAATATTTTTATTGTAAAATTCTAAAATTAAATGATAATACTAAATTGTATATATTCAGTCTCAAGTTTGTAAGGATAGTTAAGTTAATGGTCTTTTAGGCTTCCTCCACATAAACCTGAGCTGACTTTTTGAATAATACGAGTTATATTAAGTTGCAGGGAGCATCAGGATATTAGAGAGGTTTAGGTGGTACATGGCCAAAAAAAGGTTAATAACCACTGAACTAAAGCCTATATTTTGTTGTTAATGCAGTGCCTCTTGTTTCTGCTAATTCCCTTTGAGGAATTTCAGGAAGAGAGGTAATCAAAAAATTAGGTTTAAGACTCAAATTTCTAGTTTTATGATTGTCCCATGGAACAATAACGTAGAAGATTAAAGCATTGCTTTCAGAAGTTAGTGCCATCATAATTGTGAGTTCAATTCTTGGGCAGACCCAGAATCAGTGGAAACAGAACCAGTCATCACTGAGCAGTAATAAAAACAAGACAATCTATTATCGCATATTAAATAGACTATGTCTAATCTCAGATATGTCAATCTTTGAAAAGACGTAATTCTGCTGACAGAAATACCAAGGACAAAACATGTAAACAAGAAGTTTTAAAGAAAATAGAACCTGAAGTGGTAGGAAGATTGTTAAATGTTTATTAAATTGGCTTTGTGTCAAACATAACCAAACTCCCTACAACTTAAGGGTTTATCAAAATCATCAGAAGGATATGGTTAGATGTCCGAATGTGGAAGAATAAAAGTATTTTGTTTGTATATTTAAGGTAGATTTTTATTAACAGAACAGAATAACATCAATTTGTAGAAATTGAATATTAAAAGAGAAAATGTCCATAGTTAATCAATTTGTAAGAGTTAAATGTTCTAAGATCTATCTATCGCCCGGTTCACACTCCACCCACGTCTATTGAACAGGTTAAGAGGCTCATCCCTTGTTCCCTGTTTAGGATGTGGTTTCCGGCTTTCTCTTTTCCAATCTTCTCACTTTTTTTTTTTTTATTATTCAATTGGAGTAGATAGATCTATCTATCGCCCGGTTCACATTCCACCCACGTCTATTGAACAGGTTAAGAGGCTCATCCCTTGTTCCCTGTTTAGGATGTGGTTTCCGGCTTTCTCTTTTCCAATCTTCTCACTTTTTTTTTTTTTTATTATTCAATTGGAGTAGATAGATCTATCTATCGCCCGGTTCACACTCCACCCACGTCTATTGAACAGGTTAAGAGGTTCATCCCTTGTTCCCTGTTTAGGATGTGGTTTCCGACTTTCTCTTTTCCAATCTTCTCACTTTTTTTTTTTTTTATTATTCAATTGGAGTAGATAGATCTATCTATCGCCCGGTTCACACTCCACCCACGTCTATTGAACAGGTTAAGAGGTTCATCCCTTGTTCCCTGTTTAGGATGTGGTTTCCGACTTTCTCTTTTCAATCTTTTCACTATTACGTAGCCACCAGAACATCAGTGGCGTTGCCGCCTTGCTCGGCGTGATACGATTAAAAAAAAAGCCTTTGCTGGCAACCAGTCTACCGCAGAAAGCAATGGCAACCTACTGCGGGATAATCTTCTGTCCAGCCAGTCATGTCTCTTTCTAAACATGATTGCCCAAAGCGTGTATCACGTATGGCACTTAATCGACTGACTGAATAATAAAATAAAAAAAGACTATAATAAAATTAGGTACCTTCATTTTTTTCACTAAAAAACAGTATAGCATGATGAAAAAATGCCGGAAATTTAATAAAAACGTTTTATCGTCAAAATGTTTATGCTATTATTAAGAAGACCAAAGTATTTTTCAGTTATTTTTTAATATTTTTAACCCTTTTTTTAAGGTGCTGACGTTATCTTCTTAAATTATGCTTTAAAATCTTCGTAGAACATTCGAAATTTTAGTTAAAAATCATTTTTTAGTTAAAAATCATTTTTGCGTTAGCAGTCGACGTAATATTTACGATTAGTGTTTTAGTGACTTTTTCCAGTGAAAAATACATTTATTTGGAAATTCTTGCAAAAATCAAATATTTGTCGTATTTTAATGAAACTTTCAAGACTTATTCACAAATAAATTAAATTATTTTATAATATTTTTGTTTTTGAAAATCTTGGTAATTTTTTTTTCACATATTTAACCACTTACTTATTTTTATGAATTTTCAAGAAATTAAATTTTCAACCATTTTTTTTATTAGAACACCTAACAGAATGTAAATCAACATTTTTTTTCAAATTACTGCTTCTTATTTCTCAAAAATCTGCTTCGAATAGTAGAATAAAAAATGCAATAAAACTGACAATATTTATTTAGAAAATCATTTAATTACTTTTATAAATAATATTTAGTAAACATACTATTCACTTAAGTTAAGAAAATAAAATTCGATGAATAGTGAATTTTTATAAAAATTGTTATAGTTATTTTTTTAATTTTAATTATAATAATTTATTATAATATTTTTTAATCATTTAAAATTCTACATTAGTTTAAACTCGTTAAGTGATATTGTTATTAATTGAAAACTATATTTATTAATCAAAAATTGAAAAATTTAATACAAATTATTCTGCACCAAGATGAAATAATTTTTTATGCATATAAAATATTATGTAATATTATGGTTAATATTATGGTTATTATGTAATATTATGTAATATTAAATATTATGTAATATTATGGTTAATATTATGGTTATTATGTAATATTATGTAATATTAAATATTATGTAATATTATGGTTAATATTATGGTTATTATGTAATATTATGTAATATTAAATATTATGTAATATTATGGTTAATATTATGGTTATTATGTAATATTAAGTAATATTAAATATTATGTAATATTATGGTTAATATTATGGTTATTATGTAATATTATGTAATATTAAATATTATGTAATATTATGGTTAATATTATGGTTATTATGTAATATTATGTAATATTAAATATTATGTAATATTATGGTTAATATTATGGTTATTATGTAATATTATGTAATATTAAATATTATGTAATATTATGGTTAATATTATGGTTATTATGTAATATTATGTAATATTAAATATTATGTAATATTATGGTTAATATTATGGTTATTATGTAATATTATAATATTAAATATTATGTAATATTATGCAACGTGCCTATTTTTAAAAGTATGGTCGACCATACACAACATTATCAAAAAATAAAAGCGTTGATTATAATATATTTAAAATCAATATTCCAAAAATTAGATTACGGAGAGTATTTTTCAATATTTTTAAGCACTTAAACATCTTATAAAAAAAAGACGCTCACGTCATTTTCCTAAATTATGCATTACAGATAAAATCTTCATAGCACAACAATCCATCTGTCATCGCCTCGACAATTACATAAGACGTGACAATGGCGGTTGAAAACACAACTAATGTTTGTGTTAAAAAAGCATTTTAAACTTAAAATAAATAATCATTTTTTCAGATCGGATTAATTATATTTTAAATCAAAAATATTCTTCAAATAATGTATCAGAAAAATATATTTTATTTTTGGAGGATTTTTTAATAAAGAATATTACATTGAGACGAAAGATAACTAAAGAAATGGCACTAATCAGTTATTTTTGAAAAAAACAATCGATTCTAATCAATATGTTTTTTGTTTGAAATACACAAGAAGTATTTTGCTTACTAGAAATAGTAATTTTATTCAATTAGCTTTTAATTAAAACTAAAATCAAAGTTTGAAGAAATTTTTATGTAAGGGACAGAATCGGGTCCCAAGTACAGAACACCCAGTGCAGATCTAACTCTAGACTCTTGAACTACAATCTCAGAGTACCATACGTTCCGTTACTACCAGGACTATAAGCACATTCATATTTGTGAGTATGTGTATTTGCGTACGTGTATATTTGTGTGTGTATATGTCTGTACATATGTGTGTATTTATGCATGTATGATGAATGCATGTATATTTTTGTATATCCCCCAGTAGGAGGGCTCTCTCTCCCTCTCCTATTTCTCTCTCTCACTCTCTCTCTCTCTCTCTCTCTCTCTCAATCTGTGTGTGTGTGTGTATGTGTGTGTGGGAGGAATATGAGAGATAGGGGGAGCGTATGTGAATGTATGTGCGTGTATACACGCATTTTCCGGTTCTTTTTCTTTTCCAAAGAACGAATATACATAGATAGATAGATAGATAGATAGATAGATAATGAAGAGACTGAGATAGATAGATAGATAGATAGATAGATAGATAGATAGATAGATAGATAGATAGATAGATATGAGCATAATCAGATAGATAACAACTGGTGCCACAAATTGAATTTTGTGTGTGTGTGTGTGTGTGTACATAAATATCTATATAACAGAGATATTCACAAATTAAGGATAGATAGATAGATAGATAATGAAGAGACTGAGATAGATAGATAGATAGATAGATAGATAGATAGATAGATAGACAGATAGATAGATAGATAGATAGGAAGAGAGAGAGACAGAAAGACAGCTTGGTAGATAGATAGATAGATAGATAGATAGATAGGAAGAGAGAGACAGAAAGACAGCTTGGTAGATAGATAGATAGATAGATAGATAGAGAGAGAGACAGAAAGACAGCTTGGTAGATAGATAGATAGATAGATAGATAGATAGATAGATAGATAGATAGAGGAGGAAGAGAGAGAGACAGACAGATAGATAGATAGATAGATAGATAGATATGAGCTTAATCAGATAGATAACAACTTGTGCCACAAATTGAATTATGTGTGTGTGTGCATACATAAATATCTATATAACAGAGATATTCACAAATTAAGGATAGATAGATAGATAGAGAGAGAGAGAGACAGAGAGAGACAGAGACAGAAAGGCAGCTTGGTACATAGATAGATAGATAGATAGATAGATAGATAGATAGATAGATAGATATGAGCATAATCAGATAGATAACAACTGATGCCACAAATTGAAGTGTGTGTGTGTGTGTGTGTGTGTGTGTGTGCCTACATAAATATCTATATAACAGAGATATTCACAAATTAAGGATAGATAGATAGATAGATAGATAGGAAGAGAGAGACAGAAAGACAGCTTGGTACATAGATAGATAGATAGATTAGATTAGATTAGATTAGATTAGATTAGATTAGATTAGATATGAATAAATTAAGCTAGAAACACAAATATAAATTGAGTGTTATGTATGCATTTTAGCGCCCATCACTGATGCAATTTATTTTTTCTTATACTTATAAAATCCTCAGTAACGGGGAAAATAACTCTTGAATTACAATCATTGCTTCCCTGTGCATTTTACGACCAGTTTTTTCTTCTTTATCTCCGTGTACATTTGAACTTTACTAATCCAGCTTCACTTATCAGTCATCAGCAAATGAGTATTTTTTTGTGTCTGATTTCTTTCGCCTAATCGATCGCCTTTATCAAAAAAAAAAAAAAAAGGAAATTCATAAAAATTTCCTTCGATAAAATCAAATTAGATAGGCGGCAAATATGTCGGTAACGAAAGAATGATTTTCAAATGTTGCGTCAAATGACGCACATGAAAATGAAAATATTTTATTACTTACGAGCAATGAACGGGTCAAATTTTGGCTTTTGTGATCCTTTCACTTATCGTTCAAATACGCGTTTTTTTTTTTTTTTTTTTTTTTTTTTTGTCTAGAGGCTAAACGAATGGAAATAACTTTTGACGGCACCACTGCATATAATAGCTCGATTCTGTTAGTAAGGCTTGCCTTAATTCATGATTATTGACAGTACCTTTATTCCTTATGCATTTCTATAGACGAACCAGAAACAAGACATTTACAACACACACACACACACACACACACACACACACACATATATATATATATATATATATATATATATATATATATATATACTTGTGTATTTGGGCAGCAATACCACTTTTATACAAGTTTTATTAGAAACGATTGACAAAGTAGTTCAATTAAACTTGTTTTATTTATTCAATAGACACGGTCAGCACATTGTGGTCGTGTTGAACGTGCTGACCGTGTTTGGAAAATATATTCCAATACTATAGATACAGTTATATTAAAATTTACATATTCACTAAAAAATAAAGATAAAAAATATCATTGGTAATGACTAATAGAATAGTCGAAAGATTTATAGAACATTTGGACAGTTTTTACCCACTCTCTACTCAGAAAAGATACTAGTAGTACGAATGCAAGAAAAATTGAATACACACACACACACACACACACACACACACACACACATATATATATATATATATATATATATATATATAAGAAAAATTAAGACAGACACGTTATTTCATGGCAAATCGGATGTGTAGGCCTATTTCAGGCGAACCATCATCAGCTTCCGCCTTTATTTTACAAAGGATTTTACACGATTTTTATTATATTTACTCTATATGTATTTATATACATATATATTTAGACCTCTCTTAGAGAGTTATCCTACCACTGTATGTACAGGATACTCCTTTGGATTCTTCTATAGCCACACTATATGCTGATATATGTATATATGTATGTGTGTGTGTGTGTGCGTGCGTGTGTGTTCAAATTTTCTTGCATATATATATATTAAAGGATGCAAGAAGTATGTAGCTTAATGTTACAAATTATAAAATAATAAAAAAGCGAAACAACGGGTTTCGCTCCCGCTCGTCAGGCCTCTACGGGAGATTTAAACTAGGATTAAAATAAAGAAGTGTGTGAAGGAAAATAAGGAGAAAAATATGAATACAAAGAGCTAGAGGTTTATACTAGCGAGCCCCAACAAATATTCCCGTTTTTGCAGGATCCGAGATATAGAGCCTCCAGCACCTTGAGATGGAATAAAGAGTGTGACCGGGGCACAACAGTAAACCAGTCAACACTAATATTAGCAGCACACTTTCTATTATTTGCAACTTGGTATTTGGGACAAGTTCATTCCGAGGTAAGGTGTAGTTCCTGAACTTAGTGGAGACATGTTGCTTAATTCTCATGTCCAGGCGCTGAGTAGTTCTCCCTTTGTAGTCGGCACTTTCATCTCTTTAATTAAATTATGTACCTATAAAAATATTTTCATATATATATATATATATACTAAAAAAACACCGGGCACAGAGAAAATTGCCCGGATTTATTAGTTGACAATTTGGTGACGTCATCAGTGTCATCCGTTTCCAGAAACTACGATTTTTGCGTATTTTTTCGGCTATTCCAATGGAAATTAGGCACACAACGTGAACGAAAGCAGGAAATCGGGTTCGAACTTTCTGAGTATAACCAGTCTTTTTTTCAAAAATTAATAAATAAATAAACAGATTTTACTGCATTCATTCTGATGTCTTCTTCGTCTTTCTTTCTTTGTGAATTGTTTAGTTTAATTTCTGACGAAGACATTTTTCCTTGCCCGGATTTTCACTATGATTTCACCGATCGGCCCGGACCCGTGCTCGGTATGCTGGGTAGTCCGATACGGCTATATATATATATATATATATATATATATATATATATATATATATCCGAATGAATACAGAACTAAGAAAAAAATTTTACAACGTCCAAAACATTAATTTCAAACAGTGCTCGATATATAATATATACAGCTGTGAATATTTATTATAAATTATATTTTAGAACATATTATTTTAGAAAATATTTATTATAAATTATATTTTAGAATTTCTTGCAAGAACAGCTAAATCTATAAAGGAACCATGTTTCCTTTGTCTTCAAGAAAAAAATTGAAATCATTAAATATATGAATAGCAACAAGATTTTAAACCAGAGGCATGAAACCACAGTAAACTGCAAGCACATTAAAGAACTAACCTTACAATCATGCTAAAAATTACTACAAAAGCCAGAAATAGGACCTCCAAGAAATATAAACCTTCACTATACTAACAACACTTCTACATACCACAAACTGTGATCTAATTTTTTTTTTTTTAAACTTAAAAATTCTATAGAAAAAATCGATTTACTAAATTCTAAAGTAAGGTTTAATATACATAATTAGATTAATTATAAAAACTGTCCTTAATACACACATTATACTTCAACTATTACCTTAAAAACAAACACACCCATTACCTATTCACCTATTACCTTAAATACAAACATTTAATCTTTCCTCCTACATAAAATTCTACTTATTACACTCCTATTGCCTACTTACCTATTACCTTAAATTTTTAACATTAAATCTTACCTGTGATATAATTAAAATTCAAATTTAATGAAAAAATCGGTTTCCAAACTGTGATCTAATTAAAATTTGAAATTTAATAGAAAAAATCGATTTCCTAAATCCAAAATTAATATTAAATATACAAAATTAGATTAATTATAAAAACTCTGCTTAAATACAAAAATATTCTGTACAAAATAAGCATCCCACCCCTTACCTGCTTCTCTAAGAAATCCTAAAGGATATAGTCTAGTCGCAAGATAATAAAAACTTCTAACTGCTAATGTTAGACCTGTCTACAAAACTCAGACACTCATTAATTAACCATATTCACTACCTACACCACTTTCTTCAAAATTCTAACGGTCAATCCACAAGATTTATTCCCTTAGCACTAACCCCCACCAACATCCCACACACAACTGACCAAATATAAGAAAAGAGGCTTTCCATTCCTGTCCACACTGCTTGATGAGACATTGTAGTTTCAATGTCGAAACAAATGTACAATTTGTAGTGGATATATTAAAAAAAATCTGTACATATTCTAAAATATAATTTATTATATATATATATATATATATATATATATATATATATATATATATATATTAAATGGTTATTGGTGCGAGTTAAATTAGACCAGTAAATAGTTGTATTAAAAAGTACTCAATACACATTTAAAGAAAAAATAAAGATTTAACATGCAGAGCTTTTAAATATTAAAATTAAGAATATCAGCCGATTGCACTACCATAGTTTTAACTTTTCGGTATCGTCAGGCGTAGAATAAAATTAATAGAAAGCCTTAGGAATTGTACCAAACTAGCCAACTATGTGTATAGAGTAGAAGAGAAAATAACAAAAATCTTAATGTGAGCTGGAGTATATTAAGAAAGGCCAGAATTTGCAGTGGTGATGATGTCTGCAAAATATGCTGAAAAGAAAAGTTGGCTATATATTCCTTCACGGGAAATATTACTAAATGAAAGGTCCGAAATAATGTCCGGTTGTATGCACACTGAAAATACATTTTGTCTTCGTACAAACTCGGATGAAAGCATGTACAATACTATTTCGCTAAGCTTGACTAACGCCTCTCCATATTTTAAACTTCCTGTTATGCGTTTTAAAATTCCTGTTGCGCGTTCAAAGTAAAGCGTTAAAAAACCTGTTAATTTATAACGTCTGACGATCGTGATACTTATATATATATATATATATATATATATATAATGATTACACTTAGCTGATTGATGTTACACGTAAAATAACACTCATAACACGAAAATGGCTAAAAGTATAGCTGAAAGTGTTCGGATAAACAAAACACTTGGACAATTTTTATATAATTTATGTCCTTAAAAGAAAAATTCATACGATCACATGAAAAATTGCACAAAAACTTAACCATCACACCTTGAATATCACTTTTAATGAAACCTATATATATATATATATATATATATATATATATATATATATATATATAATTTGTTTTTTAATTAAAAATACATTGCGACACGCAAATTTCTATGTTTCGAGATTTCTACCTCGTCATCAGGCAATGTTAGATGTTAGTTGTGAAAATGATTTTCATTTGAATATAAGAAACAATACATTTGTTATTTATAGAGATGGGAAGATAAAAATGTATGTATTCAATTTAACTAATCTGAATAGAGATTCACTTTAAATTTGAGAAATATTTTATATTTTGGGGGAATACATGATTTCTTCTTTCGTATATATGCATAACCAAAACCACATTATATGCCGGTATATATATAATATTTAATGCTTGCTTGCAACGCCATAAGCGAAACTTACTGAATGCTAGAAGCCCGCATCTATGAACACATAAGAGACTGGTGTTTGTGAAAATCCACTGAATTCTCTTGTAACACAGAAATAAAATATGCCATAACTTTGATTCATAATATACCAATCTAATAAAAAAGAATATGCTTTATAACAAAGAAAATAAAGTTTGTTTTAACAGGTTAATATTTGTATCACTTATTTATTATTCAAAACATACTAGGTATAAATATTACAGTTCCTTACAAACTATCGCTCTAACGTAATCCCGTAAAACGAACGCATTTTCCTAGCTGTCGTTTTTCCGTCAATGTCCATAACTGTTCATTGTACAGTGAACCCCATTCTGATGTCAGAAATAGATTGTTATACGCACTCGAATTAAATTGTGGATGTGCCTTGTGGTGCAATGGGTATCGGCTCTAGATGAGAATTCGGAGAGCCGTGTTCGAATTCCATTTGAATACGTTGCATTCACTTACGCGAAAATACCCTTGGGAAAGGTAATAATCCATCCCTTCTTCCCCAACTTGAATAAGTTGAATAGCAAGATTAATTGGGTTCTATAGTCTTGGTTGGCAACCAGTCTACTACAGAAAGAAATGGCAACCTTCTACGGGAAAATCTTCTGCCTAGTTAGTCATGGATTAAAAGAGATAATCACGTATGGTGCGTATCACATATGATACTTAACCGACTGATTTTGTAAATGATAAAATGTATTTCTGAGATGAGGCATTGTATATACACTATTTACATTGTTCAGACTGTTGCCCTTATCTTTAGTGCTATATTCACAGTGTTTCAGCCGTTGTATGCTCCAGCCTTCTTCAGTTGATATTTGTGCAAAGTGTACAACAGCTGAAACATTGTGAATATGGCATTTAACTGACTAAATTGTAATATGAAGAACGGAAAACGAAGGTTTAATTTTTTTATTTCTCTTCTTTTTTGTTAACGTGATTGGCTCACTACATACTTAACAGAAAGCAACAAAAATATTATAGAGCTATTCGTGTACTGACAAAGACGTTACCCTGTTCGTGAACCAACTATCGACATTAGAGATTTTGGGGTGTTTTTTTTTTTGTTTTTTTCTACATTAGTACTGCCTGTTTTCTTTAAATATTTACAGGCGATAAGATGCACTTCGTCTCCATGGCAAGATTAATTTCACTTCAGGCATTACTTTTAGTTATGCTTCCTCTGGCTTTTTTTAGAATCCTGTCTTTGCATACAAAATTGCCTATCCACGTGATAGTGACCAGTCAACGAGGGCTTATGTTTCCAATAAGGCAACGAGTTTTAAATCGAAAGACGAGCTCGAAGTTTAAGTTTTAAATGCTTCCATTTATGTTTACAGTGCTGGGCTAATGACAATCGTTGGCATGACTTAATATTGAAAGCAGATGGCTTCAAAATAAATCACAATCATTTTCTTTTTTTTTTATAGAGACTTGAGTATAAAAATATAAATACATTAAAATCAAACTTTAACTTTTTCGATAGTGTCGTAACAGACGACCCGAAAGTGTATTGGAACAGCGATTGATTGAGTGATCCATTCATTTTCTACGGCTTATCAATCTTTTGCATGTTATTTAAAGACAGAAAATACATTTAGATTGTGATAACTTTTTTTAGATAATAATGGTTTAGTGATACAATTCTGACTAATTAACCCATATTTGAGGGGAAGAGGTAGATTTTTACCTTTCTAAAAGGTATTTGGTCGTATGTCAATATAACGAACCCAACTCGTTTCTCCGACTACCAATTCCGAACCATTATTCTTTGGATCTCATGTATATCCAAACTTGAAGCACCTGCTATTCCAAAGCGGTCAACCATCTCTATATTGATCAGGCTTGACGTTGCTTAACTTTGATAACCGTACAGAAACCGGTGTTTGAACCTGATGTAGCCGTAAGCCTTGGAACAGCGAACGATGTCTTCCAGAGGCTAAACAATGTATTAAAAGATCGGAAAGTTTCGTTAGAAACAAAGAAAAGAGTGCTGACTTTATATCAATCTGTCAGTTAAATGCCATACGCGCTTGGGCGATCATGTCTCGAAAAAGACATGACTGATTGGATAGAACTTTTGCCCGCAGTAGGTTACCATTACTTTCTGCGTTCGACCGGTTGCTAATCTGTCCTGCTATTTAAACTGTAGATTAATACCTTCCCCAAGTGTATTTGCGCTCACGTGAATGTAACGAATTTAATTAGAATTCGAACCCGTCTCTCCAGTTTCTCGTTCCGAGCCGATATTCACTGCCCATTCACTAGATACTTTATATAATATAATATAATGTGGTAGT
This sequence comes from Ascarosepion bandense, assembly GCA_037127315.1. Taxonomy (NCBI): domain Eukaryota; kingdom Metazoa; phylum Mollusca; class Cephalopoda; order Sepiida; family Sepiidae; genus Ascarosepion; species Ascarosepion bandense. The sequence continues at coordinate 3,964,696 of JBBBDQ010001558.1, read as the reverse complement.
GGGATAAGACATTAAGAATTAAAATCAACCCTCTTCTTCACTTTTACAAAAATTCACAATGACGTGTAAAATCCTGATTTTTCCTAAATAGAAAAAGGATTCACCATGTACTTAAAGAAGAAGTCGAAACCAAATTTCGCAGGTAGGTGTTAAATTGATTTTTGTCCAATGGGAGCGAATTGCAAGACTTGAAGACTTAGCGATCCCGTGCTAAATTCAAAAGGACTATAAATGACCGCTATCAGCATCAACCGGTCAGTCAGATGGAAATAGCGAAAAATACAAAATTAAAATGAAGTTACATTTTAGTTTTGTCTTCAAATCGACCCGGAGATAATGTCAGGTCTCACCTTGTTCTCTTTCTCCTTCTTTCTCGTGTACTGATTCATTTTACTTCTTCTTCTCCGTCCAAAGACATTCCAACTGAATACATACATACATACATACATACATATTCAACAACTACTACTACGAACATTTTCTACAAATCTTGATACCTTTAACTTTCTAATTGAACATTAATTTCTACGAATTCTTGTTATTCATTTCTTTTAGTAAATTTCTATTTTAACATGAAAAATGTATATTTTATTCTTACATTATTCTACACTAATTCACATATTCCAACCTGCCGACAACCAACCTTCTGATGGAAACTTTCTAATAATCCTGATAATAATTCTGCATAAAATTTGTAAGCTGTACGGAGTTCGGTTATGTCTGACACAAGGCCGAATCAAATAAACATTGACCGTTCCCCTACGGCTACAATGTAAGTAACGTCAATCCTCCTATATGAGAGTGAATTTTCGAGCAAATGAAGAAGAAACGGTAAAGTAGCATAGAAGTGGTTCAACAGAAGGATACCAGGAATACTGTGGACAGAACACGTGACCAACGAAGAAGATTTCAAGAAAAACGGGAATGTAAAAGATAGTAATATTTACAATCAGAAAAAAATCAATTAAAATTTCTGGAACGCATAACGAGGAAAGTGAGCCTGTAGAACTTAACACACACATGGCTTTTTAATTGATGTTTTTACGGTTTATCAACATTTTTCATGTTATTTAAAGGCAAAAAAATATTTATATTGTAAGATTTTTTGGAGATAACGATTTACTAATAAAAGTCCCACTATTTAAACCATAACTGGAGGGAGAAGATGTGGATTCATACCTTTTGCGCGTGAGTGAGTGTAACAAACATGATTTGAATCCGAACTCGGCTCTCCGATTTCCAATTTCAAGCCGTTTTAAACTACGTAACCCTCACATCCAAGCTTACTGCACTTGGTATTCCTAAGTGATCACCCATTTTGGTACTGACCAGGGTCGGCTTTGCTTAACTTCGGAGAACTGGTATTTCGATGCGATATGGCCGTAAACCCAATGGGCATATTGAAGTAGTAGACTATTAAGTTTGTGTAAATGAATAGGAAAGCATGACTGAGAAAAATGGTAAAAGATGCTTAAAGCTATAAAGAAAAAGAAACTGTGAAGAGCAATATTCTCCCACATTCTGAAGAGACACTGCACATAAAAAAAAATAAAACTTAGAGATATCATCATTTTTTTGTAAACCCACGTAACATCATGCATTTTTATGAATATCTCCTGTCACGCGAGAACGAGGTGTTCATGCCTCTCCACATCTTTCTTTGTCTTTAATATCCAGGAACTGCTCTGACTTTTTCTGATCGGATTTGTATCAAGAGTTGTTTATTATCTAGACTGGTAACGCCCAAGGCTATTTAATCCACAAGTTGAAGGATATAGTGATAAACTAATTCTAAATGCAGTTTCCTTCCATTCACTCTTTATCATGGCTTCATTTAATTGACTCATAATACATGGTGATGAAATATATAATTACCTGCCGAACACCCTGATATACATATATATATATATATATATATATATATAGAGAGAGAGAGAGAGAGAGAGAGAGAGAGAGAGAATTCATACAAATAAAAGGTTTGTACCTTAGCTGATCGATGTTGCCTTTAGCATTCCAGCTCCAGAGTTTCATAGACGGATCCTTCTGGAATCATTCCATCCAATCCTCTGGGGCATCAGCAATTGACTGTCTATACTTCTCGATTTTTTTTGTATGTACTTTCATTGCTGCAAGCATTTTTGGTTTTGTTTTTGCATACTGTATGTGTACGTACGTGTGTGCGTGCGTGCGTGCGTGTGTGTGTGTGTGTGTGTGTGTGTGTGTGTGTGCGTGCGCGCGCTCACGGACTTGTGCCCACGCGTCCGTCTTCGTGGAGGTGCGTACGTGTAGGATGTCGTGTTTATTTGTCATTTTCGTTGATTTTTTTTTATATATTTTTCTCTTTTTCATCTTTTCTTTCAGATGTTGCCATTTTGAATTTTTTTCTGTCGTTCTTAATTCTCGAGCGTTCTTATATATATATATATATATATATATGGGGGTGTAACAATTCAGATATAAATAACAAATATCTGTAAAAAGAAAGAGAATATGAAATAAATAGAAAACTATTCTTTAATAACGCATTTCGTTCTCATATATTTCGTTTCGCAAGGTAAATGTAAAATTTTTATTTTCCGACATGTATTTGTAAATAGAAATATAAATCGTTAGGTTTTGAAATTTTAAAGTGTAAGAATTCTCAGTAATATTCTTAAGGCTGTGAAAGTCAGGATAAACTCTGGAGTACGCTATGTGATGTAGAGGTGGTAGCATTTGTTAGGGTCCCAGCTATGGGCAAATAGTGAACTTCCAAAACGAAAACACTATGACAGTATAAAAATACATTTTTTATAGTAAAAATACCGACAATACATTTTTATTTAAAAAATTACCAACAATATATTTTATTTGTAGTTGAAGCCATAATATTGTGTTCAAAATATTTAGATTTCGACATTAAATTACCCTTAGAGTTTGATATGCTGCGAAACGAAATTATCCAACCAACCAACCAACCAACCAACCAACCAAGTGGTATAATTTAATGCCTAATAAACGAAAAATTATTACTTCTCTTTATAAATAAATGTTTGGAATGCAGAGTTTTCTTTTTTCTTAGATTCGTTGTCACTCAAATCTAGAAAACACCATTTACCCTGTTATTTAATCTATAGCCGGAGGGGAAGAAGAAACTTTTTTTCTAATGAAAGTTTGTTCGAAAGTGAACGCATCAAACGAGACCGGTAATTGAACTCTGATCTCCGATTTCACTTTCTGTGTTGATAGATACTATACTACTGCATATTCTTGTCATTACCTTGCCTCCAATAAAACGACCGGGCTATCATATCTTCACTAATCTCCGTAACATTCACTTTTTTTATATTAATGTTCACAAGGCATACGAGCCCCTCAAGGTAAGGTTACTGTATGTTTTTTTTTTTTGTGAGCGTAAGAAAAGACAAAAAGTGAAGTTCATGCAGGGAAGATATTGGTCAACCCTAGACTTGAAGATTGTAGCGATTGGGAAAACATCCTTGCCGAGATCCTGTTCCACAAAGTATTCGTTCATGGGAAGAAGCTGTCTAAGTGGAACTTCTTCCCTACAAATGGAATACAAAGGGAATGAGGATGATTCACTCTTGTGTACGCGTGATAGGAGGGGGGTCCCAATCGCAAAAGCCAAGACTTCTGCCGCTGGATTAGTCTCTTGTATCGCTCCCCCACGGCTGTGGTGCAGGTGAACGGAAAGCTGTCGAGCGCTTTCGCGCTGTCTAGATCGGTTCGACAGGGTTGTCCACTGTCGTCCTTACTTTATGTCTTGGCGTTGGAGCCCCTCCTTCGCCGGCTAAGGGACAGGACGTGCAGTCCGGCCCTACGTGGAATCGCTGTCCCTGGTCGGGCTCGAGCCAGGGTTTCCGCATACGCCGATGACGTAACGACTTTTGTGTCCTCTCGCGGGGACATAAGAGCGGTACAGAAGGCGCTTGAACGGTACGAAAAGGTGACAGGGGCCAAGATTAACCGCGACAAGTCTTCCGGCTTGCGGTTAGGCACCTGGAAGGGGTCTCCCCTCCCGGGCCCCTTCAGCTGGACGGACGGGCCGGTCAAAATCCTCGGAATTTGGTTCGGTCCGGACTTACAGTTGGAGAAAAATTGGTCTGACATACAGGCAAAGTCGGCGCGTCGGTCGAAACTTGGCGTCGAAGGCGGTCTGGCGGAGGTGTGTGTTACATACATCTTCCCCATGATTCTTTACCGGCTGTCTGTACTTCCACTTTGTGGCGAGCGTAAGGAGGCGATCGAGCGTCTGCTATTCTCCCTTCTGTGGAGAGGACGCAGACATCACGTTGACAAACGTGTCTGTTACCAACGTCCGTCTCAAGGGGGTCGGGGAATGCCGCACTTGGCAAGCCACAAACTCGCCTCGAGGTTGGTCTTTCTCAGACGTGCGTTAATGGAAGACTCGTTGCTTGCGGGGGTAGTGAGGGACGCGTTCCCTAGCCTTACTATCACTCCCCCGTTATTGAAGCGCTGCCGTAAGCTTCGAGGGCGACCTGCTTTCATCTGCGAGTGCCGGAAGGCCTTGTTGGCTATTCCACGGTCTAGTGACCTTTCACGGCGTAGGAGACACTTCTATCGGGGATTAGTGGAGAGTGTTGCAAAGGATCGATTGAGGCAGAAGCTCGGCTTGACGGAGGAGGAGTATCGCTCTCATTGGTCTTGGGCGCCAGGATCGGACTGGCTCAGCAACTCTGAGTTTTCTCTGACGTGGCGATTGGCGCGGAACGGCTTGTCTCTCAATGACATGCGTTTCATAATAGGCCTGGCGGATTTGCCAGATTGTGAGCGTTGCGAGCTTGGTTTAAAGGAGACGTCTTCACACGCCTTCTACCATTGTTCGCCCGTTGTGGGATCGTGTCGGCGAGTTGACTGCTCGTATCGAGCCGCGAGAACTCGTGCTCATTGATCGCGCATACGCCTGTGACAATATGTCGCCACCGTATTCTGGAGTGAAGTGAATGGTGTTTCTGTCGCTACTGGCCACGCGCCGAATGGTGATATGGACGACGCGATTGGAGGAAGTCTTGCGGAGTGGCCGTCTTTCGCATCAGGATCTAATCCGATTTTTTGAGCATCAGCTCAAAATGAAGATTAGAACTGAGCGGAAGTGGTTGGCTCCGACAGAGATCAGCAAAAGGTGGGTAAATGTGGCGAGCATGGTTCGTGTGACTGGGGCTAGCCTTGATTTTCTCTTTTAGATCATGTAGTCGCATCGGGGTGGATTCCTCTGGAACCCTCCCCTTGGTTAAGTTAAGTCCCTTTTTGTGTACCTAGTTAATGAGAGTGAGTGTAGTTCCCAGCCTGTTCCCAGGCATTGTATTTTTTGTTATGTTTCAGTTCGAGATTCCCAGTGTCCGTTTTTAATTTTGTCCCGTTTTTTGATCTCGTCTGAGGCAGTATTATTCTTTCCCCAGGCCAAATTGTTTTCTCCTGTCCACTCCCTGTAGAAAGAGAGCCTCTTGATTTTGTCCTCTGGGCAGAATACAGCGGTCTCTTTGTTTTGAGGGAGGGTTGGGTCCAACTAACACAAAGCTTATGTTGTTATGTTTAGTTTGAAAATCCTTTTTGTTTTGGGGTTTTTTGTTTCATGTTTCCCACCCCCTCATGTCATGTCATGTAAATTTTTATGCATATTTTTGTATACTTTTGTATATATTGTAAAATTTTATGTACATTTGGGGCGTTTTTTAGTTCCTCGGTATGCCGTGTGGTATTTTGGTGAACGATAGGAATGAGTGTTGATGGAAAAATTCTTGTGGTGATTGAGAACATTTGTAACGTATGTCTGGGTCGCGAATCAAATTAGCTAGGTATAGGATAGAGCACTGATGACCATCCTCAGTTTTGTTCCCCCCCTTTTCGGCCTAGTGCCATAAGCTTTTGTATTTTAAGCTAAATAAAAACGTCTTAGGCACTCGCCTGACGACGCTATGACACTGTCATCTCTCTGCCTTCGGGTAGAGGGCGCTCTCTGCTTCCGAGCAGAGAGCACAAACCCAGTCGTGGTTCCGCCGAAGGGTAGAACCATGACTCTGTAAAAATAGACAGACATTTTTTTGGCCCGGCTATATAGCCGGGAATACCCACTATAAAATGACCATGTGTCACATCTGGCCTTGCGTGGGAAGGCTAGTAAATACAGCAAACGTCTTAGGCACTCGCCTGACGACGCTATGACACTGTCAGCTCTCTGCCTTCGGGTAGAGAGCGCTCTCTGCTTCCGAGTAGAGAGCACAAACCCAGTCGTGGTTCCGCCGAAGGGTAGAACCACGACTCGGTAAAAATAGACAGACATTTTTTTTGGGCCGGCTATATGGCGGGAATACCCACTATAAAATGACCATTTGTCACATCTGGCCTTGCGTGGGAAGGCTAGTAAATACAGCAAACGTCTTAGGCATTCTCTATTTGATAGTTTATTCCGCTCCTACTCGTTGATTGCTTATCTGTATCTTATTGTTACAGTAGTACAATAAATCCGTTATATCGTATTCCTGTGTCTAGTATCATTCTTCCACTGATCTTTACACTGATATTCCTTTCCGGGATGTATCACGTTCCAATAAAACTTACAGGTTTTCCCATGCAGATATTGGCCAACTTTGTCTTGCTGAGTTTTATATTCAGTGAATGCTAATACCATGCAACCTGATACAAGATGGTGAATTGGATAGGCATCAAAACTGTCCTTCACTCTCCATACATCCCATACCTTGCTTCCTGCGACTTTTGGTTGTTCCCCAAGTTGAAGGACAACCACTGACGTTAAGAACAGGAAGAAAGCTGTGAAAAAGGTCCTAGATACGTTTACTTTGGATGACTTAAATGAGGGGGGTCATGGGGGTCACGAAGTAACTGCAACGCTACAATAAGTGCATTGAAGTCAGAGGATCCTGCTTTTAAGGCGATTATAGTTTTGTACTTCTTTGAAATTAATAAATGCCTCTCCTGAAAAAGTCTCGGAACTTCTGAAACGCACTTCGTAAGTCATCTTCTACAAGACAACGTAAATGATTTTGATCTCTATCAAGGCTGGGGGTGAGGGAGAGTACTACAACTCTTGAAAAGCTGATAAAACGACTCACAAGTGCCACATTATTTCTCTCACTTTTTTCGGACTCTCTTAATAGGCCACTCACGTTATTGGAAAATGTCCCCTTTCCTTGGCTTTCTCTTAACTAGAAACGTGTACAGATTCGCCGTTCAACATATCAGTGTGCTGTCAGTTGCTTTTTCGTAATAATTCGCGATACCTAAGTTTTAAAATGAATTTTGATAAATGAAAAACATTTTTGAAGCTTTTATTTTAACCTTAATTGAAAGCTAAAGCATTAAATTTACTATTTGTATTAAACAAAAAACTCTGTCATGTATTTTTCAAATATGAATTATATTGATTGAAATCGATGTTTATGTTTCTTTCTAAAATAGCTGATTAGCACCCTTGTAATTTTCTTTATGAAAAAAAAATCTTCTAAAAATAAAATATAATTTTCTGAAACATTATTTGAGGAATATTAGCTGATTTAAAATATAATTAATCTAATTTGAAACAAGTATTATTTATTTTAAATTAAAAGAGCAGAACAACGGAATTTAAAACAAACGGTAGTAGTGATTTACGTATCTGTCAACACCCGACAAGCACTTGTCAAGCACTGATAAGCTATTTACATGTTTGTTGTTGTCTGTGGAGACTTTATCTGTTAAAGCACAATTTAAGAAAATAACTGGTGAACGCTTTTTATAATTCTTTTTTAAGTACTCAGTAATGTTAGATGTTGGAAATATTCTCTGTAATCTAATTTTAGGAATGTTGACCTTAAATTTACTATAGTCATCGATCTTATTTTCTGATAATGTCCTGTATGGTAATCCATACTTTCAAAATGAGCACGTTTTATACATATGAAAAAAATTAAAGTATTTATTAAAATCTTCGATGGTGATGATTTGTATTGAGCTTTACAATTTTTGCTTAGTAAATATAGTTTTATTTTAATAAACTAACGCAGACAACGTTTTGAAAAACATTTTCAAATTTTTCGAAACTAAATTATTATAATTTACGAATGAAAACAATTCTTGTAAACATTCATTATTCATTGAATTTTTTTTTTCAGACAATAATAACCTTAACATATATTTTTATGAAAGTTATTAAAACTTTAAATTAAACAATTTCATAGTTTTATTTAATTTTTAATTTACCATTAGGAGCAAATTTTTGGAAACTGTTCGAAAAAAATGTATGATTTACATTCTCCAATGAGTCCTTTGTCTAATAAAACAAAGTTAGTGCACAAAATTTGATTCTAGAAATTTAATGAAATTAAGGCGGAGTTCTAATAGATGTAAAAAAAAGATTCCCAAGATTTTATAAAATAATAATTTCATAGATAAATTCATTCATTTGTAAATAAGTCTTGAAAGTTTCATTAAAATCCAACAACTGTTTGATTTTTGCAAGAATTTCCAAATTAATGTTTTTCACCGGAAACAAAGGTGCTAAAATTCCCTTGGTAAATTCTGATCCCACAATGGCACAAAAAAAAATGATTAAAATTTCGAACGTATTAGAAAGAATTAAAAATAATTAAAAACGTCATTTTGGTGTATTCTCTTAATAATAACAAACATTTTCACAATAAATATTTTTTTATTAAGCTTAGGCTCTTTTTTCATCATGCTATGCAGTTTTTTAGCGAAAAAGTGGAGTTACCTATATAAAAGTGAATGTTCTGTGATTGGGAAAAGGTCATCGCTGTTAAAGGATGGCGTGTCTATCGCAAAGATAAAGTCAAGTCGTTAGCAATTACATAACAAAGGCCCGTGCAAATGTACACTGACAAAGAAGGGCTTGGTTCTATCCTGCCTTTCCCAAAGCTGAAGAAGGAATAATCTCATTTACAACCACTGTCCCTCCTTCACTTTCTTCCACTCTCATTTCAAAAGGTTTCAAACGTTTTCTTATATGTAAATATTATTAGAACCGACCGGAAGTTGACTCATTCACCGGCCGTCTGCTTCCTCAATGCACGTTCATGTAAAGCACACCTGTGAATCAATTCAATGCTTCCGCTTAAATCCAAATATGAACGCTAAAACGAGGCTTCTTTTGACGTTATTTTAGAGAGGGTCAAGCGGTAGGGGTTCAATGGGTGGCCACGAGAGCGAATGGCATAAAGAAGCAAGTTGTTTTATTCACTTTATTTTTACTTATCTCTTATTTGTGGGGAGGGAATGTTTTATTTTATAGCTATGTGGTCGGCATGCAAATATTGGGAAAAGAATATGGACACGACATTTTAATGTTTGTGGACTGATTGCCTTGTACATAGCATAGGTGAGGAGGTATGGTGCACGAGATTACGGGAAGGAGAGCGCTTTTGAACAAAACTAATACCGTCTTTCTTTTTCCTTTTTTGTTCTATTTTTGCCCCCTTAATCTACTTTCTTCCATCTACTTTCTCTTTTTCAATATTTTCGTTCTGTTCACTCTTTCCTCTTTCCTTGGTTTGAGTTACCTAGATTTCTCTCATTCTCACCCTCTCTCTCTCTCTCATCTTACTATGTTCCCCCCCTCTCTCTCTCTCTCTCACGCCCTCTCTCGCCCTCTCTCGCCCTCATTCCCGCTCTCTCTCTCTCTCTTTCTCTCTCTCTCTCTTATCACCTCTCTCTTATATTCTCTCTCTTATTATCTGTCTCATCTTATGCATGTTCCTCTCTCGCTCTCATTTCCCCTGTCTCTCTTATCCCCTCTTTCATCCCATCTCTCTCTCTCTCTCTCTCTCTCTTATATTCACATCCTGTGATTCGCAGTTTTTTTTCTCGGTAATTGTATTTATGTTTAGTGTGTTAGTTCCAGTTTCTCTTCATCTTTCTTTCTTTCTTTCTTTCTTTCTTTCTTTTATAAAAATCCGTTTTCCTTTCTTTCTTTCATTTTTCGTTCTTTCTTAGCCATTTTATTTTTTGCATGTGGGTGATACAAATATAATACCCTCATCCACATGCAAAAATCCTGAAAAAAAATGGAAGCATCATTATAAATAAAAATCTAAGACTTAATAACATCTACGAACACGGTAACAATGTGATGAACGTTTTCGGAATATAAAAAACACACAAGATTCTACACACATACACAAATACTACGCATATTCAGTTACACGTAAAATAAAATTAACCCTTGATAATGGCTAAAAGTATAGCCGAAAGCACTCGGAAAAACAAAACATTTAAGCAATTTTTAAATAAGTTATGTTCTAAAAAGAAAAAAAGATTATAAGATCAGATAAAAAATTATATAAAATCTCAGCCATCATACCTTATCTGTCATTATATATATATATATATATATATATATATATATATATATATATATATATATCTTATTAAATAAATATATTTTTTATATATAAAACTTATAAAATGTAATTATATATATAATTAGTTTTTGTTCATAATTAAATTGGAACAGTCCCCAGTTGCATTAAAAAGTGCTCAATACATTTATATTGTAGAGCTTTTGAATATTTTTCATTTGGAAATGAGTTATTTTCGCAACCTTGGTTTCAGCCTTTCGGTACCTTCAGGCGATTTTTAATAAATATAATTATTATTAATCATCTGAAGAGACCGAAAGGCTGAAACCTAGGTTGCGGAAATAACTCATTTTCAAATTATATATATGTGTGTGTGTGTGTGTGTGTGTGTGTGTGTGTGTGTGTGTGTGTATGTGTGTGTGTGTATGTATGTGTGTGTGTGTGTATGTGTGTGTGTGTGTGTGTGTATAAAGGAGTCAGTAATTCCGTAGCTTGACACAGCTGATTTTTACTATGAAATTTTCCCTTTATCATATATTTAATGTTTGTGATTAATGGAGAATTGTTGCGTCAAGTACATGATCAAGGGAAATGATTACTTTAAAAAACACATTTATTCTATAAAATATCTGTTTTTTTATGGACGTTTTGTTATTCCTACGCATGCCTCGACGTGGTGTCATGGTTAGCAAGCTTGTTTCGCTATGACAATTACGACTGATTAGTGAGTTCGATCCTCACTGGGTCCCTAAATTTTCAGCCTTGTGTCACATCTAAGCTATGCTTAGAAAATCATTGTGTGTGTGTGTGTGTGTGTGTGTGCGCGCGCACACGCTCTCATTTAACCAGTTATCCTTGTTCTATGTCTGTTTGAGGATATTGCTTGAACCCTTAGATGTAGGTATATGCACATATATCTTCCTTCGTTTAAAAGTACACACTAAATTCTAATTTTCATGAATAAATAATTCATATTTGTTTATTGTCTTTTTTCGTGATCGCCGATGCATGGGAACGACGATCTACGCCTGACATGACATATATACCTAAATTAAGATATTGAAATAAAACATACGTCAGAAAACCGAGCTGATTGGCCTTTTCTTTGCATAATAAAGTGCATTCTTTTTATACATCTCGAAAAAAAAAAAGTTTGCTTCGCATGCGCAGTTGAGCTGAATTGCGACATCAAAAGACCTGCACGGAAGTTTGTTTGTTGTTCTTTAATCATCTCAATCTTCAAAGATTCTGCCAATGTTGTCACTGTACGGGCGGTAAATACCGGTTCATCGACACGTAGAAGTTTTTAGACGTATAAATAAACATCCCTTTTATTTAGATTCCAGTAACTGTCAGTAATTTGTTAATTTTTATCTTCTTTCTTCTCTGTTCCGAATCTCTTTAGAACGTCAACGATCATGACTCTAAATCAATTTCCTGTCAATTTTAGCTCTTAATAAAATGTATTTTTGCTATCTCGACTAATCAATCCCTGTTCTGCCAAACATTTCTACAAGCTCATTAGATAGATTATGCGTTGTTTTTCTCTGTCCCTCTTGCCTTCAACCTCATCAGTGAGTTTTAAATATTCCGAACCCGCTTTCCTCTTTCCTATCTACCCGAGAATTTTCAACTGTCTCTTTTTGATGATGAGTATAAGTGCCCCTTTTGTTTCCAGTTTTTATAACTCTAGTCCATGGTATTCTCAACATCCTTCTGTAGAACTACATTTTTATTGTGTCAATTTCTACTTCATCTGTGAGAAAATCGCCTTATGGGGAGACCGATATTGCATAACATTTAGTACCCTACTAGCAGTATAGCCCGGCGTTGCTCGGGTGTAATGAAAGCTTTAAAACTAATCCCTGGTCCTAAAGCTCAGACTCTTTGGACGTTGGCACGAAAGACTAAAAAGCAATAGTTGTTCCCAGTTAAAGCGAAACCGTAGACTGAAAGAAAAAGGAATGGATGTAAGTCAAATTTTGATTTCCTGGTATCGATATCAAATAAGTTTTTTTCGTCATAAACTGAATTTGGAAGGCTAAATAAGTCCTCTGAGTAAATGGTATCATGGCTGAGACTAAGAACTACAATTATACCTACTTAGAGCCAAACCCGAAGCAAAAACTAAAATAAAAGGGCTGAAAAAATACAAACATACAGGCAGATAAACAGACACACACACACACAAACATCTTGCCTTTTATATATATATATTATCGATTTTCAGCATTTTGTAAGAACTGCAACCTTGAAACTTCTGAATATCGTTTCCTATGTCTTTGTCTATGAGTGTGTCAAATTGGATTAAAATTGGACCACTCCTTCTATAACCCGATTTTTTCGATTATCGATTTTCGATATTTATCGGGGGTACCTCGACACAAAACCTAGATAACAACACTCGCAGACGCTTATAGTACAACTGTGTAAATTTTCAAGAAAATCAGTTCAGTCGTTTCGGAGTCTGTAGGTAATGGACACACACACGCACACAGAGACAAAGTTCCATTTATAAATAAGTTTAGATTCTTTGTTTCTAACTCAATTTTCCTGTTTCTTAATACTTTTAATTATATCTGTTGGAAAGCATCTTTCGCTAGCCAATGTTCCTTCGAATTTTGGTGTCGTATTGTCCGTTCCCTGTTAAATCAGTCAGTTAAGTGCCATACGTGATACACGCTTGGGCGATCATGTCACGAAAGATTGACTGGGCAGAATATTATCCCGCAGTAGGTTGTCATTGCTTTCTGCGGTAGACTGGTTGCCGACCAAGGCTACAATCTGTCCTGTTATTTAACCTATAACTGGAAGGAATATACGGATTAATACCTTTCCCAAGGGTATTTGCGCGTAAGTGAACGCAATGAATTCAGCTGGAATTCGAACTCGGCTCCCCGATTTCTCGTTCCGAGCCGATATCCAATGCACCACAATGCACATCCCTGTTAAAACATTTCCTAAATATTTAATTTTTTGTACTTGCTTGATTTTTGTGTCCCCAATTTGTAATTCGCATCTTGTGTTTTTCCTCTTGCTGAGGACCATATATTTCGCTTCTTACAATTGAACTGTATCCCTTTCTTCAAGCTTTCCTTTTCTATCTTCTGGAATAGTTCCTGTAATTTCTTCGTGTGTCTGCTATCAGCAAAGTGGAATCTGCATATCCAATGTTATAGTGGCTCGTAATAATAAATCCTTGTAGAACTTAAAATTTTCTCAGGTTCGCCTCACTGTAAATATTGAAAAAAGTCCGGTAAGAAGACACACCATTGTCTTTTTTCTATTCCTGCGTATTTACTAAATTCATTTTCTTCCTGTATGCAAACGGTTTGCGTAATTTAGCAAAAGCTTTTGTGTTCAAGTTTAACTTGTTCTTCTTTTTTGTGCCGTGTCTCCTTAGGTGTGCTACCATGGCTCTCCACAATTTCCTGTCCTTTGTAGCTTTTAGTAAAATGTGTCTCTTTCTATCTATCCTAATAACTTTTTTGCCAGCTATTTCAACAAGCTCGTTAGGTTAATATGTCGCTAAACAAAATAAATTAGATCCGGTAGTAAGGCCTCCGATCGGGAGGTTTTGAAGAGCAAGAAATCACCTTTTAATTTTTGTTTGCTCCAAGGTCCACCCGATCGAGTGTAATTGCACCTGTTAGGGTGCCAGTTATGAGCAAATAGTGACCCTCCAAACTGGTGTGAAAACATGAAAATATAAAATAAAAAAAAGTAAGAGAAAAATTAGCAGCAATACATTTTCATGGTAAAAAAAATAAATAATAAAAATTACCAGAAACACATTTTTAAAAAAGAATTTACCAAAGTTCACAAGAAAATAGAATTTAGGCATTAAATGACCCATACGAAGATGATATGCCGTTAAACAAACAAACAAACAAACCAAACTAAACCTACATGTAGCAATGTCAACAATAAATTAATTAAATCTAGCTGTCAATTACGTCAGTTAGTCAGTTAAGTGACATACGTGATAAACCTTTGCACGATCACGTCTTGAAAGAGAGATGACTGACTGGGCGGAAGATTTTCCCACAGTAGGTTGCCATTACTTTCTGCGGTAGACTGGTTGCCAACCAAGGCTATAAAACCCAATCAGTTCTGCTATTTAACCCATCGCTAGAGAGAGAAGCGACGGATTCATACCTTTCCCCAAGGATATGTGAATGCAACGAATTCAACTGGAATTCGAAATCGTCTCTCCGATTTCTCTTTCAAGCCGATATCCACTGCACCACAACGCACATTAATTTTTTTGAAAAACATGGTTTAGTGGTTGCCTCCTCTGCGCGTTTTCAATTGACTTTTCTATTAGATTACAATTGTATTTAACGACATTTTAACCAATGTTGTCGAATATTCTTTTTATTTCTACGAAATATAATCCTATTTTTAATCCTTAATAAGATAAACAAGTCTTATAGGAACAATAAGTCTTATAGGAACAATAAGTCTTATAGGAACAAATACTTTTCATGCTAACCCTTCTACATTAATTAATATCAAAATAATTTCCATAATTTTGTTAGTGCTTTATATGTATATATCTAGTATTGATAATTACCGACCATCAAGAGTCTTATAATCAGAATTTTCCTTCTAGACTGGCTGCGATTCAAAGCGGGAGAGTTCAGTATACTCTATTTAACTGAAGAGAAACGTTACGGATTCATGTCGTTCACAAAACTATTGTCCGAAAAGTGAATGCAGTATACCAGTCAATTATTTGTACACTGTTCGCCGAGTCAATTTTCTCCACCTACACAGCCCTGTTAGTTGGATGTTTTTGCTTAGCGGCATATCGACCTCTATGGGTCATTTAATGTCGAAATCTAAATATTTTGTACACATTTGTGGGAGAGTGGGAAGATAATATTGGTTCAGTGATACAAATTTTACTAATTAACCCATAGCTGGAGTAGAAGAATTAGATTTAAACCTTTCCCAAAGATATTTGTGCGTAAGTGAATATAATGAACCCGACTGGAATTAGAGCTCAGTTCTCCGATTAACAATTCCAAGTCATTATCCAATACACCACCCTCACATCCAAGCAAAAGTAGTGTCTACTTAACAATAAATGTTTAACCAGTTACAAAATATACAAAGCTATCGTAACTAATAACATTAACACAGACAAAAAAAATTACGTAGGCCACAGAAAAAAAAAAACATTTAAAGAAAGATATTATAATCACAAAATGTCATTCGAAAGGGATAAATACACAAACAACTCTATCAAAATATATATGGACCCAGAAAGGAAATAATATACCGAGAAAAATCAAATAAGAAATCAAACAAAAGAGCAGCTTCATACAGTATTAACCGTAAAAATTGTAAATTATGCTTAGAGGACAAATTAGCAATAATTAGTTTTTAAAACCAAAATAAATTTTTAAACAAGAAAACTAAAATAATGAGTAAACGTAGGCATATACTTACTTTGCTATCAAAGCACTAATTAAACTAAATAAACATAATATAAATTTAACAAAAATTAATTATTAATAAATAAATAAACGAACAAATATTTAACATACATACCAACATGTTTGTGTGTGCTGTACATATAAACAAGTTTGATAATTAATATAGACATATTATAAGTATTTTTTTTAAATTTTAATCCTCTTGTAGTCACGAATAAGTTTATTGGTATGGTGATTAAAAATAGCAAGAAAGGCACTGTAGGTATTTTCATTAGTTTTATTTTACCAAGTACTTACCCAAGATCATCTTCATGTGGAACGGTTGATTGTTAAAACATAATATATTCATATTCCTTTTGAGCAGCATTGTTGAATTATTTGGTTATTTGTCAATTGTTGTCGAGCCCTTGACTGTCAGTGAAGTTGCGAACGAATTTTCGGTGCTCTACGCCCTGATTCACAACTTCACTGACAGCTAAGAGCTTGAAAACATTCGACAAATAACCAGATAATTAATGTTGTTTGTCCGTTATTAATATCTTGTGGTTTAACCGTTACGAGTTTTAAGTATGCATATAAGAACAAGACGCAGATTTCAAAATTATATGATGCAATTATATCTTTTCTAATTTTTATAAAAAATACAATTTACATGTTTTGAACTACAGCGTTGTCCTTCCAAAAATTTCAACTTAGTTCTACTGTTTTAGGCATTTTAGAATATTGTTACTATGTTGCATACCACTTCGACAAAAAATAAACTGGGAAACAAAGTTGGCGATCGGCTTGACATGAACGATGAACAACGAACACAGATTTATAAAAATATACAATTATATATTTATTCTTTTCATTCGGTAATATGGTGCGGAGTGAGGGTGGTCGGAGAGAAATCACACACGCATACGAGGACAATTGACTGGCTGGAGCAGTCACGGTTTCTCGACTGGCTCTCCCCCGATCTCTATATCTTCCGGCTCTTAGATAGCTGAGCCTCGCTTGACCATGTCATCTTTTGCCACGTATTTAGTTTATTATTTTCAAATGGTTTATATCCACTGACTTTGACTACGCTGTTTAGCAAAACACCCCACATTCCTTTAATGAAAAGCTGGCTCTGTACTGCGACATCATTGTGACATCGCCATAAAGCTCCATAAAGTTGCAGAGAACAACAGAATGGAACTGTCGAAATATCATGTGAAAATGAATAATTTCAATAACTCCAAAACTATTCGAAAAAGAAAATAGTGTAAACACCTGTAAAGTTTATAAGGGTTATAGTGAATAGGATATACGGGTAGCATATCTGTTGTCAGCGGTAGAACCGGTAAGGCGAATTCAAATTACGTCCGTTGAATTTACTTTCGCACTGATGTCCTTGGGAAAGAAATGAACCCGTTTTTTTTTTGTTTTTTTTTTCTGCTCTCCACCCATATAATGGCTGAGCTCTCGTATCCAAGGATACCTGTATTTTTGTTTTTCTAATAACTTAATTCACTCAGATAAGTGCCATACGTGATACGCGCTTTGGGCGATCATGTCTCGAAAGAGACATGACTGAGTGGACAGAAATTTTTCTATCCTGCTCTTTAAACTATAGCTGAAGGGAGAAGAGACGGATTGTATTAATAAGTAGCAATTAGTGGGGGGATCAGTTTATTACTTAATAGCAATTGAAAATTAATCTCCCACTTTTTTCCCAGGAGAACTATTATCTTCATTCAGTCAGATAATTGCCATACGTGATACACGCTTTGGGCGATCATGTCTGGAAAAAGACATGACTGACTGGGCAGACGACTATCCCGCAGTAGGTTGCCATTGCTTTCTGCGGTAAACTGGTTGCCAGCCAAGGCTATAGAACTAAATGCCCTGTTATTTAACCCATAACTGGAGAGAAGAGACGGATTAATACCTTTCCCAAGGGTATTCGTGCGTAAGTGAATAAAAGAAATTCAACAGAAATTCGAACTCGGCACTCCGATTTGTCGTTCCGAGTTGATATCTATTGCACCACAACGCACATCCAATAATAACTTAATTAGCAAGGTGAAATTGCCATTAAGACGCAAAGGGATACTGGGAGTAAAAGAGAATGAAAACACATTAAAAGGAACTGAAAACCCAATCTTAAATAGAGAACAATGGATAAACCTCTATTCCTGTTCAAAAACTGGGGAGGAGTGTGAACCGGACGATAGGCGAAATTATCTACTCCTATTCAGTAGAAAAATCATTAGTAAGTAAAACTTCAAAGTTTAGACAGAAACGTCAAAATTATAAAGTTGAAGTAGATTTTAGAAGAAACCGGAAGCCCAATCTTAAATAGGAAACACGGGATAAACCTCTCTTCTTATTCAAAGACTGGAGAGGGTTGTGAACCGAGTAATAGGCGAACCTATCTTCTATCTACTCCTCTTTTCTACAAGACCGGATCGCCTTTTCCAGACTAATAACATAAAGAAGTTTTCTTCCTGACAAATCGACCATAGTGAAATTCGCAATCCGATCTCGAACGTTCTAACAACTCGACCACGTGCCCCACCCTAGCTAGAGCCTAAATAGCAGGGTAAACTAGACTGTCTAGCATTAGGTAACAGTCAGTCTAAAAGGCTATTATGAATTGAAAGGGAACCGGAGAAACGGGAAATCGCTTCATTATCTCTCCAAAGAAATGGCAATTCAAGACTAATTAAAAAAAGGAATCTGTGGCAAATCCTGCTTCTTTTTTTGCAAAAATTATCTCGAAATCTATCCCAATTTTAGTCAAATAAAGCCTAAGATAAAATAGCATGCATATCTCTAATGATAGACCAGTATATATACTTCAATGTTCAATTATTGAATTATAATTTAAATTATAATTCAATTAGTGAATTATAATTTATAACCAATCTAAATGACGTGATGAATTTTACTTTATACTAGCAGTATAGCCCAGCGTTGCTCGGGTGTAATGAAAGCTTTAAAACTAATCCATGGTCCTGGAGCTCAGACTCTTTGGACGTTGGCATGAAAGACTAAAAAGCAATAGTTGTTTCCAGTTAAAGCAAAGCCGTAGACTGAAAAAAAAAATAAATGGATGTAAATCAAATTTTGATTTCCTGGTATCGATTTATATATATATATATATATATATATTATCGATTTCCTGCATTATTATAAGAATTGCAACCTTGAAACTTCTGAATATCGTTTCTTATGTCTTTGTCTATGAGTGTATCAAATTTGATTAAAATCGGACCACTCCTTCTATAACCTGATTTTTTCGATTATTGATTTTCGATATTTATCGGGGGTACCTCGACCCAAAACCTAGCTAAAAACACCCACAGACGCTTATAGTACAACTGTGTAAATTTTCAAGAAAATCGGTTCAACCGTTTCGGAGTCTATAGGTAACGGATACACACACACAGACACGCACATACACACAGAGACAAAGTTCCATTTATAAATAAGTATATATATATATATATATATATATATATATATATATATATATATAATTAAATTATGATGATGCTTAATGCCAAGATTGCTGTTTGTTGCTCAGTGTTTTACTGGTAGAAAGGGATTTTTGGCAAGCAGGTTTTTTGTCATAAAGTGCTAGATATCGAGATAGAGACAGAGCGATAATAGGATTAATGTGAAGAAGTTTGTCGCATAACTGAGCAGAGTTATGCTGACTTCGAAGTTTCGTGAAGGCATTACTGTGATGTCTTCACTCTTCAGTGCTTTTGTTTCTTCTGCTCTCTATCTCTCTCTCTCTCTCTCTCTATATATATATATATATATATATATATATATACGAATACGAATTTTAAATTACAATGACTCGATTTTTCACTTTTTGGACAATCAATGAATAAAGACTCCATTACGGCTACAGAGCCCCAGTCTATTTGGAAGCACCCC